>PRKT01000053.1:237482-261012 GCA_003671525.1 Saccostrea glomerata
GGGGGGTACTTTTTTCAGTATTTGTGGAAGCGAGAGAACCAGAAGCTGTCAATCAATCATTGATTTAGATAAAATATATTTCAAAACCATACCAGGAGCTGTCTAATAAACTCCCAGGTGCATTTATAACCATGCTATCGAAGCATTTGTAGTTTTTTTGGCCAAATGCCAAGATACATTCATTTTAGCGAAGAAAAATCTCAATTCTACCGATTCTCACTTGCAAATATAACGAAAAACATTCTGATAGTAAATTTAAAGTCTTTACTTACTTTGTCATTGGTCATTTGCAAATTCATAAATTGTTAAAAACATTCTGATTGTACACACAAGTACTCTAAAGTTTACATAAAATATGCTTGAGTTTCTGATTGACAATATCTATTTTGTTTTTGGAGACCATTGAGGTCTTCCAACAATCTATTGGAATTCCGATGGGTACCAATTGCGTCCCGTTATAAGCAGACCTATTTTCGTATTCATATGAAGCAGAATTTGTCCAAATTCTTATGCATGAAAAGAAAAAAAAACAGTAGCTATGGAATCAACTCGACATTTAGATATATCGACGACCCATTTTCAACTATGGTAATTTCCATTCGTATGTCGATACCATATATCCTGGTGAGCTTAAGATAAAAGATACCACAGAGTCTGACACATCTGTTTCATACTTGGATATTCTTACTTGAAAAAGACGTTAATGGTAACCTAACAATCAAGCACAGGCGCTTGACGTTTTTAACCTTTCTCTTTATAAATAAAAAAGTTTATTATTATAGTAGGGACATTTTTTATTTATAAAGAGAAAGGTTAAAAACGTCAAGCGCCTGTGCAATCAAGCTCTATGACAAACGTGATGACTTTAACTTGTTAATTGTCAACTTCCCTTACTTTTGCAGCAATATACTCATTACCTGCATGCGGAGTTTATGTATATCAGTTTATTCGATACAAAAAGCATCTTCTACCTTTGAAAATTTTTTAAAACGAGATTAATTATTGACAAACAAGTTGATGAAACAAGAATATATTTTAAAGTCATCATTTCGTAAGTTCTATGGTCAATACAATGACCTTGTCAGCATATACAATTTATCATTGAATCAAATGCTAACTGACGTTTCCCATGCTTTGTTAGTCCATTATTTATACATTGAATTGAAGACGGATTTTCCGTTATTTCACTATCATGATAACGGCACACGGCTTGTGTGACCGGTCGGTAGGGGATGCTCACTCCTTCATGGCACCTGATCCCACCTCTGATGATTTGGAGATCCGTGTTTACTCTGCTTCTATTTTGTATTGTTTTAAGGACTTTTGTTCTTGAATACTGTTCGTTATCTCCATATATTATATAAGAGGATTATTTTCGTAGTTTTCATTGGCTGAAAGGACGTCACATGACATTCCTCCTTTTGCGATAGCGACGTGAAAGCGCGTCCGCGGAAAATGATATCGCACGACACGCCGTTCGGTTGCACTGAAGTTACGTAGAACGTGACGTCATAATAAAAGAAACGTGAATTTAACCATTGTGACGTAATGACAGCCAAGTCCGTTGTGTTAGGACTGTGTCGGTTCATTCACTTTGAGTGATTATATAATATAACTATTATGGACTTTAGTGAACGGCCAATATGTGGTTATAAGGACTCATGGCAATTGATATTGACCTCAGACACAGAAAATGATAGCGACCTCGCAGGCTCGGTCGCTATCACTTTCTGTGTCTTCGGTCAATATCAATTGCCATGAGTCCTTATAACCACATATCGACCTACACTGAAGTCCATAATTGTATAATATATGTTTCATTTTTACGGGATTTTAGAAAATAAAAGAAAAATGTTACAAAAAAGCTTTAAAACACGAAGTGGGAATAAATAAAATAGATCAGACGTATTACCTTTAATTTGTTTACATTTTGTTTTTTATATTTTGAAGATAAAAACATGTTTCATGACAAACGAGTTCTGTTCAGTATTGCTTTAATATTTACATGAAATTGTTAATTGTACCAGGTGTGTCCCGAATGACAATGCTGGTGAGTTGGTGTTGCCATCTCAACTTAATTTCTGCTACGAGTTTTCTGGATTGTGATTTTATTTTTTAAAATATATACACAATATGCAGATTTCCACCTAAAAAATATGTATAAAATTTACATCATGAAAGCGCAAGGATGTGTGTCAATCAATCGCGCCTCGATAGTTTTAGTTTAAATAATTTCTTTAGTTTAAATAACTTTAGTTTAGAAATTATTTAAACTAAAGTTTTAGTTTAAATAATTTCTATATTAAGAATTTAAAGTTTTTAAAACACGCTACATTACTTTGTGTAAATTGCTATAGCAACGCACAAATCGGTATACATGTATTATACTGAAAATTTTAGAAATTATTTTAAAAACTTCAAATCTGTGTCCAGGCCCCTTTGAGTTGAAGTGCTTATATGAAGCGATCCCTTTTTTTTTTCTTTAATTCATTGTACATGCATGTACATGTAAATTTCGAATGTTTTGTTTTATCATAATGGAAATGATGCGTTATTCAGCAAAACTTAATGCTTTAAGTACATCAAGATTTCTCTTCCTGCTTCGTAATATAAATCTCGTGACTTTATTTTCTTTTTATTTGTACGCTTGTCTCCACAGGTGAACCTTGTCTGGAGGTCATGTTTACAAACAAAATGTCGTTACGTACATTCCTGGTGCTCTCTCTGACGTGTGGATACTTTATTCAACTTAGTTATTCAAAAACACGGTGTCCTGATCAATTCTGTAAGTGTACCCATCGGAGAGTGTCCTGTGCGAAACACGGAGACCGTTTATGGTACATTCCTTCTGTTCCAGCGAATACGGAAGTGTTGAAGTTCACGGGGAATTCCCTGCCGTCTGTCACTCGAGACACTTTCCGGAATATAACGAATCTCCGGCTAAAGGAACTGGTTCTCGGGGGGAATCAAATTAAGAACATTTCAAGTGATGCCTTTGGAGTTCTCAGTCATCTAACTTTTTTGGACCTCAGTGGTAATCAGATTTCTGTGTCGATTCTAAAGGAAAGTTTCCAGGGACTTCGTCATAGTAGATTAAAGAAATTGTATCTGATCCAAATGAATCTCCCAGACTTGCCAGATGACATGTTTTATTATCTTCAGAATGTTTCCACTCTTGAGGGAATTTCCCTTAATCAAAATAAATTAATAAAGTTTCATGGGCGGGTGTTTTCAGTCTTGCCAAGATTAAGAAATATCGGCCTCAACAACAACCACATAAATACGACAGACTTTGAAGGTGCACACCACTTACAAGTTATTCGGATGCGCTATAATAAATTACACACGGTGCCAACGTTTTGTAACTATTCAACGTCACTAGTTCCAAACTTAAAGGTCATCGATTTAGGACAGACCCGTATTTCTGAAATTAACAGAAACAAATTTAGAGGCCTCTGCCTTCCAAGACTTCGAAATCTTACTTTGGATAGCAATCCCCTCTCTGTCATTCCAAACAACACATTTTCAGATCTACCTTCTTTGGTGCGTCTTTCTTTAAAGTATTTACTTTCAAACAATATTGTCTTTGAAACTACATGTTTCAATAGCTCTTCATTGCGTCTTTTGTACATAGCAAATCACATGGACATGTTTCCGGATATCAAAGCTCCAATTCAACCAATGTCAGATTACAAAAACATATTTCGATACTGCCGCGGTTTACAGGTTCTGGACATGACAAAGATTCGACTGACCACTTACGACGGAGTGATGCTTTACGAACTCCTACACCACTTGACCAATCTAACCAAGCTTATTCTACAAAGCACATCCGCCCTGACCCTCCCAGGAAACTTGTTTTCAAGAATGCCATTCCTGAATTCCCTTAACTTGCAAACGTGTTTGCTCAGCAAATGGGAGAGTTGGGTATTTCAAAATGTTACTTCTGTTAAAACTTTATATCTTGAGGGCAACGAAATTGCAATAATTAACAAGACCTCGTTCCCCCCAAAATTTTTGAAAAACATCGAACGTCTGTCCCTGGGAAAGAACCCATATCTCTGTACGTGTGACCTAGTGTGGTTTCGGGAATGGATAAGGAACAATACGAAAATTCTGTTTCTCTGGCCTTATGCATATCAGTGTAAATCCCCCCCAAAATGGGCAGGAAAAACTCTGTCTGAATTCAAGTTGTCCTACTCGGATTGCCATCCGTTGAACCCCTACGTCATTGCGGCGGCTGGGGTGTCTGCGGCTCTAGTCATTATCGTCCTTGTTGGCAGTGTGGTATATCATTATCGATGGCATATTAAATACTACATATATCTGATGCGTGCCAGGAAACGTGGATACGAACCGTTACAGGGTGAGGACGATTTCCTGTATGACGTATTTGTTGCTTATCACACTGACGACCGTGTCTGGGTTATTTCCGAGTTAATTCCGTGTTTGGAAAAGAAAGAAAATCTTAGACTTTGCCTACATGATCGAGATTTCGATGTCGGCAAATTGATCATTGATAATATTACTGAAAACATTCACGGAAGCCGGAAAGTGGTCTTGCTATTGACCAACAACTTTGTCCGGAGTCACTGGTGCAAGTTTGAGATGACCCTGGCCCAGGCGTTAGACGTGGAGGGTGGGAAGAGCTCTCTGGTTGTCGTCATGCTGGAAAACATTGAAATGCAAAATATGTGTAACTCTTTACATGTTCTGCTGAAAACAACGACTTTTTTAGAATGGCCCACTGATAAATCTGTGAGAGAACTTTTTTGGAGAAGACTTGTAGCGTCCGTAAAGTCATAATTTTATCTTACATTCTACTAGTCCATCATTCTACTAGTCTATGTATTTCATTTTCAACATAGGTGATATATGGTAAAAGGGTGCTTATATGATTAATATTTAATTTTGAAATGATATTTCAATAAATATACCAATGTATTTACGTCCACTGGATATTTTAATTTCATAAAAAAACAAAGGCATGTGGCACCAGGGAGTCAGAGGTGTTATGGGCTTCCCCCTATAGTATAGTGAAGTAAGGGTTAAGAAGTAGTGCATGAAAAAAAATGGCACTGAGAGAAAGGAACCTAACACCCACCCCCACACAAACACACTTTAAAACAAGAGGCCCATGGGCCACATCGCTCACCCGAGAAGCTTTGACCATACTGCCCTTAACCAGATCCCCCTTCTAATAACTATTGTGACCCCATCCTACCTCACGGGTTATAATATGGACAATCTAAAATCTACATTATCCCAGAATGCTTCTACATAAGTTTCAGTTTTTCTGGCTCAGTGGTTCTTGAGAGGAAAATTTTTAAAGATGTTATTCCTATATATTTCTATGTAAAACTTTTATTCTCTATTGTGGCCCTGCCCAACCCCCGAGGGTCACAGTTTGAATAATCTAGAATATACACTACCCAATGATGCTTCCACGTATTAGTTTCAGCTTTTCTGGCCCAGTGGTTCTTGTCAAGAAGATTTTAAAAGCTTTTTTCCTATATATTTTTAGGTAAAACTTTGATTCCCCATTGTGGCCCCGCCCAACCTCCGGGGGTCATGGTTTGAACAATTTAGAATCTACATTACCCCAGGATGCTTCCACATAAGATATTTATCTTTTCTGGCCCAGTGGCTTTTGAGAAGAAGATTTTCAAAGATATTTCCTGTACATTACATGTAAAACTTTGATTCCTAATTGTGGCCCCGCCCAACCCCCGGGGGTCATGATTTGAACAATTTTAATCTACACTACCCCAGGATACTTCCACATAAGCTTCAGCTTTTCTGGCTAAGTGGTTCTTGAAAAAAAGATTTTAAAAGATTTTCCGTATATATTACCATATAAAACTTTGATTCCTAATTGTGGCCCCGCCGCACCCCCGGGGGTCATGATTTGAACAATTTATAATTTACACTACCCCAGGATACTTCCACATAAGTTTCAGCTTTTCTGGCCTAGTGGTTCTTGAGAAGAAGACTTTTTATTGACCCCACCCAATTTTTGTTTTTTCATGATTATTTCCCCTTGTGAGGAAACTTGGCTCTTTTTTTTTTACAATTTAAATTCCCCTTCATCCAAGGTTGCTTTGTACCAAGTTTGGTTAAAATTGGCCCAGTGGTTCTTGAAAAGAAGTCGAAAATGTGAAAAGTTTACAGGCGGACGGACAGACAGACGGACGGACGACGGATAAAATGTGATCAGAAAAGCTCACTTGAGCCCTCGGCTCAGGTGAGCTAAAAATCGATGCTATGTCCCTGAAACAAATGTCGTTTGTCAATCCTTTAATACCGATTACCATATCATCTGTACACCAAGTCAATTCTAAGGGCACGGCATGCAACAGGAGGTCTTAGAAAGACTAACAGAAATCATATTAGTGATATGTCTCATATTTATATGTGTAGTGATTGGGGTGTTTATTAAGTTTACTCTCGATTACTAGTATATGATCCAAGTTAGGGTGTTACACGTCCTCATAATTAATATTTGATAATATACTTAAATATTTATAACTTTTTATTGATTTATAAAAACATGTTTTCACAAAAAATAATTCCTCTCATTATGTAAAAAAAAAGCCACTCTGCTATATTTTTATGACCATTTCCTCATTCTCGTTCTAATCATTGTTTTTCTTCAATTACATAATAAACCGACTGGTGTAAAATACATACAGTTGTACTTATGTTGATGCACAGGGAAGTTATTAAGGAGATTTCATACTAATCTTTCAGTTTTTTATCCCAGAGTTTGATAATATGGATTGTTTGTTGTTTTATTTTGTAACATTTCATAAAAATTACAAGAGGAAAAAAGAAAACAAGAGGCCCAGGGGCCACATCGCTCACCTGAGCAATTGGCTAGGGAAAAAGCACATATCAGATCAGAACTGAAAGCCTACTGAGGTTGGGGGGGGGGGCTTGAATTTTAACCCCCAGGGGGTCATGATTTGAAAAAAACTTGAATCTACACTATCTGAGGTTGATTCCCTATAAATATCACTACTAGCATGGCTTTGAAGTACTTGAAAAGAAGATTTTTAAAGATTTTTCCTATATATTCCTATGTAAAACTTTTGGCCCCACCCTACTCCCGGGAGTCATAATTTAAACAAACTTAAATCTACACCACCTGAGGATGATTCCACATGAGTTCCATCTTTCCTGGTCCAGTGGTTCATGAGAAGAAGATTTTTAAAGATATTTCCTATATATTCCTATGTAAAACTTTGATCGGCCATTTTTGCCCCACCCTACCCCCGGGAGTCATAATTTGAACAAACTTAAATCTTCACTACCTGAGGATGATTCCACATGAGTTTCATTTTTCCTGGCCCAGTGGTTCTTGAGAAGAAGATTTTTCCTATATATATTCCTATGTAAAACTTTGATCGGCCATTTTGGCCCCACCCTACCCCCGGGGGTCATGATTTGAACAAACTAGAATCTACACTACCTGAGGATGATTCCACATGAGTTTCATTTTTCCTGGCCTAGTGGTTCTTGGGAAGAAGATTTTTAAAGATTTTTCCTATATATACCTATGTAAAACTTTGATCGGCCGTTTTGGCCCCATCCTATCCCTGGGGGTCATGATTTGAACAAATTTGAATCTACACCACCTGAGGATGATTCCAGGCCCACTGGTTCTTGAGAAGATGATTTTTTAAAAATGCCATTAATTTTTCTCTAATTCATAATTATTTCCCCTTGGAAAAGGGCGTGGCCCTTCATTTGAACAAACTTGAATCCCCTTTATCCAAGGATACTTTGTAGCAAGTTTGGTTGAAATTGGCCCAGTTGTTCTTGACATGAAGATGAAAATGTGAAAAGTTTACAACAACAACGACGACGACAGACAACGGACAAATTTTGATCAGAAAAGCTCACTTGAGCCTTTGGCTCAGGTGAGCTAACAAAAATACCAGTATAAGCCTTTAAATGAAAGAATTTTATACAAAATTTTAGCAGGTATTTGTGGATTTCCTCCATTGATAAGGAACAAAAAAGATAAGCATGCTCACCATTCAGTAAATATACAATAGTACATTTGTACTTGGTTTGGTCTAAATTTTAGATCAATAACAAAATATCCAATATACCTATTCCAATTCACGCTAGTGAAATGAAACTGTAGAATGTGAGGTATTACATGTTATGTCGAACTTGTTATAGACGAAGAAGACATGCATGTTCCATGTATTGTAAATCTAAAAAGGTTGATAAAAGTTATGTGATTCAGGAAGATATTGCAATCCTGTCATTCCTAGAGAAAATATATTCTTTCCATTGTAAAACTATTTTTGAAGATGGAAAAAAACCGCTTACTTGACTGTCCTATACACGGACATCCCGATTACTATATACACTACTTTTCAAGCGGTCGTGATATACGTATATATATAATAAATGTCGGAAAATGTATTCAATGTTACTAGATGTTAATAACTTAATACCTTACTTTGTTTGCTTAATACACATATCTTTCTATACATCAGGGACTGTTTTAAAATTAGAAACAATCTTGCTACAGTTTAATATTTTGTAATATATGGCTAACAACACATTCCTATATACTAGTAATATATAATTTAGTGCCAATAAAGAATTGAATTGCATTGAGTATTGTGTGATCTAAACACTAGTAGTGTACTAACAGTTAAAGAAAAACTGAACATTCGACTAAAAAATTGTTGATTCTTAAACTCAAAAGATAATCATTACGTCTAAACGCAAAAATCTCTTCTGAAATTGTGAAATTACTCAAATGAAATTAAATGTCTTAAATCTTTGTTCTACTGGCAAGTAGACTTCGATCTCTGTTTAATGAGTGAATGACTCGAAACAGTTTTTAATCCACTTGCTTTGTTTAGAGCATTGACAAAAGCAGGGACATAAGTAACTGGTACCACTTACACTACCTATTCGAAATGTGACTTGAGTGCATGACAGAGTCCACGTCTCTCTTTGGCCACTCCATCATAATCAACTGAAAAATACCAAATAAGAAACAGACAATAAGATAAACTAATCACCTTGAATCTATGTACTGCTGGCAAGCAGATTTCAATTACTGTTATTTCTTGACTTCTATCACAACCAACACACATGGGAACTAATGATCCTTTGGATGAGACCGTATGAACTGAGGTCCCGCGTCGCAATAGGTGCTGGCACGAAAATGATTCTTCCCTGCTAAATGGCCCTAAGTGCCGAGTATAGGACAAATTTGAAGCTCTCCGCCGGCAAGTGGTGGCGTCTCTATATAAGTAAAAAATTTTCGAGAGGTACGTTCAACACTATACAATCAAGTCACATTCTGAAGTTATATAAGTAAATGGCTCAATACAATTTTTTAATCCACTGGATTTGTTTATAACATAGACAAAACCAGGGACACTTGCAACTGGTACCACTTACACTATCTATTCAGAATGTGACTTGAGCACATAAAAATGTCCACTTCCCTCATTGGCCACCCCATCATATTCAACTGAAAGTGCCCAAATAAAAACAGACAAAAAAACTATCTTAAAAGTGTGTCCTGCTGGCAAGTAGACTTAGCAACTGGAACAACTTACACTAACCATTCAGTATGTGACTTCAGTGCATCGAAAATGTCAACTTCTCTCTGAGGCTACCCTCAATTCATATTCAACTGAAAATTGAAAAATAAGAAAACGACAATAAGATACACAAACCACCTTGAAACTGTGTACTGCTGTACAGACCCAATTCGCTCTTGTTTCTTGGCTTCAATACAGCCAAGACTTAGTACAAGTACCCTAACTTGGATCAACTGGGTTTGTTAATAGCATAAACAACACCAGGGACATAAGCAACTAGTACCACTTATACTACCTAATCAGAATGTGACTTGAGTGCATCGAAAATGTCCACATGTCTCTTGGGCCATGCTCATCATATCAATCTGAAAAATACAACATTAGAAATAGACAATAGGTAAACTAACTAGATGTACCTTGATTTTCTGTATTACTTGCAAGTAGACTTCAATCACTCTTGTTTCTTGGCTTCTATCACAGCCAAGACTTAGTACGAGTCACATTCTGATTTCTGAAGTTTTACGAGTAAGTGGCCATTGGGTTTGTTTATGACATGGACAAAACTAGGGACATTAGTAACTGGTACTACTTACACTACCTATTCAGAATGTGACTTGAGTGCAGCACAAATAATGTCTACTTCTCACTTGGGCCATGCACACCATATTCAACTGAAAACACGATTACAAACACACAAACAATGAAATAAACCTACTGTCCATTACCTGTGTATTGCTGGCAAACAGATCTCGATAGCTGTTGTTGATTGACTACTATCACAGCCAATATTTAGTACGAGTCACATTCTGAAGTTTTATGAGTGAGTGGCTCAAACAATTTTAATTCGCTAGGTTTGTTAATAGCATAAACGATATCAGGGACATTAGCAATTGGAACCATTACCAATTCAGAATGTGGCTTGAACACATCTTAAATGTCCACTTGTCTTTTGTGCAATGCCTTTCATATTCACCTGAAAAATACGAAATTAGAAAATGACAATAAATAAACTATCTACATGTACCTTGATTTTCTGTACTACTTGCAAGTAGACTTCAATCACTCTACTTCCTTGGCTTCTATCACAGCCAAGACTTAGTACAAGTCACATTCTGAAGAATTACGAGTGAGTGGCTCCAAACAGTATTTTAAACCATTGGGTTTGTTTATGGCATGGACAAAACCAGGGACATCAGCAACTGGTACCACTTACACTACTTTTCAGAATGTGACTTGAGAGCATCACAATTAATATTTTCGTCTTACTTGGGCCATGCATACCATATTCAACTGAAAACACATGATTACAAACACACAGACGATATAATAAACCTACTGTCCATTACCTGTGTATTGCTGGCAAACAGATCACTATAGCTGTTGTTTCTTGACTTCTATCACAGCCAATATTTAGTACGAGTCACATTCTGAACTTTTATAAGTGAGTGGCTCAAAACAGTTTTTTAATCCACTGGGTTTGTTTATAGCATAAACAAAACCAGGGACATTAGCAACCGGTACCACTTACACTACCCATTCAGAATGTGACTTGAGTGCATCTAAAATGTTCTCTTTTCTCTTGGGCCTTGATCATCATATTTAACTGAAAATACAAAATTAGAAATAGACAATAGGTAAACTAACTAGTGTAGATCACTTAATTTTCGCGACACCTTATTTTCGCGAGGTATCCGTTAACGCTTTATTAGCGAGATAAAATTTTCGCGAATTGTGATTACTGCTCTATATATAATCTTAAGAAATACTTAAATACGCGAGAAAGAAATTTTCGCGAGCAGACTGTCTCGCGTAATTACGCGAAATAAAGTTCTCGCGAATAAAAAGTGATTTACAGTATATGTACCCTGATTTTCTGTATAACTTGCAAGTAGACTTCAATCACTCCCGTTTCTTGGTTTCTATCACAGCCAAGACTTAGTACAAGTCACATTCTGAAGAATAACGAGTGAGTGGCCATTGCTTTTGTTTATGACATGGACAAAACTAGTAACATTAGTAACTGGTACTACTTACACTACCTATTCAGAATGTGACTTGAGTGCATCACAAATAATGTCTACTTCTCACTTGGGCCATGCACACCATATTCAACTGAAAACACGATTACAAACACATAGACAATGAAATAAACCTACTGTCCATTACCTGTGTATTGCTGGCAAACAGATCTCGATAGCTGTTGTTGATTGACTACTATCACAGCCAATATTTAGTACGAGTCACATTCTGAAGTTTTATGAGTGAGTGGCTCAAACAATTTTAATTCGCTAGGTTTGTTAATAGCATAAACGATATCAGGGACATTAGCAATTGGAACCATTACCAATTCAGAATGTGGCTTGAACACATCTTAAATGTCCACTTGTCTTTTGTGCAATGCCTTTCATATTCACCTGAAAAATACGAAATTAGAAAATGACAATAAATAAACTATCTACATGTACCTTGATTTTCTGTACTACTTGCAAGTAGACTTCAATCACTCTACTTCCTTGGCTTCTATCACAGCCAAGACTTAGTACAAGTCACATTCTGAAGAATTACGAGTGAGTGGCTCCAAACAGTATTTTAAACCATTGGGTTTGTTTATGGCATGGACAAAACCAGGGACATCAGCAACTGGTACCACTTACACTACTTTTCAGAATGTGACTTGAGAGCATCACAATTAATATTTTCGTCTTACTTGGGCCATGCATACCATATTCAACTGAAAACACATGATTACAAACACACAGACGATATAATAAACCTACTGTCCATTACCTGTGTATTGCTGGCAAACAGATCACTATAGCTGTTGTTTCTTGACTTCTATCACAGCCAATATTTAGTACGAGTCACATTCTGAACTTTTATAAGTGAGTGGCTCAAAACAGTTTTTTAATCCACTGGGTTTGTTTATAGCATAAACAAAACCAGGGACATTAGCAACCGGTACCACTTACACTACCCATTCAGAATGTGACTTGAGTGCATCTAAAATGTTCTCTTTTCTCTTGGGCCTTGATCATCATATTTAACTGAAAATACAAAATTAGAAATAGACAATAGGTAAACTAACTAGTGTAGATCACTTAATTTTCGCGACACCTTATTTTCGCGAGGTATCCGTTAACGCTTTATTAGCGAGATAAAATTTTCGCGAATTGTGATTACTGCTCTATATATAATCTTAAGAAATACTTAAATACGCGAGAAAGAAATTTTCGCGAGCAGACTGTCTCGCGTAATTACGCGAAATAAAGTTCTCGCGAATAAAAAGTGATTTACAGTATATGTACCCTGATTTTCTGTATAACTTGCAAGTAGACTTCAATCACTCCCGTTTCTTGGTTTCTATCACAGCCAAGACTTAGTACAAGTCACATTCTGAAGAATAACGAGTGAGTGGCCATTGCTTTTGTTTATGACATGGACAAAACTAGTAACATTAGTAACTGGTACTACTTACACTACCTATTCAGAATGTGACTTGAGTGCATCACAAATAATGTCTACTTCTCACTTGGGCCATGCACACCATATTCAACTGAAAACACGATTACAAACACATAGACAATGAAATAAACCTACTGTCCATTACCTGTGTATTGCTGGCAAACAGATCTCGATAGCTGTTGTTGATTGACTACTATCACAGCCAATATTTAGTACGAGTCACATTCTGAAGTTTTATGAGTGAGTGGCTCAAACAATTTTAATTCGCTAGGTTTGTTAATAGCATAAACGATATCAGGGACATTAGCAATTGGAACCATTACCAATTCAGAATGTGGCTTGAACACATCTTAAATGTCCACTTGTCTTTTGTGCAATGCCTTTCATATTCACCTGAAAAATACGAAATTAGAAAATGACAATAAATAAACTATCTACATGTACCTTGATTTTCTGTACTACTTGCAAGTAGACTTCAATCACTCTACTTCCTTGGCTTCTATCACAGCCAAGACTTAGTACAAGTCACATTCTGAAGAATTACGAGTGAGTGGCTCCAAACAGTATTTTAAACCATTGGGTTTGTTTATGGCATGGACAAAACCAGGGACATCAGCAACTGGTACCACTTACACTACTTTTCAGAATGTGACTTGAGAGCATCACAATTAATATTTTCGTCTTACTTGGGCCATGCATACCATATTCAACTGAAAACACATGATTACAAACACACAGACGATATAATAAACCTACTGTCCATTACCTGTGTATTGCTGGCAAACAGATCACTATAGCTGTTGTTTCTTGACTTCTATCACAGCCAATATTTAGTACGAGTCACATTCTGAACTTTTATAAGTGAGTGGCTCAAAACAGTTTTTTAATCCACTGGGTTTGTTTATAGCATAAACAAAACCAGGGACATTAGCAACCGGTACCACTTACACTACCCATTCAGAATGTGACTTGAGTGCATCTAAAATGTTCTCTTTTCTCTTGGGCCTTGATCATCATATTTAACTGAAAATACAAAATTAGAAATAGACAATAGGTAAACTAACTAGTGTAGATCACTTAATTTTAACGACACCTTATTTTCGCGAGGTATCCGTTAACGCTTTATTAGCGAGATAAAATTTTCGCGAATTGTGATTACTGCTCTATATATAATCTTAAGAAATACTTAAATACGCGAGAAAGAAATTTTCGCGAGCAGACTGTCTCGCGTAATTACGCGAAAATTAAGTTCTCGCGAATAAAAAGTGATTTACAGTATATGTACCCTGATTTTCTGTATTACTTGCAAGTAGACTTCAATCACTCCCGTTTCTTGGTTTCTATCACAGCCAAGACTTAGTACAAGTCACATCTGAAGAATAACAAGTGAGTGGCCATTGGTTTTGTTTATGACATGGACAAAACTAGTAACATTAGTAACTGGTACTACTTACACTACCTATTCAGAATGTGACTTGAGTGCATCACAAATAATGTCTACTTCTCACTTGGGCCATGCTCACCATATTCAACTGAAAACACGATTACAAACACATAGACAATGAAATAAACCTACTGTCCATTACCTGTGTATTGCTGGCAAACAGATCTCGATGGCTGTTGTTGATTGACTACTATCACAGCCAATATTTAGTACGAGTCACATTCTGAAGTTTTATGAGTGAGTGGCTCAAACAATTTTAATTCGCTAGGTTTGTTAATAGCATAAACGATATCAGGGACATTTAGCAATTGGAACCATTACCAATTCAGAATGTGGCTTGAACACATCTTAAATGTCCACTTGTCTTTTGTGCAATGCCTTTCATATTCACCTGAAAAATACGAAATTAGAAAATGACAATAAATAAACTATCTACATGTACCTTGATTTTCTGTACTACTTGCAAGTAGACTTCAATCACTCTACTTCCTTGGCTTCTATCACAGCCAAGACTTAGTACAAGTCACATTCTGAAGAATTACGAGTGAGTGGCTCCAAACAGTATTTTAAACCATTGGGTTTGTTTATGGCATGGACAAAACCAGGGACATCAGCAACTGGTACCACTTACACTACTTTTCAGAATGTGACTTGAGAGCATCACAATTAATATTTTCGTCTTACTTGGGCCATGCATACCATATTCAACTGAAAACAAATGATTACAAACACACAGACGATATAATAAACCTACTGTCCATTACCTGTGTATTGCTGGCAAACAGATCACTATAGCTGTTGTTTCTTGACTTCTATCACAGCCAATATTTAGTACGAGTCACATTCTGAAGTTTTATAAGTGAGTGGCTCAAAACAGTTTTTTAATCCACTGGGTTTGTTTATAGCATAAACAAAACCAGGGACATTAGCAACCGGTACCACTTACACTACCCATTCAGAATGTGACTTGAGTGCATCTAAAATGTTCTCTTTTCTCTTGGGCCTTGATCATCATATTTAACTGAAAATACAAAATTAGAAATAGACAATAGGTAAACTAACTAGTGTAGATCACTTAATTTTCGCGACACCTTATTTTCGCGAGGTATCCGTTAACGCTTTATTAGCGAGATAAAATTTTCGCGAATTGTGATTACTGCTCTATATATAATCTTAAGAAATACTTAAATACGCGAGAAAGAAATTTTCGCGAGCAGACTGTCTCGCGTAATTACGCGAAATAAAGTTCTCGCGAATAAAAAGTGATTTACAGTATATGTACCCTGATTTTCTGTATAACTTGCAAGTAGACTTCAATCACTCCCGTTTCTTGGTTTCTATCACAGCCAAGACTTAGTACAAGTCACATTCTGAAGAATAACGAGTGAGTGGCCATTGCTTTTGTTTATGACATGGACAAAACTAGTAACATTAGTAACTGGTACTACTTACACTACCTATTCAGAATGTGACTTGAGTGCATCACAAATAATGTCTACTTCTCACTTGGGCCATGCACACCATATTCAACTGAAAACACGATTACAAACACATAGACAATGAAATAAACCTACTGTCCATTACCTGTGTATTGCTGGCAAACAGATCTCGATGGCTGTTGTTGATTGACTACTATCACAGCCAATATTTAGTACGAGTCACATTCTGAAGTTTTATGAGTGAGTGGCTCAAACAATTTTAATTCGCTAGGTTTGTTAATAGCATAAACGATATCAGGGACATTAGCAATTGGAACCATTACCAATTCAGAATGTGGCTTGAACACATCTTAAATGTCCACTTGTCTTTTGTGCAATGCCTTTCATATTCACCTGAAAAATACGAAATTAGAAAATGACAATAAATAAACTATCTACATGTACCTTGATTTTCTGTACTACTTGCAAGTAGACTTCAATCACTCTTGTTTCTTGGCTTCTATCACAGCCAAGACTTAGTACAAGTCACATTCTGAAGAATTAAGAGTGAGTGGCTCAAACAGTATTCTAAACCATTGGGTTTGTTTATGGCATGGACAAAACCAGGGACATCAGCAACTGGTACCACTTACACTACTTTTCAGAATGTGACTTGAGTGCATCACAATTAATATTTTCTTCTTACTTGGGCCATGCATACCATATTCAACTGAAAACACATGATTACAAACACACAGACGATATATTAAACCTACTGTCCATTACCTGTGTATTGCTGGCAAACAGATCACTTTAGCTGTTGTTTCTTGACTTCTATCACAGCCAATATTTAGTACGAGTCACATTCTGAAGTTTTATGAGTGGATCAAAACGGTTTTTTAATCCACTGGGTTTATTTATAGCATAAACAAAACCAAGGACATTAGCAAACGGTACCACTTACACTACCCATTCAGAATGTGACTTGAGTGCATCGTAAATGTCTTCTTGTCTCTTGGGCCATAATCATCATATTTAACTGAAAAATACAAAATTAAAGACTGTAGACAGTAAAATAAAATACTTTGCAACTTTGTGATGTTAACAAATAGACCTCGATCAATCTTGTGTCTTTGCTCTCTATCACAGCAAAGACTTAGTACATGTCACATTCAGAAGTTTTATAAGTGAGTGGCTCAAAACAGTTTTCAAACCATTGGGTTTGTTTATGACATGGACAAAACTAGGGACATTAGCAACCGATACCACTTACACTACCTATTCAGAATGTGACTTGAGTGCATCACAATCACCCTACTTCTTACTTAGGCCATGCACACCATATTCAACTGAAAACACATGATTACAAACACACAGACGATAAAATAAACCAACTGTCCATTACCTGTGTATTGCTGGCAAACAGATTTCAATAGCTGTTGTTGATTGACTACTGTCACAGCTAATATTTAGTACGAGTCACATTCTGAAGTTTTATGAGTGAGTTGCTTAAAACAGTTTTTTAATCCGCTGGGTTTGTTTGTAGAATAACTAAACTAGGGACATTAGCATCTGGTACCACTTACACTACCCATTCAGAATGTGACTTGAGTGCATCTAAAATATCCTCTTGTCTCTTGGCCAGTCTTGGGCCATCCTCATCATATTCAACTGAAAAATACGAAAAGAAACAGACAATAAACTATCTACCTTGATTCTGTGTACTGCTGGCATGTAGACTTAAATCACTCCTGTTTCTTGACTTCTATCACTGCCAAGACGAAGTACAAGTCGCATTCTGATGTTTTATTAGTAAGTGGCTCAAAACAGTTTTTTAATCCGCTGGGTTTGTTTATAGCATAAACGAAACCAGGGACATAAGCAACTGGGGTACCACTTACACTACCTGTATTAAGAGTGTGACTTGAGTACATCTAAAATGACCACTTGTCTTTTGGGTCATGCCTATCATATTCACCTAAAAAATACAAAATTAGAAATAGACAATAGGTAAACTTACTAAGTATCTTGATTTTCTGTACTCCTTGCAAGAAGACTTCAATCTCTCTAGTTTATTTGCTTCTATCACAGCCAAGACTTAGAACAAGCCACATTCTGAAGAATTACGAGTGAGTGGCTCAAAACATTACTTTTTAATCCGCTGGGTTTATAGCATAGACAAACCAGCAACATTAGCAACTGGTACCACATCTATTCAGAATGTGACTTGAGTGCATCTACAATTTCGACATCGCTCTTGTGCTATGCCTATTATACTAAAGTGAAAATACATTATAACAAACACACAGACAATAAAATAAACTTACTGTCCATTACCTGCGTATTGCTGGCAAATAGAACTCAATCACCGTTGTTTATTGACTTTAATCTTAGCCAATATTTAGTAAAAGTCACATTCTTAAGCAGGGACATTAGCGACTGTTACCACTTTACACTACCTATTCAGAATGTGATTTGAGTGCATCTACAATGTCCACTTGTCTTTTGGGCCATGCCTATCATATTCACCTGAAAAATACAAAATTAGAAACAGACAAAAGATAAACTAATAACCTTAATTTTCTGTACTCCTTGCAAGTATACTGGATCACTCTTGTTTCTTGACTTCTTTCACTTCCAATATTTAATCCAATTCACATTCTGAAATTTTTATGCGTGAGTCAACTGAAAACTGAAAAATACGAGATTCGAGACGAAAAGATAAACTAACTACGTGGAATCCGCGTACTGCTGGCAAGTAGACTTCAATCGTTCTCGTGTCTTTGTTTCTATCTAAGCCGAGACTTAGTACAAGTCACATTCTGAAGTTTTATAAGTGAGTGGCTCAAAACAGTTTTTTAATCCACAGGGTTTGTTTATAAACAAAACCAGGGATAATAGCAACTGGTACCACGTACACTACCTATTCAACATGTAACTTGAGTGCATAAATAACGTACTTTTCTCTCTTGGGCCATGCGCACCATATTAAATTGAAAATACAAGATAACAAACAAACAGACAATGAATTAAATGTATCGTCTTCAATCTGGTTTAATCTTGCAAGCAGACGTTAATTGTTGTTTCCTTGTATCTATCCAATCAAGACCCCGAATTATTTCTAAAATATTGTTGACTTGGCTTTAAACAATAATCAATCAGTTACAGTAGAACCAAGATTGAGTAAAAGTCAGATTCTGAAGTTTTGTGATTGACTGGTTAAAGCAGTTTTTTTTATCTAGTAGATTTTATTATATCATAGACAAAAGCAGGGATACTAGGGAACGACTTTACTCTACCGGTCCCTTGAAAAACGCGCTAAAATGTAGTGTTGCCGAAGGCGACTTCAGTATAAATGAGATCGCGTGAGCGATCGAAAACAAATCTAAATACGAGGTTTTTTGGTCTTTTGACCCCAGCTTCAAATTCTATGGTTAAAAGTTTAGTTTAAAAATTCAAAGTTTTTAACCTATTCACTCTACCTCCTTCAATGCAAAAAAACTTCCTTCATTAAAAAGTTGTGTTAAATAGTTAAATATTGTTTGAATATCAAAAGCAAACGGGTAAAATTTCTGAAAATTAAGGACCTTGAATAAGATGATTCCTTGGTAGTGTATTAAAGCTATCCTTTGATGTACCAATCATGTCTGTGTTGATAACCAATGAATAGACTTTTTTCAGTAGACCCAAATAAACAAGAGTTATTTCCCGTTGGCCGCCATTTTGGTGGTCAACCTGTCCGACATAATATATGAGAGTGTAGCAGAAATATTTGGGGGGGGGGGGAATCTTTATGGATAAAAATTATGAAATAAAGGAGGCTCTAACAAATGCTTCCCACGTCAGTATAGAAAGTTAAAGTTGGTTGAATAATGAAGAAATATGAGCATGTTGACCTCCAATATTGCGGCCAACGGGATATAACTCTTGTTAATTTGGGTCTACTGAAAACTTATCTAATAACAAATTATTATATAAATATAGCCCTTTGATGAGGTCAATCCATAGATATATCGACTTCACAGAAAAGCATATCGACCGAGCACGAAGTGCGAGGTCGATATGCTTTTCTGTGAAGTCGATATATCTATGGATTGACCGAATTAAAGGGCTACATTTGTTATATTATTTTTTACATAGATTGATAAAAAAAATTATGCAAATAATGGGAAAAGTTTTCTCTCTTTAACAATTAGAGACTAGAGATCAAAATAAATTACGCTATTTATTGTAAATGCTTTTCCTTTAAATTGATGGAGTAATTTAGAAGATTTACTTATTCAAAATACTTCATTAATTTGATTATGTTTTGTATCAATATTTGACACACATATCCAATATGTTTTAATCAATATGAAGTAGATCCTAATTCAATGCATTGTTTCGTCTCATCAAATACAGAACATTGAAAAAAAATTAGTAGCAGTTGAAATAAATGTTTTTTTCAAGAAACATCAAATCATACACTGTATAAGTTATGATTGAATTCAGTACAGTTTTATTTTACAGAAATTATCTCCATTTTAAGAAACCTCAAGTCGATATGCATTTCAGATTCTATAAATAGTAACTCAAGTCTTTATGCTGTTATATACTTAATCATGTGATCAAGTTTGAGCCAATCAGAGAGCTTGGAATAAATGATAAAAATAATATAAAAGGTTATATCTAAATTTTGAAAACAAAATATATTTAAAAAATGAAGGTGAAACCAATACCAAACATGTTAGTATGAACCAAACCTGTCTGGGTGTTTTCTTTCTTGTGTATATTTTCCTTTTTCTATTTCTGCTCCTTTTCACCGTCCGCACGCTTTCGCGCTCCATACAACTCTTTGCTGACATAGGGGATCTACTTCCTTGGTAACTGATTTCATTCGGAATACCCTCCGTCATTTTCTTACGCAAGATAACCAACATTTCCGAGTATTTCCGACTGCCTCCTTCACAGGCGAGTTATTCCCCTTCGTATGTTTTTTTATTGGCGGATCTTACACTGACAGCTACAAAGTAATACTGATGCAAAGCAACAAACTGGCTGCAAATTAAATTTAAATTATTAAGTTTTTAAAGGAAATTTTAAAGACTGCATAAAAAAAGACTAAGGAATTCCACAAACGACAGTCAGCTGCATGCTTGCTGCAAACTTCTACTGTTTATAAATGATATTGCGTGTTTCGTTATCTTTTATATCTAATTCGCATGTTCATAGAATTTCATATTTACGACAGTCAATTGCTCACTGCTTACTGCCAATTGTTTACTGCTTACTGGCAACTGCCACACATATTTGGATAAATTTTCAAATTTATATTCACTTGATAATTACCTGAATTAAAAAAAAAACAGGCGCTGATCAAGGATTTTTTTCCAGGAGGGACATCCTAAATCCAACCCAGAAATTCTTGACAAGTAAAAAAAAACACTGAAACAAAACAAAAAACGTTATCTCCTATCCTAAACGTGGAAAATTTCGGTGGGGGTGGGGTGTTGACTTCTTATGCTTCATATCTAAGACTCTATTCATAATTATATTAACTTAATACCCGTTTTCTAAGTGGGAGGGGTCCAAGGTCACATTAATTTCGTTTAATTTATACCTTTAATAACTGTACAAATTCCAAAGGGGTGGTCCGCTAACACCCCACCCCACCCCATCCCGATCTGTGCACGTGAAACATAACTTATTTGTAAAAACAAAGAGATATTAATCTTTAATTTGAGAAAATTTTTCACTAAAGAAAATCAAGAAAAATAGACAGTTATTTTCAAGATATCTTCATACGCGAAAAAAATCAATCTTTTTTTCAGTTTTTATTCTTTCCAAAGGTTTTGTTAATTTTTATTACCAACTGCAAATGAGATAACAAATAAAATTGTATTTTATCAATCTCATAGTTGAATTTTACATAAGTTAAAAGATATGGTGAGATTTAGGAGCCACTTATCTATTTTCATGAATATTTGAAAATCTGGGTGATGTTTTCAGTCTGATTAAATTATATTTCAATTGATAACATTTTCTACCCCCTTATGAAATTAGTTGTAAATAAGAGCAATTAACTTTTTGTCATTGGTTCTTAAATTAAGTACTTCATAGTAATGAACTTTTCTTTCCATTCAAACAAGTTTTAATGTCCAAATTGCCATTTACTAGTATATTAAAATTAAATGGACGGCAAAAATAGGCGAGAATCGAGAGTTAGTGTGCGTACTTCTCACAAGGATTTAGGAAAGAAGATGGGCGTATAAGGCGAGCAGAATGCCTATAGCGCGACATATAAGAAGGGAAAAAAATTAATCTCAATTATATCCAAATTTTATGTCATATCTCATCTAATATTAAAGTATTCTTTATGTAAAATCTCTACAATTTACAAATATCTAACAAGGACTGAAAATATTTGCCTATGAAAATGCTTACACACACTAAAAAGAACAAAAACGATCATTTTCTCATACTTAAACAAAATTTTTCAATATGGGTGGGTCTTCTCTCCATTTTTTGGAAAGGTGATCCTAAAAGTGTGCAATAAAATACACATTTTTTGGTTTTCAAAAACATGGAGAGAAGACCCACTATACCTTAAAAGTACACTTTTATGACACAACATTAGCATCTTTTCGAGAATTACTTCAAGTCCATTAAGTCGCGGGTCATATCACAAACATGATTTAAATGCCTTAAATCAACATCAGCGGTGTAGTATAGTGGTTAACGCATTAGTCACAAAGCAGTATGCTATTGATACGTCGGATTTTTATTGCTAGGGTTCGAATCCCACGAATACCATCTAATAATTTTATGAAAGACATTTTTTACGAGATTTTTTTCACTCTCAGATAAGTTTTTTTTTCTCATAATTTCAAAACTTTCAATAATTATAAGTTAATTTAAATAATCAATTCACATATTTAATATGATTTCTTAATATCTGACACTATAGGCATTCTGCCCGCCTTGTTCGCCCATCTTCTTTAAACTATAAAGGCGAGGAAGGAGTAAATCGAAATAAGGAGTATTTCCTCTTAAAAACAAATTGAATTTTTTGCATTTCGTTACGGGCAAATTATTAGGAAAAGTACTTATGTGTGGGATTTTCATATGGATCTTGTGTAAATTGTTTTAATGATGGCTAATGTTTTATCTGAGAGAGTTAGTGTGCGTACTTCTCACAAGGATTTAGGAAATTTAAACTATAAAGGCGAGGAAGGAGTAAATCGAAATAAGGAGTATTTCCTTTTAAAAACATTTTTATACCCGCACTTTCGAAAGAAAGTTCGGGTATATTGTTGTTACTCATGTCCGTCCGTCCGTCCGTCCGTCCGTCCGTCCGTCCGTCTGTCACACTTTTCTTCCCTGAACTCCTCCTACATTTTTCACAGTAGCTTAATCATCCTTTGGGAGATGGTTGGGGGTGTCATGTAGATGTGCAGTAAGGTTTCGGAATTTTGATTTTGCCCCAGGGGATCAAATGGGGGTCGAAAAATGTCGTTTTTTATACAAAAAGCCCCTTCTTCCCTGAACTCCTCCTACATTTTTCACAGTAGCTTAATCATCCTTTGGGAGATGGTTGGGGGTGTCATGTAGATGTGCAGTAAGGTTTCGGAATTTTGATTTTGCCC
>PRKT01000053.1:268402-314398 GCA_003671525.1 Saccostrea glomerata
GGGGGGGGGGCCCTGACCCCCCTCCCCCCCCGACAGATCCGTGCATGAATTTACATCATTAATAAAATTCAGACTGGTATATAATGAATTAAGCATGCGTAAAATTATTTTGACTATTTCCTTGGAAAGTCGCCCAATATGTAGGAGCGTGTATTTAGAGGCAAACACCTTAGTGCGGGTATTACTGTCTCATGACAGCATCTAGTTTTTTTTGCATTTCGTTACAGGCAAATTATCAAGAAAAGTACCTATGGGAATTTTTATATGGATCTTGTGTAAATTGTTTTAATGATGGCTAATGTTTTATCTGTAAAAACATTCTTGGCGATGGTGGGGTGGTGGTTGACTTACCAACTTCATTTCCAACATATAAGTACAATTAGTATATACATGTACAGTTGTCACGGTGTAGAGATTTGTAAATATATTATTTGTCTCAAGGGTGCTTGGGACCCCCCTCCCCAATGTTGCATGCCAGTTTTAAAAAATATTTTCAGCTTTTTATTGATTCGCCAAACATGTTGACATAAATTCATGTTACATACATGTACAACAAGGCACATACATATATGTATATAAGTTTATGATCAGTGTTCAAAGTCAACTATGCAGTGCTTTACAACTCTCAGATGATACATAATCATTATGCAAACAGTATACTAGTAGTATGGACAGTGAACTGATGAACAGCAATAAGAATTTGTTTAAGAACTGAAGTATTTCATTCATAATATACAAAGAAGAATACAATGTGAATATGGATTGAGCAGCAGGCCAACGGCCTATGTTAGTTCTCTCCATGAGCTCATATTTAATGGCCAATTCGAAGCTTTTCTCTGTACACCCAAGATATCTTTTAAATATTTATAAAATATATTAAATAAAATATTTTTCTATAACATATTCACAAAGTTTTACAATTGAAAAATCCGAAATTTAATATATATCAAAGTATATATATGAATTTTTATTAAAGGCTAGTTTAAGCTTAAATCTAGGAATTTTTTAGCTGTAATTCTTTAATGAATATGTCATAGAAAATATTTTATTTAAAAAAGATTAAAGGACCTTGGGGTACAGAATGCAAGGGGGGGGGGGGGGGGGGGGGGGGGGGGTGGCGTTCCCAAGCACCTGTGTAGAACTCTACCGCGGCCCAAACCCCCAACTTCCACTCAATTGAATTTTTAACTGATTCGGGGATATTTTCTTTTTTACAATTAATATAAAACATAAGATAAGAAATTGTAGAAATGTAAACGATTTCCCCCCAGATTAGCAGAAGAGTTATCTCGCTTACATTATCATCCTGCTAGAGACTCGGGTGCTTGCCTTAGTTTACTTCGTTATTTACTCAACAAACAGTAACGTGTTGATGTTTAATCAGTGCTGCAGTAGGCGATGAAGACAGTTCTATTATTGGAGGTTACTAAAGACAACAAACAGAAGACTGGCCTCCCGCGGAAACGAAACCACGTGGTGATCTAAAGTATCGGCTCAACACTGGGTATTAGGTGAAAATAACATATTACAACACAAAATTAAATTAAACAATGTAAATGTTAAATTCAAAAATCATGAAATAAAATAGCTGTTAAGAAATCTATCCATCGGCATCGACTTCTAGATAATAGGGTTTGACTGTATGTGAAAAGGGGAGATAACATCAGCGTAGGATTTGGACATTCTTACTATTTTATCCCCTTACTTATATTGGAAAATGGAATAAACTAATTGATGCTGCAAGTATGAATGTTAAATTGTAGAACTGACCACACTTTATACCCAGGATATTCCATTGTACAGTAGGTACAAACTGAACAGTCAGATGCTCCAGTTTAACATTAGTCAAAAACATAATATAAGAGACTTTAGTTAGCAACACTTACATTCTCTCCAAAACGTTAATTCCTAAAAATACAAAAGTGTACTATTCAGGTTTGTCTGTCGAATGATGCAACTCTAATGTCAGGACGCCTGGATAGGGTCACTGGTTTTAAGGATGCATGGTGGGAGAAAGTGGATAGGGTCAGTCTGAAGAGGGGAGGGAGGGGGTAAGAGGAGGGTAATAAAAGGGAGGATGGGTCCAGGAGGGGTAAAGATGCTACAGAGAAGGATATTCCCTTGTCCACAACAAATGGATTGTAAAAACCTGACTTGGCTTTGAACATATAACCTTTTATTTTCCATACAGATTTCCTCTCAATTAAATAATTGCACGGTGGCATTGGTGGCCATCTGGGCCTAAATCAGAGTACAAGACATATAGTTAAGATTTTAAGCTTTGAATCTCATGAAGCTTAGTTTTACAGAATTATTTTGTACCGGTAGTTTATTCTAATTTTTCAGGGACTGATTTGACAGATGACTTGCTATGGTTGGCTGGTTTTCGTTGGAGCTAGCAGTCAGGAAGGCGGTAATCCTCCACAAAGGAAAGCGATGATATATCCTCTGTCTCATCACTATTACACAACAGGTGCAAAACCGTTAATGGGATCATTTCACCCCTCAATACTTGTTTTGAATATTGTCATAGAAACCATTTGTTTGAAGAAGAAAAAAGCATTGCTAACTTCCAGTAATGAGCAGAAAGATTATTTTAACATAATTTTTATTTTATTATTTTAAGACAAAATGCTATATTTTCTAGTGAGTGATGTGTTGAAATTTATAAATAGAGTGCCTTTTTCATAGACTATTTAAAGTAATATAAGATTTTTTAAAAATCTTTAATTCACATTTTTGTGCAGTGATTAGCAGGTGCATTTGAGATGAACTGTGACCAAGGGTTATCATCAACATACTACAGAGTATGGTTTCTGAATCCCAGGAAACACACAGATACAGAAAATGACACTCTTATCAGAATCTCTGTGCCTTGCTTCTTCGATTGTGGAAAACAAAAATCACAGCACTAATGAACCAAAAAAGAAATTCCACTGGTTTATGTTAAGAAGATACTAAAAATTAAACATGTACAAATTTTTTTAAAAAGTCAATAATTATCAAATATGACAGACGGAATGATTAATTTAAAGCTGGCCCTAACCCAGGGGTTGAATAAATTTACAGAAATAAAATTTTGACTAAAAAATTTAAAGTTTTCTTTACAAAAAAATCTTCCAAAAAAATTTATAAATCACCCTATTGATTTATTTTAAAGTGACATAATTATATCCAACATGATGGGGAGCTAAATCGCCTGAAGCTGTGGATCGAGTGCTGGGGTTCCGTGGCTTGTCATGGATGACTGGAAATACAGACAGAAACCCATTACCTGAGGTATTGTATTAACGAATCCTGATGACCAAACGAATCAGAGAGCTGTAGTCACATGACCAGTCAATGTGATGCAGAACAAATATTGCCAGGGTACGCAACATCAAATTTCTGTGGGAATTTAATTTTTTACATGAAAAGTTGGAAAGCTGAATGCTCAAAAAGAATTTGTAATTCATGTTGGAAAAATTCAATTTCTCTTTTTTCAGGGGGGAATTTAAATTTTTTTTTTCTTACCTAAACTTAAAAAAAATGTTTTAGAAGTATTATGGGAAATCAAATAAATATTTAAAATTTGTCTGAGAAAGATTGTTAAAGCATCGCTCAAAAGCATGTTGTTAAGGGAAACTTGACATGCTTTACAGATAAAGTCACTGGTGATCCAGAACCAATGAGAGCTTTATCCCACAGTATCTCCTAGCCTGTCAGAAGGTGAAGAGGATCTGAATCTATAAGGTTTGTATGCGATTATTACAATGAAACTTATTTATTTAAGTAATTCATTGTTTCATTTTGATTAAAAAAAAAATTAGGACTTACAACTTTTATAGCATGTTAATTTGTTTTAAATGATAAAAGTTATTGAATTTGTATATTTTTTTATTGTTAGAATTTAAATGTCGGCTTTATTGGAGTTTGTTTAAAAAAGAGTTGCCTAGTATTTCATTAAGAAATTTCATGCTTATTGTGTGCAAGATATTACAAATGAAATGTGATGTGGTATTTTTTGTTCACATCAGCACACATTGATCTGTCACACATTATAAAAAAAGGGGAAATAGGACACCTGGCCAAGTAATATATGCCATTGTCATCATTACAGTTGAACTGGGAAATTTTGTTGATTCTTATTGATAAAAAAAAAGAGAGGATTTTTTTCCCAATTAGATTAAATTTTCTTTATGGAAAAAAAAACGGGGAAAAATTATATTTTAATATACTGGATGTTTTAGGGGGAAATTAGACATTTACAACATACGCTTATAATGTAGATGTCATATTTTTGTAAAATATATAAATAAAACTTGTAGGTATATCATTGATTTTAGTTAGCATTTCTCTGTTAATTTCTGCAGAAGTTAAGGTATGATAATGTAATTGGTCAGGAATAAATTTGATGCTTAACATCAGCATGCAAGGCAATATGTTAAAAAGAATAGGTAAGTGTATAGAAATTACATTATAAAATTTAAAAAATTAAGACTCTTATGACAAGAGTAATTTTATCAATGCAACACTCAAGGTTTTTAACAAACATTGAATTAAATGGAACTAATATATCATAATGTGTAGGAGTTTCCTTTATCAGAGATTGTTTTATTATAAACAGTATAGGTAAAGTTGAAGGGTACTTATAAGTTTTACTTCACTGATCTGAACCTTTAATGGATGATAATAAGACAGTGATGCTGTCAGCACATGATAAGTAATAATTGTCGATTGTCAATAATAAATTACCCACTCTCTTTGATGACATTGATTTTAAGTAACGTATGATCATCTCTGGATGTTTTTTGCTGGGGATGGGAAGCTTAAGTCACGGATGAGATAACCGGGTAAAACAATCAATCAATAAGAATGCATATCAGGAATTCTAGGTAATTATCATCAGGATTGCATGCACATCTCCCATTAAGCCACCGTTTACTTAGAGTAGAGAAAGTCTTATAATGGGGAGCTTATACTGGGGATGAGAGTAGAAATCGCCTTGTTCTAAGAATGACTGCTGTACCCTATTGAGAGATAAGCACTGGGTGTTAAAATTAATGTCACCTTACAGAACAGTGTGAAATGTTGGAGTCATTTCTTCAGAACCTGATCAAGTATTGATTATTACAAACAAATCGTATTATCATCTGTTGATCACATTATAACCTGTCTGAAATTAACATTACTACCTGACGTTTCACAATGCCAAATGGTCGTCATGCTATTTTTTTTTTCAGGTTGCTTTTGGAAGTTAAGAGAGCTAGGATAAATAAAGTCAGGTGGACAGGTAAGAACTAAAATCTAGAGTTGTCTGGGATGGTTATAAAAAATATTTGCCTGTTATTTATATATTTGAAGGTGCAATTTTCTGTATGAAATTTTATCTAAAATTTTTATTTGATAAATTTTAAACTTTATTAGTCAAGTCATGGAGCAAGGACTGATTTTTGGTTTACATGCATTTTTTACAGAAGAATTGTAATAAATTGTTTTGAATCTGTAGTTCAAAATTACCAGGTGTGCAAATATACAGTTATCAAACTCTTTAAAAGAAGCAATATTATATGAAATATTTATGACAGAATTCTTTTGTAATTACTTGGTCACTCACCACCAAGCATATTGAAAACACTTATGAATCTATTGAATCATGTAGGACACGAAAGATGTGCTTATAAAGTTCAATTTTAAGTAACATTTTTCAAAATCAAGCACTGCATGGAGATGTATATCTTCAAGCTTACAATGACAAGCATACAATGAAATAATACATAAGGTACCAGAAAAGTTTCCAACCATTTGCTTTAAAGAGAGCATTCTTTGAATCAAATTGAAACATTTCTGTAAGAATAAGCTGCTTTTCCTTTGTATTTCCTAAGTGAACATAACTTGTTTGAATTGTGAAGTTTTCCCAGCTGTAGAGTCTGAGTATTTTGAATGTTTTATTTAGAATCTACTTGTTATCAATCATTTCTCCATTCCCTGCTTCTGGATTCTCAATCTCCAAAATTCCACCTCACCCAAAGTTGTTTTAACAAGCAAAACAGCAAAACTACATTTCATGCATCCCTGAGATTTTGTCATTAGTTGATGGTTTGACTTGAAGAATTGGATCAGCAAACAATTCAGCCCTCTGTCAGACTTCTTAACTTTTTAACAAATCAACAGGAGATTCGACAAATAATGTAGAAAATTCTGATATTCTCTGCATGATATGGACAGGCTTTGGTTGACAAGGCTGAATACCATCTCTAAACTTAATTGTTAGGGTGGTGCATTTAATTAGAACGCTCAGTTTACTATTGTCATGTCTTGATGGCCAATTCAAGGACATCTTTAATTCCTTTCACAGCTCACTGGAAGAAATGATTTGCCTCTAAGTGTCTTTGACCATGGAGAGTCAGTTTTGATTATTGTAAGATTAAAACTCCATTAGGAAGTTGAAAAAGGAGCAGGGCCCCTGCCAGGCCCCTTTTGATCCTCCCCTCACCCATTCCGTGACTAATTGTGACAAATGACCAAATGTCAGTACATTGGTCATTCCTAGGGATTTGTCTGATCTTGGTCTCTGCTACTCACTGTTGACAAAAATAGAGAATTTTTAAGAATGAAAGGGTAGAGAGAATATGTGGTGCTTTTTATGGCTAGAGCTAGGTGATTTTAGGGAGATGATAATCTTAATTATAGGTATTAAATCCAGGCCATTCTGAAGTGTCACCCTGATTCATCACTGCCTATTTTAATGAAGCTTAGTCTCTGGACCCATTATATGTACAATATGTCTTTGAAAGTGAAACTAGTCAACTACATTTCATGTACATTACATCTCTAATACATGTACCGTATATAATCGCCTATAAGTCGTTTTTTTGGGAGTTAAATCTTGGTCTTAAAGTTTATGTCCGACTTATAGGCGGGTCATAAAGAGATTGGTATTTGTCAAGATGCTGAAATTTCAGAAAATTATCGAAGAAAATTTCTGGATGTAAATGATAATTTATGTATAGCTAGATAATATATGAAGTACACGTGTTAACATAAAATAATAATAATTGTATCTTAAGTGAGCATTGATTATTTGTTTAAAGATATATGATTAAATATCGGTTTCATTTAAAAAAATATTCATTGAAACCATGTTAAAACATCAATGGATTTACTTAAAATTGTCATCCGCTTTTGGCAAAAAATTCTACCGACTTATAAGCGGGTCAATGGCAAATCAAAACCAAAATAACGTCCAAATACAACCGACTTATAGGCGGACCGACTTATAGGCAAGTATATACGGTACTTTAACATTTTTTAGAAATAATTTTCATCAAAATATCAGCACCTGTAAAGCAATCCAGACAGCCCAGTGTTTCTATAAAGTGGGCATTTAATGAAAGAGTCCGAAAATTATAATATTGACAGCTATTTTTAAGGTATTTGACCTTTATTAAGACCTAATTTCTTGACCTTTGATATTCATCTGCTGTAAAATATTGATTGCAATTCAAAGCATTTAAGAGTAAAAAGGATTTACTAAGAGAAATTTTCAAAAATTGAATTCCCCAAGCAGTAAATATTAGCAAAGAAGATTGAATCTATAGGAGCAAGCAAATGTTTATAGGATGGCATTATCAGTAATATGGTAAATGCTGCAAAGGAAAGATTTATTTCATCATTAGGAATAAAAAAACCATTGAAAACTTTTTAAGCAAGATTTTTTTAGAATGGATTTTTGTTGATTTTACTTAAAGGGGGGTAACTCTTCAAGGACAGGGCAATATGTCATAAACTAGTCACTGATTGCAACATTCTAAAATACATTGTAATAGACAATTTTTTTCTCTCTCTCTTCTTTTAACCTATTTATCTAATTTAAAGGCAGTTTTACATGAACAATATATTTCTCAGAAGAAAATGGAAGGATTTCCAGTAGTTTATCATGTTAACACTGAAGAACATACAAATATTATCTCACTTCAAGACTGGATGTTCGTACGAGGCTAATTATCTAAATGTTTAACAATCATTTCTGATGGTAGATAAAACATATTTATTCTAAAAAAAAATTCAGGAGGGAGTGTGAAATGAAAATGGCTGCTATTAAATATATTTCAATTTCTGTGGCTTTTTCATTTCCAGCATATTGCATTGTATTTTTGACTTTTTTAATATCCAAAATTTTTTTTGTTTCCTTTTTATCCTTTTTTAATTTGTTTTCATTTCCGATACCGGTATTTATATTTTTATCGTTTATGGAATATTTTAGGGTACCTTTGAGCATGCAGTATTTTTATATCACCTTTATGCTAAAATTTCGCAAATGAGAAGTTGAATATTTTTTAACAAATTTCTGAAAATGAAATGCAGCCATAATTTCACTTATTTTCTTTATATTTTTAAATACTGTTAGACCTAGCCCCGGGATCATGAAACAGACTTAGACTTAAGTCAAAATTTCAATTATCTATACAATCTTTAAAACTTGTTAAAGGAAACTCCTAATTTGCATGCAACAGCAGGCTGATGATACAAAATCGGAAAGCATTTTCATTTTGGGCTGCTTGACCTCTAAAACATTTCAGCATCTAAGGCATTTTTTGACTTAAGCTTAAGATGCTTCATGATCCCGGGGCCAGATGACAAATCGGAGGCCTTCTATATTAATTAACCTTCTCACCCGGAGCTGGTGTCCCCGTAATTGGGTACTTTCACCTTTTTTTTGTGTGTGTCGGAAGAATTCTTGAAACTAGACTTGAATTATTGATTAATATGTTTGGTTTAAGAGCATTATTTTGCCATCTGAATGTCTTCCTAGTCAAGCATGGCTGACAAGACACAGTGCCAGGAACCTTGCCTGACTGAAGTTTGATCATTTACACAAGAAAACAATTCACAGAAGCAGGCATCATGGGACATTTTGTGGATGGCATCGTCTACCTGTTCAGTCTTTGTCATGTGTTACTGTTAGTCTCTTTATTTTTATGGTCTAATGAATTGTATCGGGGAACCTGGTAATTTTGCAGATGGTTGTAAGGTTGTATCATGGAATCGGCAAAATCAATAATCCTAATTTATCTTAAATATTGGGTAAAAAATATCCCTTTTTTAAAATCATTACATTGTTCACTCTCTACATAAAATACACCCATTTTTAATTCTGAAATTTTGAAGAATATGTTGTTATTAAATTACTATTGCAAACTTTGACTAAAAATTTAATGAAAATTGAAGGGGAACTTGTGAGCCATTATGGTTAAAAAAAATTATAATATGACAAATACTGATTTTCATTTAGCTCATTGCCATTATCATATGAAGGATCTACCTGGTAATGTTTTAAGCATTTGGTTATTTTGAAGGGTATATCATTTCTCTCACCACGGGCACCAAGCAAACTTACTTCACTGAATAAATATATATTAACATGACCATATAGTATTAGAATAGACCAAACTTGAAAAATTTCATAAAAAAAAATTAATTATCACTGGAATATTACTGAACTTTAAGATTATAACTTGTAAATTCTTGTTCCTTAGCTTAATGACAACAGATTCCGAAAATATACCTTTATTTGTTTTGTTTTTCAGTATATCTACATCTTAGACTTCTTTGTTAAACCACACACATATTTGAACTTGCATCAATATATTTTCAAAATTTGGTCCATATAGGCTGCTTCTTTTTCCATTATGTCTTTGTTCTGATTATAAAGGGTTCCCGTTAGTTTGTTTGGAGATGTTCAGAGTTTTTGTAAGGGGACAGTATCCTGTCTCCCAAATTATTGTTTTACCTCCATAAAAGACACTGGCCTGGGCTGAATTTGAACACAATCGATCACAAAGAACTTAAATGGCCGTGTTCCTGTTTGTGTTTATATACTGGGTCACAAATATCTTCAGATGCAGTGCACATTGCTTGACATTGTTTTTCAATATTTAGACAATCTTAAGAATAAACTTGTCAGCACCGATTTTAATCAGAGATGCAGAGCAGATAATGAAGTACCTTTAAACCTCCGTGCTCTCATTATGTAAACTTGAATACATGAAGTGGTCTGTCCAATCAGATCCACAGAGAAACAAGAAATCTAATATGAACAGTATTGTACCACCTACTGATGAGTTCAGCTATAGAAGAAAAAACCTTTGTTTTATAGGAAGTTATTATGGGAAGAAACTGTAACAGGTTTTAAGGTTTCAGTGCAACAAAAAGCACCATGCAGACCTGTATGGAAACTGCTTAATTTTACTATGGGAATTTATTTCTTTTTTTCGGTGAGTTTTTCTGTTGAAAAACAGAAATAACATTTTAAGTTTTGTTTAGATTCATGAAAAGAATTGAAGTGGCAAGTCCTCCATCATTAGATTTTTTAACCTTTTTTAAGTCCATAATTAATGTTTAATTAACCTTGGCACCTCATCAACTGTGCGTGATTGATGGTCGGTTGGAGGTGAGAGCTAATGAATTATCCCAGGAGCTGTAACGCATCTCTCAACATTATTCATGAATAATGAGGCTACTAATTCTGATGACAAGTTCTTGTAAGAGAAGATAGTGTCATTAACAGAGAAAACATGATTACTGTGTGAGCCTAAGAAATTGGTATTTAATAGACCACAGGAGGGGATCTGGGGTAGAATTTTGTGGTATATAGTGAGGTTTATGGCATACTTTTTTAAACAGTTAACACATGGTGGTGTTTATGGTTGATTTGTGGTCTGTTGACAAGTATCATAAATACACTAATGAACAGACCATATCGATGACGGCTTTTGAAATCGTAAATTTGTAGAAGTGTAGTCATACTAATTGCTGAAAAGTGTGAAAAGTCCCTTTCTGCCAGAAATATTATTTCTTTCAATTAAGCTAAATTAAGAATTTAGTTAAGTTTAAGAATAAAGAAAAAAAATTCTGAATGTATTATTTGTAATCATAATTTTAAAAAATTGAAGGGAAAAAAAATACACAAGTTGAAGAATTGGTGTTTATCGTGGTAAAGATCTATAAGGATTATAAAGAGAAAAATGCTTCCTCACAATATGAAGGAAGAAATTAAGGCACCAGTAAATACAGGAAGAGACAAATTTACACACATTTTTCTATTCTGTTAAGATTTCTTTTTGTGATAAATGTTCTGTATAAGTAGGATTTCAATTTCTTTAAATCATAAAAACCTTTAGAAAAAGATAATTATTAAGATTATAAAGCATATCTTTAGATAGAAGTATTTAGGGAAATTTTTTTTTTGGAGAGACACATTTAATTTTTGATTGCTGGAAAGATAATTCTATGAAATCAGAATTTGTCCTATGTGCTGTAGAAAGTCCCCTGTAGACAATGGAGCCTTTGATGTCAGAGGCTACAAGTTTTAGAGTGCATGCCTGCATACTTACTGATATCACCATATTTACAAGAGGCCAAAAAAGTATTCATCAAATGATGACAAGATTTGGTAAACATGTTCAGAGTTTATCTTATAGATTATTCCAAACCTGTTTAGTGAGGAGGTGCCTTTGAAATTGAGAAATGGCTTTTTCTCAAGCATGTCAACCTCTGGCCTGAGGTACTTCAGCATAGAATCTAGTTTTCTGAAAAATCTGGATTTTTGAGAGTGAAAAATGAGATTTCCTTATCTGATAGATAGGGCTAGCCCCCAGATCATTTGGACACGAGTAATTAGGATGTAGTACATGATGGTTTTATAGAAGGGGGATTTGTTTTAATAGTTTTATCGTGTAGGCTGAACACATTAAAATTAATTTCCAGCACATTAAACACAATTGGTGTGACTAAGTTTGTTAGAAAAATCTTATTTTCCTTCATAGTTCTGGAGTACATGGATGAATAACATTGTATGAAGTAAGTTTTCTAAATTATTTTACTCAAAGGTATCAGATAATTTTTTCTTATAATTTTTATTTATTTCTTGGACCTGTTTTGTTTAGATAAGGCACTGTTTTATTTTATTTTGGATACTGCCTAGCAGCTGTTTAGTTATAATGCTATAACCACTCCAGTGGCTTTGTGGACCAAGCTGTTTCATATCCATACATCATAGTCACTATGAAAATTAGCATCCAACCCCCAATAACAATTCACAAAAACAAACACTGAAATCTAATACATCATTTGCTCAGAAGTTTGGCCCCCTTTGTGCTTACAAAAGTAATCACTTTTCAGCATTTGTTATCTATTTATGACAATGCATGTGGTAGTGTTGAATTAGTCTGTGTTCTTACAATATTGCTCATGTGAAAAGTAAAGAAGTTTACATTAGAAGATGAAGGGAAAACTCATTGAGAACTGATGTGCTCTTAGCGTGGGTCAAATGGTCAGAGGAAGGTTTGGGTCTAGGGAGCAGAAAATGACTTTCTCAAAGGCAAAACAATAGCAGCTTTAATAGGGGGTGTCTAATGCAAATATCTCCACATCGCTATAATCTCAGGATAAATCAATTATCTCAATGATTTTCTTGCATGCTTTCAATTAAAGTTTCTGTTTTTTATTGTTGGGAATCGGTGAAAAATTTAACAATGATCAGATCTGGGATAAAATCTTGAGGGGTAGATGCGGGGTAAACTTTAGGTCTGCGGATTCCTGTGTATTTAGTCAATGAGCCATAAGTCCATGATTTGTCCGATAGCAGCATATTAGGTTGCTTCTCTTCCAATTATTCGATGCAGTGGGAGGTCCCTAAAATTGTATTAAAATCTGCAACTCTATATTTTTGGGATTTGTTACACTAGGTCCGAGGACTTCCAATATACCGCCGCATCTTCCTGGGATTAACCCTGTAGTTCATGCAATAGATCCAGTGGTTAGACTGTAGAGGGTTAACAAAGGTAGGGGATTAAAGTTGTCATGTAACTTACCAAAGTTTTATTAGAAATGTCAGGTCGCGATCGCTTATTTTGCCTCTTCTTTCTCATTATTTTTTCATTTAAAATGAAATAAGGGTATTTTTAAAGTCGTTGAGTGGAGAAAGTTAACAAAGCGTGATGTCCTCTTCGAATATATATAGAGGAGTGTCTTAAGGTGCATTACATTTAACGGAATGATCTGCATGTTGCATTATTTTGTAAATTCATTTTTAATGACCACACTGATTGCGTTATTTGGATCCCGTTACCTGAATTCACCTGCTATTTCTTGAAGTCCATAAGGTAAGGGTGGGAATGGGTTTTCAGGAGAGAAATCTTCAGAGATTACATTTTAGTAACCTCCGAATATACTCTTGAGAATTATCAGGTTCAGAATATTTTCTCCTAAGTGGTCCTGGAGATGGAGTCATTTCACTTGATGAGTTTAAAATGAAGCATCAAAGACAGAAGTGTTTCCCTGGGGTCAGTATGCAGTCATTTTACTCCATCATCTAGTAAAATGATCATTCAGGAGATAACGCAGACGTTAAAATTTCAAGAGTCACTCTTGACTTTCTAGTTTTTTTCCTGCGTGTAAATACAAATTTTTCCTTTATGCTCAGACAGTACACAGTTTGTACATAAAGTGCACTTAGGAGTTTTTGTTTCTCAGGTAAATATAAATTCTTTATTTTTCATTAGAGGAAAGTTCTTCATTTAATCAGTTAATTTTCCTAAAAGTAAGAGGGCAGATCATTAAGAAGATATTAGACATTAATTCTGGGAGTTTTCATTTTCTCTACCATGATAATGTATAAAGTGCGACATTAAAAGCATTTGTTCATGCGGAGGTAAATTTAGAAGTGAAATACGATCTTATTTATTTTTGATAATTAGACAACCTCTACAGAGATCAAAGTCAATGTTGTTCTTTTGATGTAATCATTAGCCTTATTAGAAAAACGGCATTTGAGATATTTAGCGAGTGCATTAAAAAAATGCCTGTCTATTAACTGTACTGTTTCGTCAAGTGGTAAAAACTTTAAGTATTTATTGAGAAAATTCCTAAGAGGGGTTTAAGCCAGAAGTTTTCTTTTTATTCCTGGGACTCCTTGTAAACTTAGAAACCTGACTCTTCCCCCAAACTTCTGTCATCCTTCAGTTATGACAAGTACTGATTGTGTTTGTAAAGGGAAGCATTCCTATTGGACGATTTCCTGTGACAAGTTTGCTCGGAGATTTAAAGAGATCAGTTTGTTACAAACCTTTTTTCTTTTATCCAGCCAAATATTGACCCTCCTCCTTTTATTTCTGGGATCAACTAGTCAATATTTACTTACCGCTTTCATTTAATTGGCAAGCTCTCACACCAAAGACAAGTTAAACTTGAAAAAATGTCTCCGATTAAAACTGTATTATAAATATATTTCATATTTTGAAATGATTTAAGATTTTGAAAAATGATCTCTACATAGGGATTTGAGGTATATCCTTGGACAAACATTGGACGGGCCTTATTTGAATCAGAAGAAGACACCCAAATGCTCCTTATCTAGTCAAAACTTTCTCATCCCTGCAGCATATTTTAAATTATAGCAAACCTTTTCATTTGATGTGAGAAAAAAAAAATTCCATCTCAAGTTCTGTGAAAGTTTTCTCTTTAAGACATGTATTTAAAATTTGATAAATTAGATTTGCAAATATTTATCTATTTAAATATTCATATATCACCACTGCTTCTTTATATTTATGGTCACAGATTTTTAGATGTAGAATAGTAGTGCTTAGTGGTCATTTTTTAAAAAGATAATTTTGACTAATGAGACCTGGCTTTGGACTTGAATGTTGACTATTTGATCTCTGTCCATACCCACTGAGAGAAGAGGCCGATAATCTCTATATCTGGAATACCTTGTCATTACACAGTGTAGGTAAACTCGTTGAAGATTTTAAACAAATATTGACCTCCTTAATAAGGAGAGTAGCTGACATAATAATGAAGTGACTGGCGTCCACTGTCAGCAGCTTAAGCTACAGGACACTTGTTAAGTGGAACAGCGGCTTCTGGCTGGGACCCCGGCCGCAAAACTTCTAAAATAGCCACAGAAACTTACAGGTATTTACCCTGATCAAGTACCTTATAGCTAATGTATGATGCTAAAACTTGTGAATTTTTGTGATAAAAGATAAAGTTTTGTTCTTGGATTCTGTGGCATAGTTTGGAGGATTACCCTATGATAAAGTTTCATCAGGTTCGGAGGGATCTTGTAACAAGGAAACAAGAGGCTTTGTGTGTTCAGTAAATCAGTCCTGATACAGGTGAGATACAGGTGAGAGGTCTTCATCACGGCCCGTCCGACGACTTTGATGTCTGTATAATGTTATCATAGACATCATTGTGACCAGTGTGAAGCTTTGATTACAGGTTATCTATGTTTATTTACCAATCATTGAAAAAACAACAGATATGTTTAGCAGGCTAATCTCAGGTGTGCTATAGGTGTGAAGTGTTCAATCAAACAACACACACAGGGACCGAAGCCACTTGGCAGGGTTTGATGCAATCTTCAAAGTCTTAGATCTTCTACATAAAAAGTCTCTGAAAAGTTATGGAATGCTTATTTCTTGATTCTTCAAAAGAAAAAGTTTGCTTGCTTGGTGAGTTGAGATTTTGCAGATTTAAGAGTGTAAAAACCTTTTAGGATGTTAAATGATTTAATTTTTAAATTATTAATGCAAAAACATTTCCGAGATGTCATTTTAAAATTCAAAATCATAGTAAAGACGTTTTTATTTTTATCTTAATGATATTCTTCATTAGAATTTTACGATGAAAAATTGAAATTAAATATGATTTAATCTTTACGACCCTCTATTATCCCGTCTGATTGTGTTTAGAACAAGATATCTATGGTTTATAAAACCACATGATGAAAATTATCATTTAAAAATATGTTAACGATCGTGTGTTTACGATTTCTATATGATGCTGAATTGTATGGGGGAGGCTTATGACAGCCTTTATTTCCTATTCTCCTGTTTTATAAAACAGTTATTTACCTACTTATAACTGTTGTTTACGATGGCTGACTATTAATTAAGCTATCTTGTTCTTTGTTACTGACCATTTAGGGGGAGAGAGAGGGGTCTGGCAGTTTTATTAGACTTGTTTGCAGATGTCACATGTACAGGTAATTAGTGCCCCTGTATTATCTGACAGAGAAGTCAACATGCAGATTTTGAATTTTTGTGCATACTTTGATAACATGTTGTCTGGGATGTAGACCCTATTCAGTGTCTTATTTTTGGGGGGAGTTGTAAGGTGTTGATCCCTACCTGGAATATCTTTTAGTCACCTGTGGAGCTCCGGTATAAGCTGATGGCTTTTTGTAGATGATCCTCTGGTAAGGTGAGTTTATAACACATTTGTAGAATGAGATAGGCCTAATTTGAGAAAAATTTACCTTTAATCTCAGTTTGGTCCCCAGAATTCCCGGTTTTTAATTTATAACTAGAGGTGTGTAAAATCCTAATCATTTTCTCACCTAATGTAGAATTAAGGACTAAACAGTTCCAATCTATCGCCTTACTTCAAAATGTTGTGTAATTCTAATAAAGCTCCATGCAGATTGAGGGACAGTGGTTTAAGTTTTCTGGTCTTTTCTTGTCGTTAGTATTATGTATCCATTTATAAGAAGTGGTTGTTAATGAGGGTCAGATCTGATGACCTATTTCACACACCTGACTATGTAGCTTCATCACTGAGCTGTCACTGTTAACTGCTATGAATTATGGGACAGCTTCCACCGGCTCATTTGTTTCTGTTTCGCTGCTCACTTCACAAGCTTTTTGGGGGAAATTTTACATAATTTAAAGGTATAGTAATTTCTTAGTGATTATGCTTATAACATAAAATATGTCAATTTTATTTTAAATTTGAGGTTTTTATAGAGATGTTGTTTTAATGTTAATTATTGTTTTTGAATGTTCATTTATCATATACAAAGAAAAATATATCTCTAACTCTTTTTCATTGAAAAATAAAAGTTATGATAATTAGCTTCTTTAAAGTAACACTAGACTATAGAGAAAATATGAGAAAAATATTTTCAAATTGATTTATATTAATTTTCAAAATTAAAAAAAATCATTTTCTAAATTAAAGAATAATATATTAAATTTTATTCATTTGTGAATATTAATTAAAAATTTAATTATTTGTTTAATTTTATTTTATAAGTAAGATTCATGAATAACATGATGATTTTATACATAAAGAGTTATTTATTTTCCCTTTTTATCTGTTAATTGGAAAGTTATATTAAAGTATTAAATATATCACATGATTTTTTTTTTAAATTCAATATAAATCAAAAGAATTGACCAATAGAAATTCCTTCATATATAGTATATTGTCTTCACATATATGTATACATGTACATACTGAACAACTAGTAAGTGCACATGCATTCTTAGGACATTCATATCCATGAACTGCATTATTTTAAAACTGTTATAAATCATAGGTATACAGTTTGTTTCAGATAGAATATGTACTGTATTACAATGGTTTTGAAGTGCATTTGTTGTGAGGTTTTGATAGGGCTGATTATGATTTGATGAAGTGTTTGTTTGGAGCGTCCTTTTGAGAGAATTATTAAGATGTACGATGTGTCGTTAAAGCTACTGGTGTGAAGATTATGGCCGTTGGTCAGTGTAACGGACTGTTTGTCCCATCCTCACCTGCATGTCGTAAAGCTAGGGTTTTACTTCAAGGGGATGGAACTGCGTCAACCTGTGACAGCTCGGGCAATTAACACTGGGCTTTAATTGCTGCAGTAACAATAACGAAAGGTGGGAATTCTCTGAAGTTATTTCCCCTTTTAAGATATTTTGTGAAGATTTTATCGGATAGAGTGGTCTCCTCTTTTATGGGGGTGAGTTATCTTTTATCATTGCATTGAAACTTAGGCTTTGTCAATATCATAAAAAAATGTAGTCTATATATTTGGATAGAATTATAAATGGGCTGATATTAGGGGCATTTATTGGTGCCATATTGGGCCCTCATTCAAAGTTTGGCAGAATTTGAATCAAGCTATTAATGGAGGGACAATTTATTACAAATCCCCATATTTCGCCATTGCCAGGGTCCAGCTTTGATGTCATTAAGCCTGTATTGACAATGGGCCTCAATCTCTATCTTATCTGTATGAGTTTGAATTAACAAGGGGTGTTTGGTCTCTGGGCAATATGGAGAGAAAGGTATCTAGGGTTGCTACTTTATAATCAGTGCAGTCATTATTTATGCTGACACCATGTGTCATATAACAGGAATTTTTAAAATTTTCATTCTTTCATTAGTTTGAGTAATGGTCAATATTTGGTAGATAGAAATAATTTATTTGAAATTTCAATAAGGAAGAATTAAACATTTGGGGTCTATATTCCAAAACGTGAAAAACTACAATGAAATTAAAAATTTTGTGGATATTTGAGGAAATTACAAATCGAGGATGGAGTGATTCTTTACGTTAGAAGTGATGGATGATGGGAATGGATCAGTGAGTCGCCAGCTCACAGAGAGGAGGGAAGGTTTAACGACTGTTAGATAGACCAAAGATCTTTTGTTTTTACCTGTGTTGGTTCAAGTATGGACCTTATTTATCATCCTAGTCGAGGGATACATCTTCATAATGAATTTCTTTAGTGCTACGTAGGTTTATCAGGCAGTGATCAGGAATTTTTTACCTTGGAATTTTTTTTTATATCAAAGTGAAAAAATTCTTGGGAAATATCAAAGGTAAAAATTATTCTATTAATTTTTTTTTCTTTTTTGAACATTGAAGGGAATAGTATGGTTATTGAGATAACATTTATGGTACACAAATATATGTTGTATTTATTTGTTTAACACTATGAAGATCTGTAAAAAAGCTTTTTTCCTAACTATTTTTTTTACATATTTTTTGTCAAATATTTTGTCCTGATTTATTTTAAAAAATCTTTTTTGAAGAGACAAAGTTATTGAACATGGAATGTACGTTCCTTGGATTTGAAAAGGGAAGCTGCAGGGTTACTTCCCCTATGTAGTGGGGAAGTGGAATGTACATGCACTTTGTGATGAGATGTCTGTTGTGTAATGGGCAGTGCAATAATTGAATTGTGTGACCATAAGTATCAATTAATGTTCTGCTGGCCTGACAGGGCTGATAAATGGTCTCTGGTCCCCAAGGGCCCTGACAGGATTGTCATTTTTGTGACTTATGGTGAATTAATGTTCTATGGTATGGACAGCAATAGGCCAGGGGTCAAATCAAGGGTCATTTAGTAAGGTCAGGGAACCTAAAGGAGAAAAAAAAAAACCAGGAACTGACATAATCCTGAATAAAACAGGAGAGTTTATGTTCCCACTTTTTACTGCAGCCCTTATAATTACATGTACATTTAATTTTAAATAAAATTTTAATATACATTTTAAACACTATGAAGACAAATGAATTTTTAATTTCACACAATTAAAATATGTTTGTCAACTTCATTTAGATTTAAGATTAAATAATAAAATATTATCAGAGGAGAGATTATACTTTATTTATGGAATATTATATTTCTTGCTTTTATACGTAAACAGTGTTTAGACATTAATGCCTTGCAGTACTCTGGTGTGAGAATGTCCCGTTTGTGGTCATTAGGTGGACAAAGGGAGATGTTGACCAACACATCTTCAGGGAAAATTTGTAAATAAACAATAAGCATGAAGTGTAGAATAAAGAGATTATTAAATGCCTGGACACCCTTAGGAGAGGGATGGTGGGGGGACCATAGCCACTTAGGAGCAGAAGGGGGGTACTTCAGGGAAAAGTTAATATTGACTCGCACTGGTAGCAAGGACCCCTCATTCAGCCGACCATTTTTAATCCTGGGGGACAATTCCAATAAGTTTCAAATTTTCTACAAACAACAAAGGGATAAAATGTCTCTCCAGGGAAGATAAATATTTTGTTTGTCTTCTATTGTCTGTTAAAATAGTAAGAAAATACTGAGTGGTCAGATTTGGATGATGGTCAAAAAGATGTCTGACCACAATTCTTTTGCTCTTAGTTTTATATGGAAATTTATAATTAACAAATAATGTGAAGAAAGATAATTCAGTAACTTTTTATCCATTGGGATTAACAGTAGTTTAGTTTAGCTGCAACAGCTGGAAAATTTCCACTTTTCAAAATTATGATATCATAAATAGAGCTAGTTCACTTGGGTAAATTTGCCATAAAATTGAAATTCTCTGCTTTACAGCAGTGTCAATGACCATGCATAGTCTAGGTGGTCAATGAAAAGGGATTGATTATTCATTAATTATTGAAGAATAAAATTTATAATTCCCACAGCACATGAAAACAAAGGAAGGCTCAGATTTTCACATCAGGAGGAAACACAGACAGATACAGGTGCACAGGTGTTTTATAGAAATGTTCAGGAATTGTATATACCACCAACTAAGATTTTTAATCTTTTAAATCAATTAAGAGCAATTGAATTGTGATCAGAGCTGATCAATGGAGAACCATTATTCAATCAAACTCATCAGCGTGTTGTGGGTTTAGATGGTATCAGTGTGGCTCTACCTGGCCGACTCTACACCTGGGCCAGGTCTATTGAGACACCCGCCCCTATTGTGTCCAGTGTAACATGTGGCCATACTAATGTTCACTGGTTTGTCTCAGTCAGATCAGCAGGAGAGCCCATCAGCTCATTAACTCTTGTCTGTACAGAGTGTCACTCAGATTCTCATGCAGGTTGACTTCACTTTTAGTTGGACTTATCTCCACTGGGTATTTGATAACATTTTGTTTTCCAACAAAAAAAAATTCTGAAGAAGGATTTTTAACTTTTAGAATCAAATTATTTGATTTGAGGAAAATTGACATTATTTTTTTATCATTTCAGAAATGACAAGATAGAAGATTGACCACCATGGCTTCACTATTCATTCTACTGTGCCTTTTCGCTGAAGCTGTTGCTCAGAATCTTGTGACTTTCACGATTAAGGAAGGTATTCCCCGACTTCACACTGTTGGAAGCATACCGAATGCATTCAATTTAGCTGCAAATCTTTCGAAGGACCAGTTTGATTCTCTGAGGTACCAGTTTCTGGCCAATCCTGATAATTTGTTTGACATAGGAGACATTTCTGGTGACCTTCGTACAAACACATCAATAGATCGTGAGAGTATCTGTGACTTTCAGGAGGATTGTACGAGGGATTTAACTGTTACTGTCAGGTCCAAAGTATTCTCTTACACAAAAATATTCTTCGTTCAAATAATAATTCAAGACACAAATGACAATTCTCCAATTTTTGAACCCTCTTCTATGCGTTTGAGTGTTCCCGAACATAGCAGCATTGGAACCTCGTACAAGATACCCAGCGCCACTGACAAAGATGTAGGGATGAACTCCGTCCAGATGTATGAAATAGTACCAAAAAACGGACCTTTCGGACTAGATGTGACAAAGTCTTTAGATGGAAGCTTCTTTATCAGGGTTGTTATAAAGCAGATTTTTGACAGAGAAGTGCAGGACTACTACCAGTTTAACATTCGGGCTTTGGATGGAGGTTCAACTCCCAATGTCGGAGTTCTGACAGTTCATGTAGATATTGAGGATATTAACGATAACTCACCAATGTTTACCCAAACTACTTACAATGTATCAGTTCAAGAAAATATCACCATCGGATCCAATATTTTACAGTGTGTTGCTACTGATAAAGACATTCAGGACAATGGAAGAGTTTCCTATAGATTTAGTTTGAGGTCTGATTTAGATGCTATCAGGTCTAAATTCAGTATCAACTCACAGACTGGACAAATTCAAGTGATTTCTGCATTGAATTATGGAGAGCAAAACTTATATGAATTCTTTATTGAAGCTTTTGATCATGGTGCGGAAGCACGAGTATCCCAAGCCAAAGTCATAATTAGTGTCCTAGATGCTGGGAACAATGCTCCATCCCTGGAAATCTCTTTCTTTGAGGGAGGCAATGGCAGCCATTCTGTGAACGTCAGAGAGGAAACCAAGGAGGATGTCTCCATAGCTCATATCAAAGTATCCGATTCAGACCCAGGTCAGAATGGTCAAGTAGACTGTTCCTTATCAAATGCGGCTTTTGGACTTCAGGCGATAGGATCCAGTGGATATTTGGTAGTGGTGAAGTCTTCCCTGGATTATGAGACGGTGAAGTCGTATCCAGTTACTGTCACCTGTCAGGATAAGGGGACCCCCTCCATGTCCTCCACCCTATCCTTCACTGTTAACATTGCAGACGATAACGACAACGCACCAGCGTTTGTCGCCAGGATCTACCAGGTGTTCATCCAAGAGAACAAACCATCAGGGACTAGATTGACAGAGGTTCTTGCCAAAGACAAGGACTCCGGGGGGAATGCAATGATTAGATATACATTGGATGGAGATTATGGATTGGATATAGATACCTCCACTGGAGTTATTGTCACAACTCGACCCCTAGACCGGGAGGCCACCCCTCAGATCTCCGTTAAAGTCCTAGCGGTGGATCAAGGAAACCCCCCTCTTACTGGATCCACCACACTTATTGTAAATGTTCAGGATGTGAATGACAATACGCCAAGATTCAATGTTACTCAGTATAACTTTCATGTTCCAGAGAACTTAAACAACACTAAAGTAGGCACAGTCTATGCCATGGATCTGGATACTGGCTTGAATGGTCAGATTATATATACATTAAATGATGAGTCCCATTCATTTTACATTAGAAGTGATGGGAGCATTTTCACAAAGAAACCCCTGGATTATGAAGCAGAAAGACTCTATACATTCACAGTGACTGCAGGAGATCAGGGAAATCAGGTTCTATCTACAAATGTGGATGTGAGGGTACATGTTGATGATGTGAACGACAATCCACCAAAATGTGTTTTCCCTGACGAGTATAACCGCACCGTCAGTCTTCCATACTTAACCAAAATAGGCTCACTCATTACAACCGTCCAGGCCTACGATGCCGACAGCGGCAGAAATAGTCACCTCAGCTTCCGAATCCTCAGCGGAAACGGTCACCAGACTTTTAAACTGGACCCCAACTCAGGAGAACTTTTCTATGACAATATGTTCATCATTAAAAAAGACTCCATATTTAGACTAAATATTTCAATTTCTGATCAAGGGGAGCCTTCTCTTTCATCTTTGTGTGTCCTGGAAGTCACTCTCACACACACCAATGTGTCTATGGAACCATTTTCTGAGGAGGAGTCCAACAGCAAATATGTGGTCATCTGCGTCATTGTAGTCATCATCACCATCTTCTTCTCTACAGTCCTTATCACCGTCATCATCATCATCAAACGTAATGACAGGCGGAATCGGGAGAGGAAGAGCGAGCAGGAAAAGCTGCGTAACTTACAGCAGTTCCAAGGAATAGACAAGCGATACTACCAGAACCAGGCTCACACCATCCCGGAGCAGCTCAGCAAGAAGAAAAAGAAGGAGGTCAGCTTCTCACTGGAGGACGAACTGGACAAATCTCTGGACATGTCTGGCCATTCCATTGTAGACGATCAGGTAAGTCTTATACCCTTACACAGAATACCTTACATGTATTTCATTTTGGAGACTAGTACAGGTCACACAGCATTTCCCATGCATCAAAAATTTGTTTTGCCTTTAATTGTGTTTACCTCGGTACATTGTAAAAATTACTTTTTAAATGGGTATCCAGAATTTAAAAATTGAACTGATTTTAACAAGTATTACCGTAATGCTATAAGAAATAACAAATTTAGTTTGTGTCTTATGGCTAAACTCTTTACCTACTTACGATAGATATGGTAATTGTTATTTATAGAGATATGATTTATTCGCAAAATTGAATTAAATCGCCACCGTTTAGTCACTGCAAACCAGTTAATGGCCGTATTTGTGAGAATTCATGAGAGAAATGGGATACAATAATAGGAAAGAAGTGGCCACTGTAACCCTTGGTGATAGTATCTTGTCTGTTCTGGACTGTTAACTGTGTGTCGTGGTACTGTGTCCCTGTATTGACACCCTAACACTGATTTTTGTATGTTATCAGTTATGTAAATCTAGCGGACTCTCTAGTCATTATGACAAGATTTCGGGATAAGTCACTGTTATCCTTTAGTTCTTTTGTCGTATTTGACACAGATTTGTGTGTGTTAAAGACTGACCCCAGGGGAAATGCTCAGATTTTTGTGTATTTTCAACACAGTCTAACAATGTAAAAAATTCCCATTCTCCACAAATTACATGCTTGCTACAAATGGGTTTTTAATGTCATCTTCAGATTTTAACAGTTATCTAACAGGCCTTGGTAAAAAGAATTAGTTAATGGTCATTGCTGGTCATGGATATAATACACCAACTGTTAATTTTCTCACATATGAACATTGTTGTTAATTTTGAAATTAAAGTATTTTTGTACATGTGGTTTTCATATGATTAAGTACAGATTATTAATCAATGACTAATTTTGTATCAGATTTAGGGTATAGGTTATATTTTTGTTGTCCCCCCTCTATGTCAAGTCTTTTGTCCTGGTCTGTGGTTTAGGCTTTCTAACAGTCTTTTGTCTTTACTGAAATAAGATACAGAAATGTGATGAGAAATTTAAATGTCTGATTGCTTGGCCTTCCTCATTAAAATTTGTCTCATTTAAACTTGGTAAGTTGATGCTGTATGTCAGGCCCAGTCCAGTGGTAATGTGAGATTCTTTAAATGTGGGTGATTCATGCAACGGAGAAATGGACATTCATGCAAAGATTTAATGTGACATGCCAAAATCAAGAATTTTTTTAAATTGGTTTAGCTGTGTCAAAATTGTGATCAACATTTTTTAGTCAAAGTTTAAAAAGTCATATTTCTCAGGTTTCTTTTCCATTGTACATAGAGGTCATTCTGTTAAGATGCCATTCTGAGTTGCCTCTTACGAGTGTGTGCATTAATATTGCAAAACTATGTATCTGTAAGAAAAAAAAAATTAGCTACATTTTTTCTAACTAGTGACAATAGACTGGATTCTCAATTTCTCACAATATTATTTGCATGTAAAATTTCACAACACACCATTAATGAAATCTTATTGAATATGACTGAAAAATTTAAACTTGGTGAATATTACCAATTCTCCCATAGAGGACATTCTAACCTTTACATATTGGCAATTCTGTTTCTTGATAAAAAGGCAATTATTATTAATTCAATCAATATGTCATCAAAGTTAAGCTACCCTTTTTCTCAAATATTTGAATTATTGATAAATGAAAACTGACTCTGCAGTGTGCAAATACAAAGAGTGCATTGTCATCTCTTGTCAGTGTGCAGTAATTTATATGCAATACCTCTGATGTGAGGTGCATTTTGAATAATTAACAAATAGTGAAGCCTTTGTTTAATCTAACATAACAAAAAATAAATTTTCCTTTTAATTCCCAACAGAATTACAATGTGTTCCGACCTGGACCAGATGAGGACAAATTAAAACAGCTTCACTTTGGCCAGTTCCTTATCAACCCAAACTCTGATAGAAAGGTATCAAGTCACTTTCTGATATTTTATTGAAATCGGTATTTTTAAAGAATATTGAAGTTAACCCATCCCTCTCCAAATCAAATTAATTTCTCCTCCACTGTGTACAGATTTTGTCACTATGCTCAAATACACATGTAGTTCACTCTAAAGAATTAATTTTTCGGTCAAAAAAGTTTCAATTTGTGTGACAAAAAAATTTCAAACAAACAAATTCTAAAGGAGAGACTTTCTGAAGCAGAAGTTGTCATTTTGGGTTTGTCATTTTGTGAGGGTCAGCTAAGAACTGGTAATTAGGGCAATGATGTATTGATTTTCACCTATAATTAGGTGACCATTAAAGTCCATAATTCCTGACCTGTCCCCAGATTCCAGCAGGGATTTCCATTGTGCCCCTCCTCTTTAGTTCAATGTAAATGGTCATCTTGCAGCAGTAATGATCACATTAGGCCAGGTAAATGAACAAACAAACTCCCCCGGCCCTCTCAATTAGTTGTCACAAATCCATGGGAAATGTGATCTATGACCATCAAAAACTGAAATGATACATTACACGTTTAGAGAAGAATTGAACATTGACTTAAATTGCTAAGGATCCCCTTTCACTTGATTAGTTCTCTGGAGTACTATTCCATTTAAATGAACTGAAAACCGAGAGGAAAAAATGACTGAATTATATCTATTGTTATTCTTGTCCTTGAAATTTTAATTTCATGAAGTAGCTGCCATAATTTGCTGGTGGTCATATTGCAGATTTTGTTGTCATCGTAACAAAGGATGCAGATGTTGTTTTACTGAAAGGCAGGCATTAAAATCTCTGTGCAATAGCACCAATAAAATTCACAAGACGCTTTGTAGGGGCTAAGATGCTTTGATTCTCAGTGCATGTCCTTGACAATGGTAGATGTTTTTCAATCAGTTTTAACGTGTTAGTCTGGGAAGGGTGTGTTTTGATATCATTAAATCTGTAATGGTCAGTTGCTTCATCTGAAAGCTAAGGTACAACACCTGTCTCTGGGATCTATCATATCCTCACCATTTCTAATTAGCCCGGGAGGCTATGTTTAATTAACCCCCTATATCTCCCTGTTTTTCTAAAATTACCATCCTCCATGACTATCTTCTTGGATAAATACAACATCTACAAGTTGTTATCTTCATAGCTTTTTTAGCTTCAAATTAATTTGCTCATGAGAAAGAACCTTAGACTTCATTAGAATTCTTTGTTTATTTGATGTGTTCTGTCTTGTTAAGTAGATTAAAAAATGCTCTTTGGATTCAAAAAAAATTTTTTAACAAGGTTTATCAAAACCAGCAAACATCAAATATGTGAAAATTTAGCTTGGCTGGAAAAACTTTCTGTATATAAATCTGGATAAAAAACACTAACAAAAATAAAATTAGAAGATACTTTTATCAGAGCTTTGAATTGATCAGACTTTGAAGTGAGGGCATGAGAGAGTCTAAAATTACAGATTATTTTCATATTTTCACAGAATAATATGCTAAATATTAAAAATTATTTTCATTTTTTTTTAGGATAATCTGCTAAATATTACATATTATTAAGACATTTGCTAAATATGATGATTCAGAATTATTTTCATACCGTTACAAAAAAATCTGTAAAATATTACTGACGATATTGATATTTTTACAGAATAGTCTGCTATATAACGCATAATTTTGATTTTTTTTTTAAAGAATAATCTGCTGAAAGGTTCCCATGACAGCAGTAGTGACACATCTACCGACCTGACGGCCAGTGACAGCGGTCGAGGGGGAAGTGATGTAGAAATGAATCACCATAGTAACGCACCAGGTAAACAGACACACCCTCATAGGAGGGACTATTTCTAATACATAGTATATATAATATATAACCATGCTAACTTTATTTCACTATTCCAACATACTGGTACACTGGAATTGAACAATTTAGGATCTCCACCTTTTTCTGCACTTACATAATAGTCATAATCATTTTTTTTTTACAAAGATTATTTTCTATATTGATGCACAATGTATAATAGTACTTCAATGAAATATTTTCAGAAAAAGCATTTTCGATATTTTTTCAATGGATTTTTTATATGTTTCAGATGAGCAGAAGACGAATAATTTACCGTACTCTCGCTCCTCATCATTCCCACCCCTAATGAACACCCCACCAGACAGAGGGGGGACAAGGCCTCCCCCCAAATCTGACAATAGTGCTAGCAATAAAAAGGATTACACAGGATTAACACCCAGAGAGACATTTGAGAAAAAGCATGGAATTAACCGACATTCTCAAGAGTCCATACGATCGGAGAGTTGTCTCCCCTCTTATGTGTGACGTTTAACCCCAGTGTTCATTTTGACTTGTGATTCCGCAGTGGCCAAAGAAAGTTTGACACAAATAGCTTGTGATCTTTGTAGACACAAAACTTTTCTTTCTCAAATTGTCCGTCCTGAATGTGTTTATCTTTTTATTATTGTATTATGTGCTGAACAAAACCTTAGAAATGGATCTCAGGGACAACCTATATTCCCCAAACACCCATGAATATATCATCACCCTCCAATTCTCCTCCAGTGTTTGGATTCTGTCAGAATTCAGAGAGTTGGAACTGTTTCCTTTGATATGGAACAAGTCAAAGGTATGAACTGTGCCTGGAACTTATCATTCAGTGAAAGTCAATCTTTGACAGAAGCCATATATTGTCAAAATCTAAATACATTTACAGTCTCTGTGTCTGCTACTGAAGACAAAATCAAAGTTTATCATTAACATGAACCAAACCTTTCAATAGAGAGATTTAGAATGTATCACCTCATGCCTATATATAATATTTTCCTTTCTCTTCTAGATTGTAAATCGTTTCCTGATAGACAAGATAACATTATAGACAGTCTTCACTTGGGACCACCCTTGCAGTTTCTATATGTATACCACTGGTATTATATGGTACTATATGGACATGAAATCTTTATTATTAAATCACTTCGCTAAATATCCATCTGGCACATTCAGTGCATGAGAAGAAAAATATTGTCATGAAAATTTTGTTTAGAAAATTCTGCCATATTGCTGGGTGCTACAGTATGACTGTCAATATATTGTGAAGGATGTATGAAGTTTGTTGTATGATATACTTGACATTTCTTGTAATGCTCAATGTTTTTTGTTATTGATACTGCTGAATGGATTGTACATACAGACTGGAATTTTTATGAAATCTCTTTTATGAACTTTTTATATAAAGATTTGCTTGCAATTTAAAAATTACATATCAATAAAGAATAAAACTTTTCTGTGTGTTTGTAAATTTGATGTTAGATTTCCTCTTGGACGGGAAGCACTGTTTTACTTCATTCACAGACTCCTACGCCCTGTCAAACACAGCTTTTAGCATCCCTGCCTAAGGGCCCATTGACAGAGAACAGTAATGGCTCTGTTTATATCAGTATGTACAGATATCTAAGGTTTCAGAGGAGGATGAGAAATTCGTGATGTGCTGGTATTCAGAACTTTGTGATGTTCTTTGAACCAAGTAATTCTAGTGCTGGGAATTTCACCATTCATCTTTCAGACACAAAAAACTGATTTTAAGAAATATTCATATATCTGATATTTTTTAAAATGCCTGTATTCAAAGGCTCAAGGCATGAAATGCTTTCTAACAGAAGTGGTTTTCAAAAAGCCCTGGGAATATGCAAGGTTTTTCTATGCTTGCCTCTTGTGGTAAAAGAATTTCTGCTTTCTAAAAGCAATTGTTTTAGTGAAACATACTGCCATAAAGGAAGACTGACATCTGAAAATTTTGAGAAGTCGCACCTGTTTTCCGTACAATCTCCCTCATCAAGCACTTGAAAGGAGGGTTGTTACGCTCCCCTCCAGTGCGTGCGAGCATGTCAAACCTTCTAAGGGTTCCATTTTATCATACAGATTCAATTTTTGATATAAAGGCACAGAACTTTTTCATTTTGGCTTCCCATCGGTCGAAGGGCTCATTTTGCAGTGCTTTCTATCTTTGACAACATTTTATCAATAGGGATTGCGTGATTATATTCAGCATGTTCTTGTGCTGTTTCACAAATTATAGCAGTTCATTCCGTTGAATTAACATTAAAATAAACTTGATCATAAAGATAGGTTAATCCTAGGTCACTGTATTCTTCAATATATGTATTTATCAGATGAATTCCGTGTATAATTTCTATTCTTTTCAAGAGTAAACGAAATTAATTATTGTATTAAGCAAGAAAAGATAGTTTATTTATCAAGAAATTCGACCAGTATTCGGTTGATATGTTGACAGAAGAAGTGTCATTCATTTCTCCACGAAAAAATTATAAACATTTAAGTTTTCCCTCAAAAGTTTTGATGTATTGTTTTCACTTTGCTCATTAAGAAAAGTTTAAGGACACATGATACAATCTCCTTTTTTAAAAAAAAAAAAAAAAAAAAAGAAGATTGTATCATATGTCCTTAAAATTGAAAAGTGTGAGTGTAAATAGTGATCGGGATGTTCGTCCTTCCGTCTATCTGTACGTCTGTCCGTCTATTACGCTTTGGGTACACATCTCTTATCCTCATATTGCTCTTGGAACCCACAAAATACGGAACACACATAATATAGAACATGCGTTTCCAAAATTAAATAATGTGCTCACAAGAACACTGAGAACTTAAGAAAATGTTATCTTTTTTTCATGGGTGAATTAGATGATGAATTTTATACTTAAATGTCCAAAATATGAAAAGTTGAGGAAATATAGTTTTAGATGCATTTTCCCTCAACTTGTCACGTTTTGGAAATTTAATTAAGTATAGAATGAAATTCATCTCCGAGGACAGCGATATCATTATCTGAAATTCCTCGGAAACACGTTATTATTATTATTAATTTTTTTTTAGAAAAATTAAGGTTTACAAAGATCTATACGATTGCAAAATAAGATTATCCACCAAATTGTCACTATTCTGTAATTTTAATCAGTAATTTAATTTTTTGTGCAAAATTCAAGAGGTACTCTAAATCATATCATCCCAACATCTTGATATGGACATTTATGAGCACGAGGAAAGCGAGATAACTCTTAATGTTTATATGTTCGGAAAGGCTCGAAGTGACCTGAATAGGTAAGTAGTAAAAGTTAACTTCTATTTTTCAAGGTTACAGCATGTTACCCTTATCTCATTTTTATGAGATACGTGAATACCAAATAAATGCAGCACAGGCACCTGAAATGCAGCCTTAAATGAATACGGGGTCATCTGTATTTCACAAATACATCATTTTCCCCCTTTTTATGTAAAATATATGTAGAAATTTTATTTTTATATTTATTTAAGTTTTATTTTTCAGTTATTTTCTTTAACAATCTAGTCCTCAGGGTTAAAAAAACTTCTACCCACTCATTCAGAATGTTGCTTAAACCTTGATAATTTTACAAAAGCAATGTATTTTATTATCAAAATACAATCCTATAACATAGCTTGCGGGACAAATTTAGACAAAAAAGACACTTCAAATTAACATAAGAGAAATTTAAGTCATTAAGAGTTATCTCTCTTATCAGAGTATGAATGAACCTCAAATCTACAAACTAAAAAACTAACACGATGTAAGAGTTATGTCTCTTTCGCTAAAAAAAATATATCACCAATGCCCCCCCCCCCCAACAAAGTGTTTGTAGGTAAGGGGGATACATTCTCAGAAAAGGTTAAAATATTCCAGTTATATCTGTGTGATATTTTGAGGTGGAGTTAATAGGGATGGTCTCCTCCACCACCCTACCACCACCGAGTACATCATCGCGCTATTTGATCATGCAGTTAAATTGAAATTTTAAAAAAAAGGTTTTGTGGCATAATAAGAACATTGCATGCTATCTGCAGTAAGTTTTGTCTTGTTATATATCATATGACATACACCAGTTTACTTTTTATAGTATTCTTTTCTTTGCGCCATTAATCAAACATAAACTTTTTTTATTATCGTTTTCTTTTTGTGTGGGATGGGCGTTCTACATCGACCCCTCTTCATCATAATTCATTGTCTGCTTTCCGAGCCAGAACACTAAACAACAAAAACAAACCGACCAGTGTCAGCTTTCAACATTGGTGCATTTCACTCGAACACCATCCTAAGGACCACGGCAATTTGAAATAGTTCTCAGGGGATCGAATTAAATCATTTTATTTTGTCATATTCAATTTTCTTAAATTCAATTATGATAAAAATATGCCGGATAATCGTAGGAAAGAGAAATGTTTTAATTTCTCCATTGGTGTCGTCTTGCGTTTTATTTCATTTACGGTTGAAGCATGGTATTGTGAGCTCACAAATAACGTGAAACTTTATACGAACTGACACAAATTCTTGCTGCATCATGCTCCTGGATAATCTTCATATTTTATCTGATATAAAACCTAATTTTCTTTTAAAATATCAAATAAAATTTAAAAGCTAGAATTACACATATCCATAACAATCAAGAAAGTCGAGAGAAATTAACAAGCGACTTCTGCAAAGCCTAGAAATATGTTCCTTTAATATTCAGTTCAGACCACTATCATGTTGTAAATTTTGATTTTATTAGGGGGAGGTAAATGCTAAATTTTGCATTTACCTCCCCTTAGTAAATTCAAAATTTATAACATGATACCACGTTGGTCAATTTTCATCCAATTTACTGGCTGAAAAAGGGAGGGCTAAAAATATTGATAAATATTCTGTTAATTGCAATAATTTCTAATCCTCAAATAATTTGGATCCAACATTGAGGTTTAACATTAGTTAGAGTCACAGGTGCCTGTGAACTTGACCTACATATTCTCATGATAAATCTGTGTACCAAATTCCATTTCAATGTGTGCAACCTCTGCAAAGAAAATGAATAGAAAGTTAGAAACTGATGGTGGACCGATCACCAGGCCCGGGGGCCATAAAATTTAGACGAGCTCACTTTTGATCTCAGTCTCACTCTTAACAAAGGAATATATATATAGTGTAAAAGTGAGACTGAGACCAAAAGTGAGCTTATCAAAGTTTTATGACCCCCAGGCCTGACAAACATGTGCAGACAGCAGCAAAGCAATATGCCCTCCTTTCTTCGAAGGGGGAGGGGGGGGGGCATAAAAATGCACCAGGAGGAGGGGGTCCACTCCCCAAGTGCCTGTGTTTAGAGGGTGTTAACTCTGTAAGCAATAACCATGCAGGGTTATATTCAATCCATTTATTTCTGATTCAATATTTGTATCCTTGTACTGCAATTGTAAGCTTCTTTTCAACAAATCCTAAATATCAAAATTATTTGGATAAGGAAATAACAAAGATATGCTTAAATTACACAATCTTCAGGAGATTTCTTTCTAGTCAAAATCACACTTGTTTGTTTGGCGTCACCGTGCAGGGTTACGCCCCCTTACGGGGTTGACACATTATTTACATCTCCCTCTTTTGTTCCTCGGCAAAACCCCCGTTATTGAAGAACTTTAAATATTGCTTCCTTTGTACCCATGTTACACCAAAATTGATCCTGATCATTGTTACAAATTAATGCAAAGTTCTCAGGATCAAGAATAATGTTGACTTACTCTGGATAGACACATACTCGAGAGAAGTCGCCATTGTAAGGTTATGATTGGTGAGGGGACACCGAGCTCTTCACGTGCAAACTCAGCTTTCATCTGAACTCGATACAGCTCAAGTACATACTCCAACGAGAGTGAAACTATTAATTCACTCCAAATAACAAAGATATATTGGCCCCAAATAGCAGCTTTTATTGCAAAACAACCTGTCTTCCTTTAAATTTAATCACTCTATTGAAAAACTTTTCTAGAGAAAAAAAAATGCACCGAATCGTACCTACTTGATAATATGAATTATTGTAAAGTATTGATAGCCCTGGTCGCACTGTAGTTTCTAGAGCTTATGTAGATAAACGGCTTCTTTCAATATACAGTAAAACGTGGTTATAGCGAAGTCACTGGTACCTAAGAAATTACTTTGCCATATCCATAATTTTTTTTTTATCCGTGTTAGGGATTCGTCACATGTATATAGTTGGGAATCCAAGATAATTTTGGTATATTTGTGAATTTGCACTACAACCATGTTTGTAAACAAGTTTTACTTTAGTATGCATCCATAACTATATGTGAGATAAGGGCCATCCTTTTCTTTCTTTTGACTTTGAAAAAGCCACTGCACCGTTTTCATTTCTATATGTCAACATCTTTGAACACAGATTATAAAGTTTATAAATCTTTATGCAATTTATGCAAGTCTAACTGCCAAATTAAATGTTTTTGTAAAATATTTTATGCAGTAGAGTCAGATATATGTATTTCTTGAAAGGAAAATCAATTTATGAAATTAATGAAAAAAAAATTATTTTATGTATGTTAATTGTTGTATTCATGACTATATGCCAATGTATGATGGTGTTGTCAATAAATGAATTGAATTGAATATAATTCATGACATAAAATATATTTTATCAAAAAATGAGGGACAATCCTTTTGACTGCATAGTATTCTATTTTTTTTTTTAAATGCATTTCCAAAAAGAAAATACAACAACATGACAAGTATAATTCATTTATATTTGTTTTATTATTTATGTTTAATATATAACATGTAAAATAATGTGTTTCAATTTAAACTTGGCATAACAAAAATAAAAACAGGAAACAAGGTTGTCTCCAGTAAAGCTTATACCCATATTCTCCATAAATGTTCTCACAGAACAAATACACACATCTTATACATCGAAGGAAGTATTGCTGAAGTCAGCAACCAACAGCAAGTATAGACAATTATAGCATTAGAATTATGCAAAGTAAATAAAGCTGCATAAATGTTGTAGATTTTGTATGAATGTATTTTTACATCTCCACAATAATTTGTGTCAAAAACATATAATACTGAAAAAATATTTATGGCAGCAGACATTTGTTTCCTAATCTCTTCCAATACATTTTCTCTTCCGTATACGGACAATTTATTTCACACATGGAATGGTTATGTGGGAGCCCTATACAAATTATTCTGACTACACTCTGGAAAGTATGATGAGTATGATTTGTGTGAATTCAGTACAAAATACTTCACAATAAAGCTTTATAGCACTGTAAATCCCAATGTCTGGATATAAAATCCCACTCCTACACAACAAAGTCATTGGAACATCTGAAGTTGAGATCTTCGTCCAGCTCTTCTGGATTGATTGTGTAGCTGCCTGATGTGGTGGTGGCGGCATCATCGTCATCCTCCCGGGATTTTGTGGTGCTGATGATGCTACCTCCAAGATTGAAATAGTCTTTGTGAACACTGTGGTAATAGTTGGAGTTCCTATAGTCCCAGGGATCAGAGAGTTGGGATTTGTATGAGATAGGAGTATATGGCATATTATGAGCACTAGTAAAAGGAACAGCTGAGTGTCTTTTTTCACTGCTGCTGGGTATGCTGCAGGGAGGTGGTCTAGGGGGTTTACTGTCTTTCTTTGGCAGTGATGACATGAAGGAAATGGGAGACATGGATTGGTTGTTGTAAAAATCAAATGATCTTGAATCATCTAAAAAAATAAAGGAGAAAATGAATAAAATTAACCAGTATAGGACATAAATTAAGTCTTCTATAAAATCTTTTCTTGGTTGTATTTCTTGGCTGTATCTTCTTTTAAATACATTAAACATGAAAATTAAACTATCAGGCTTCAATGGATTATTTGAGTTACCTGCTGTATGTGCAGTACTGGGATTATCATCCTCGCTGCCTCCCCTCCCACTGTCTGACGGGATGGTCTCCCCTGATGTGTCACTGTTACTGTCACTAGGGTGCACTCTACCAGGGGAAGCAACCTAAAAATAGCAAAATCATTACATTTCTGGAAACTTTAAACATACATCATAAGAATATCAATTTTGTGTCTGATATTATGATCATATTCAGAAGAACACGGGCTGCAGTGCTGATATTTATTGATAACATCCCTTTCTATCCCTGTTCCTGAGCTCTTTGCTTTGTTGTATGAAAACAACTATTCAGAGATATGACAATTTATGAAAATGATACTTTAGAGACAATCAATGTTAGTGGTGTGTAGAGTTTGGTACAGCTGAATTATTGATTGGTGTAATTTAGAGCTCTATTTTTGTTATTTTTCTGGGGGAAGATTTGTGACAGCTGCATAGACAATATAATCATCTGTTTGTCTTTGTGCTGGTCTTGTCATCAGTTGTTATGGGGGTATTGCAGTAATTATGCATAAAATATTCATTCTGATTCAAATATATGCAGGGGGAAAAAATTTTGGCATTCAATTATGATTTGAATATTCTGAAATTTGTGTGAACTTGTATACATTGTATCATGATCCGACAGCTAAAATTTAACACTCAAGATATAGAAAAAGCCTCAAAATTTGATTTTTTTTCTAAAATAAAATTTTAAACTTAAATATTCTTTTTATTGCATTTCTGTCTTACCTGGTTGTCTTTTTTCAGTAAAATTTGCTGAAGTTTTAAGGCATTCATGGCTTCAATTTTTGAATCAGATTTCAAGGAGGAATAGGATGGTGGCTTATCATATAAATTCTGAAAGAAAAAAAAATTAAATGAATAGTCTATAGAATTAAATTTACCCCAAATTACATGCATTATCCTTTCAGATAAATTAAAAGAGCTTTTAAACAAAATTTATAATTCTATGTGGAAAATCCACATAAATTTCTATACAATGGTCCTACCAATCTTTGACAAATTTAGTGAAAATTATCGCTATTATCTGTTGAAAAATATTGGATATAGTCATAGGTTAGAAAAGTTCATGGGAATTATTCTTTCTCAATCAATAAGGTATAAACTAGTATAAAGGCAAATAATTGGAAATAATTATATGACAAGAAATTATAAATCATTTAATATCTTGTCATCATTTTATAAAAAGAAAAAAAAATGCAAATTTAATAACCACACAATGTTCAGTGCATGTTCAAATTTTCTCCGATTGAATTAAAGATCTAGCTGAAAAGTTTTGATAAAAGGAAAATGACTTTAAATTTGTCTGTCTCTTATTGAAAAATGGGAAAATGATATGTGTTTGCTTTGAACTTGTCCCACATGGAAAACGCTCTGTTTAAATGAAAGACCACATCCTTAAATAAGTTTTAAGCCTTAAAGAAAACTTCACAAATCTAAAGTACAAATAATGACACGACCAGAACAGTTTAAAGAAAACCAAAGGGAAAATATTTGTCAAGTTTCACAAACAAAATGCTTTATTTTTCCACTCAGAAATATGATTATTTTTTTTAAGGTATATATTTTTCTTTACGCGGGGTTCTTAAGTCCTCTGGGTTGGAAGTTAAGTTAGGACAAAAATCATAAACAATCTCCCAAAATATCAAATGTTTTTGGTTCAAAAAGGATCTTACAAATTTAAACACCATGCATTTATTTTTATAGCAATAAAAATATTTTTGTAGGTTTTAATTCACTACAAAAGTAAAAATAACAAATCTTGTTTGACAAAAATGTTCACACTTACTGAATATCAATATAAACAGAATATGAAAAATAAATATTAATTTTATAGAAAATTTATCATGTCCCTGTGCAAGGATATTTCCCTATCTGCAGTAATTGCACAGGGTGTGACGAAATAAATACTCAATTTATCAAAATAAGCCATGATTAATGTTCATAAATGCAGGAGATGCACTAACGTTCTCCAATGAAAACGAGACACTGCGGACCTCCTGAGACCTGAACCAATAATCTGCACTGATTCAATACCCAGATACACCCACAAAATCATGGCTTGTCTGTCTTCAGGCAAAAAATAAATTTTTATCAAAGAGGGATAAACATAAAAAATCCCTGTTTTGTCTGGATGATTCCAAAATGAAGATAAGATCCGATATCCTTCTTTAAATCCACCCTCCCAAAGGTCAGCCTAATTTCATAATAAGAAGATTTAGGATGAATCAAAAATGGACGCCGAAAGCCATCTTAACTATCAGTGGACCTATTGAAAAAATACCCACTAAAATCGTTTTAAGATCCCAAAATGAGAATGACCGTAATTATGATAAAACTTCTGCATCTAGAAAGAGCAGGCATTTACAAGTTAATGTAAAGTCATATAATGAGGGTAATAATGGATCAAATCCCATTTAACCACAAAAAAAAAATTATGTAATTTATAATGAAAAATAATGAGACTGCCCTTTCAATAATTTAGCAGCCTCTATGACTCATAAAAATGTGATTTTTCTCTGCTATAAAAAAATTAGTTTCTGCATAAAAAAAAGAGTGCATTGTTTATTGTGCACCAAATCTCTTTTCCGCTATAGTAGTCCTATAGTAGTCGTAAATAAAGTTATTAAAAAAAGATTTTGGTGACAAGTAGCCTGAGGTCAAAATGTTTATCACTTTCTGGAGAAATATGGGTCCATTATGACACCATTTTTGACATCTAACATATTTTTCTCCTGTTGACGGCCTTTATATCCAGATTTTTGTGTAGTGACATGCACGTTACATTTTTCAGAGATTGGTATCCCAGATACAAGGACAGACCCTTACCATTGTGTGAGCCGCAACTTTAGACACCTGACTTTTGACTTTATTTATAATATTACAAAAATTTCCCCTCGTGCTGGTTTATCCAGTAAGATGAGTTATTAATATTAGATCTGAGGTTAGGATACTGACTCTGGTAGTGTTTCAGTTAAGCTTTGGTCACGCCAGGAATAAAAAAAATTACAAGGTGTTTTATACTGGGTTTAAAAATGATTCAGTCTATTTACGTAAATCATGGCGTTAGCTAATTACATTTGACTTTCAAATTAAAGTCATTTACAAGTCCAAATGCATTTTATTAAGATACAACTGTGTAAATTTTATATTAACCTGTTTGATATCATGGTTCCCAAAGTTTGCTTGTAATAAAAAATAAGAATATTTTAAAATAAAATAATGTTTGAACTTTTTGAAGCATTTTTGAAGCATTAATTGAATTTTAGACCACTTGATATAAAAAAAAATATCGTACATCAGTATCCATTAAATGGATGTATTTTTTGTATTATTATATTATGATAAATGAGTTAAACAAGCACAACTGTGGATTATAACAAATAGATGACTTACATTTTGTGTGATGTTAGAGCTGTAGTTATTGTTGGGATTATTTAGATGCCCCTCGCTGTGAGTCCCGGGATTAAACGTCACTTTCTTCCTCTCCATGTATTCCTCCTCAGGAGGGGCACTGGGCACATTGGAGGTACCGGCGGGGGAGTACCCGTTCTGCATGGGGACCCCCAGGGGACCAGGGGTGGCCTTGTATTTCTTGCGTTCAATGTCCTTCTTCCTGATGACCAATATGACGATGACAATAGCGACAGAGATGATGATGGTGAAGATGATAACACCGATAGAAATGTAGATGTATTTATTGTCAGATTCTGGCGTATGAGTTGCAATGGTAACATTGTTTATTGTCACTTCAACATTAAGTTGGGTACATGCCGTTTTTGCGGGAAGCCCAGAATCTCTGACACAGATAGTGAGGCTGACGGACTGATCTGTTTTGAAGTGGTAATCCCGATTCAGGAAAAGTTCGCCCGTCTGAGAATGAAGGTTGAACATGACTTTTTCATTTCCGTTCTGTATGAAGTATGTGAGCTGTCTGTTGATTCCTTCGTCCTTGTCTTCTGCTATGATTTTTGTGATTGGAAGGGAGGTGACGGTGGAAGAGACAGTATTGTTCATTTTGTTTGGGAACAGAATAATGGGTGTGTTGTCATTGGCATCCATTACGTACACAGTGACATAAGCTGAACTGTTCAGTGATGGTTTACCACTATCCTGAACATACACCATGAAGTTGTACTGACTCAGATACTCTCTGTCCAGTGTTGTACTGGTGATCACAGTACCATTACGTAAAACCTCAAAGGGAACGTTAATATCCTGTGGAGACATAGAATACTGCAAAAACGCATTCAGTCCCAGATCTGGATCACGGGCTACAACAGTACCAACAGGAGTATGCCGCTCACTCTCCTCATTGACTTCGAAAGTGAACAGGGACTCGGTAAACCTGGGTTTATTATCGTTGATGTCTGTAATGTTGACAATAACAGTGGCGGTGCCGGTTTTTGGAGGAACACCACTGTCCACTGCCAGGACGCGGAATAAATAATCACTAGTGCTCTCCCTATCCAGAACCCCTGTAGCATTAATGACCCCTGTTATACGGTTAATACTGAAAGAGGAACCTGCATCACTGTGAAGAACGTACTGAATCTGTGAGTTCAGCCCCGCATCATCATCAGTTGCTGACACTTTGGTAACAGTTACCCCTTTTGGATTGTTCTCTTCTATGCTTGCAAAGTAGACAGGTTGAGAAAACATTGGTTTATTGTCATTTTCATCCACAACTCTTACAATGAAACTCTTAGACGACTGAAGAGGTGGGTCTCCCTTGTCCTGGCAAGTCACAGTAATATTATGTTGACTGGCTGTTTCTCTGTCCAGTTTTCTCTTCACCACAACCTTGTAGCCTTTACTAGACAAAGGCTCTATTCCAAAATAAGAGGAAGAGATTGAACACTCAACTTCACCATTTTTACCGTTGTCCGAATCCTCAACACTGATGTGTGCCACAAATGCATCAATGTTGATCAGTTCTGAAATAGGAACAACCCCACCACTTCCTGACACCAAATTGACCTTGACCATGGGAGGGTTGTTCCCAGCATCCTCTATCTGAATATTGACCTTGACCTGGGCATACTTTGAAATGGCTCCTTTGTCTCTTGCTTCAACAAAAAAGGAGTAGATCTCGTTCGGTTCGTACACCAGTTTTTTGAGCAGAGTGATGTCTCCAGTCCATGTATTGATGGAGAAGACATCGCTGTAGGCTTGATTGCTGATCAAGTACCCCACCTCTCCATTGGCCCCACTGTCTATGTCTGAGGCAGTCACACTCAAGATGGTAGTCCCAGGCTCGGTATTCTCACTCACAGTCTTATTGTAAACAGGTTGACCAAACACTGGAGAATTATCATTCTCATCCACAACTATAACGTCAACTTGAAGTTTCCCAGTGTTCATTTCAGCGCCACCATCTTTTGCAAAAATCTGAAGAATATACTTTGCTGTTTTTTCCCTGTCTAGTTTCTCCAGTAACTGTAGCTGCACATCAAAGCTCCCGTCCAACTTCTTGGTAGTATTGAGCCCAAATGTTCCATTAGCAGGGAAGATTTCATAGCTCTGTATGCCATTGTTTACACCAGTATCCAGGTCCACAGCAGAAGGTAGCGGTTCAACGTGGCCGATATTGGAGTTTTCTGACACGTTGACTGTAAATACAGGTACTGGGAATTGTGGTGCATTGTCGTTGATATCCTTGACGTTAACATTCACTGTTATCACGTGAAATTCTCCCCCGAATTGTTCTTTTGCAGCCACATCAAAATTTAAAACACATCGGGTAGAATCTCTACAGGTCTGAAGCTCTTCCCTGTCAATGGTTTTTGATGCAAAAAGATCACCAGTGATTTCGTTGATGCTAAATACCGTTTTATATTCATTATCAGGCTGGAGAAAAGTGTATCTCATTCTGCTAAAGACTTCAGAAGAGAGATTTGCCTTTTGGAGAAGATTACTTTTCATGGGGATATTCCCAATCTTATTCCCTGGGGGTTCCTGTTCATTCACAGTAAAATCCGCAACAGTTTCTGCAGAAGAAGTCACGAAAATGGATAAAGCACTCAGTAGGAAAAGAACTGCCATAGTTGATTGTGTTTATCCTTTACAAAAGGCGGGGTCTCTGGTCATTTCCTCCACGCTGGGTTACCAATGGCTCCTTTATATCTCTACCTGAGCAATGAAAGAGAAACAAATTAAAACCATTATTGCATTTATGTTTCATAAATCTGGATTAAGTTATAAAATTTTGACAGTGAGAACAAACCATCACAGGACAAATGTTTCAGGGATAAATATAAAAACGGCATTATGATTTCTTCCTGAGAACTGTTTCATTCTTACCAACACCTGTTATTTTATAAGAACAAGAAAAACTAAATATATCTATTTACCAAATATCAAACAATATTGTTTTTCTCCCTCTAAAGAAACAAGGTGAAATGGAATCCATATGTGCAGGAAAAAATTAATATTTCCATTTTTAATTACATTGCTAAGAGAAAATATAATTGTCTCCTAAATAAATTAAATCTGTAATGAAGTTTTTCATTCAACATAGCAGACAAGAGAGTACGATTATTAAAGTTTACAGAAATCTGCCGAGTTAAAAAAACTGAAAATTGAGATAAGGATCTGTGGCCTAAATAATAGGAATGAGTTTACAACCACCTCATTTAAAGTCTTTTAATGTCACTTTCATTTTGTGGACACCTTGTTGAATTAAGAGAATTTACTATGTTCCTGATTTACGAGAAGTTACTTTATTAGAAATGCATTCATCACTTCAAAGACTTGATTGCACCTGACCACCCGAGATTACACCTAGCCTGGTGAAACACACCTCCACTCCAAAACAAATGTGGTAAAAACACTTCTACATGTTGAACCGTTGTGAGGATACCCATAATTTATTTGGGGTTTCCTTTGGAGTTAATATTTACTCACTTGAAACAGCATTTTATGTCCCAATAGAAAGTCATTTTTATTTATTATTGCATGATTTACACTCCTTAAATAATTTTTTTGAAAATTTCTTTGACATCAATTTATCAAATTGAGAAAAGACTATTTAATTTCAAATCTCAAGATTTGTCAGAAATTCTATCATATTTGGTTTGTCAATGTACCTGTCATTAATTAAGAGGTAATAAATTGTCAAATTGTTAAATCAATCAGGCTCTAAGAATTTTTTTTTAACATGCATTGTAAAGATATCATAATATTTATTAAAAATTGTAAAAATTAACCACAGATTAATTACGGTTTTTAGGGAGAAACCAAGCAATATATAAATTGTAAGAAAGGGGCATTTAGTACTGTCTATATTTCATAATATTTAAGGATTCCTTTTCTTTCCTTTAAATTAATTTGTTAAAAATAAAAAAAATGAATATTATAATAATTGTAATATACATTTAACTTATTCATATGCCTTGAATATTGACTTTTAAATCATTAATATACAAAAAGACAATTATTCCTCACCTTTATGTGAAAATACTAAATCCAGAATGAAAAATTTTAAATTGTCCAAAGGAGAATCACGAATTATTAAAGGGTCAGCCTGTATACTGATGTTTATATTATTGCACCAATATCGTGGCTTTATTTATCTACAGCTTAGCTTCCTTTACAACAAACAAACCAGACACTGTTAAAAATACAGACTTCCTCTTGTATGTCAACACAAATTTTCAATTACTTCTCCATTTGGAAATTCTAAGGTTACATTAGTCAAGAAATTAATGATGTAGCCATTGTCCATCCTCAGAGTTAAAACTGCTGATAATCTCCCTAACAAATATACCCGCTAAGCCGTTAAGACAACTTAAATATTTCCCTTATTACACTAAAGAGTTGACACATCCTAAGAGGAACCCCGTTTTCCTGACCATTCCAGCACACTGTTGTTCTGACTCTTTGATAAAGCTGACTGCTCGCAGCGTCGCGGATGAGTGAACTGGGACTGCCTACTCTGTCACAGACAACAAGTTAGCCGAGATGTCAGAAGAGCTGTGATACACAAGCTTATTTGTGACCACCTTAATAAAATCGTCAACACCACCGAACAATAAGAAAAGGCCACAACTTGATGTAACCACTAATGTGATAATAAGAATTGGACTTTCCAGTATTATAATAACAGTCAAGCTTATAGGTTCTTTAAAGATAATTAAATTAAAGATATTTTCAAGGGAAAAAAAAAGTTATTTGCTTTTAGTTTATATTTTTCTTAAAGATGCAGTAAAAAAAATGCAGTAAAAAAATTGAATTTCTTAAATTTATTTTAAACAAATCTTACAAGATGTTTTTTATATCAACAATGCTTTCCTTTTCTTTTAATTAATTTTTCCTTGTCACATATAAAATATTTTGAAGAATATTGCATGCAATTAAAAAATAATAACTAAAAAGTAACAAATTTTATTACAAAAATATAAAATTGTCCAATAAATCAGCCTAATATATGTAAATGAGGGGGACATCCAGCCAGTTCACACCAATAGATGGCAGGGCCGTTATTGACTGACAGCTAAACATGGCATCAGCTGTTCACAGTCTGGTAATCAACATGTCTATCTCTCTATCATTGTCTATCATCTCCAAATCTCTCTATCTTACAGTATATCTATAGCCCCCCCCCTAATCTTATCTCCATACCTATCTATAAGTATTAATTATTTACAGAGTTAAAGTTTAAATTTAAAACAAAATAGAACTAAATGTAAAAATGGTCAGTGCAAAATTAAGGAAGTTTGTGAGCAGATACTTATTAGAAATATCTTGCATTAACATCTATAAAAAAAATATTTTTTTACTTTAGTTTTTTTTTCATTTGTTTATTTATTTATTTTAGCATTTTTTAGAGAGAGAAAGACATTAATGCAACTATAATTTACAACATCAAATTTTAAAATATTTCTGACTCTTATCTTAATTATAGTTCAGAGTTGTACCAACTTCAATGATTATTAAGAAATTTATCAACGAAAATAAACTAATTTTTATCATGCATATGACAATTCCAATTTATTTTTTACACAAAACTTGTGCTGTACATGGAAAGAACCTTGAGGGTCTGTAACAATGAAATTAAATATGTTGTTATAACGCTGGTGAGTCCAGAGAAATGTGATAGAGAGCAATGGATTATAATCTTAAATTAATGCAAAATTAATTCAAAAACTTGCAACCATAAAATGAAATAGATAGGGGCCTAGCAGGGCATGAAATCAACTCCATTATGTTTCTAAAACATGCAATACCGTGTCCTAGCAATAATATGCTGAATGTATACAAACTTGCATTTAGATATATCATTTTCACTAAAAATTGTTCTTTTTTCTGTTGTAAATAGAGGATATTAATCATTTCCACCACAAAAATATTTTGGGCACAAATGTGCAATAAAATATATCTACCGGTACTTCACAGGTTGGTGTTGACAAATAGAGTAAACAAATCAACATGGCTTCAGCATAAAGAATCTTTGTACTGTCTGAGTATACTAATTCCTCTCCCTCTTTTAAAATCTAAATCTCCCTAATCTGGTAAGGGGAAGTAATCCATGCACTGACCAGTCCTTAAGAGATCCATCTAATTACAGAGACTACATGAAAGGCATTGCCTCCCTTGGTTTGGGGGGGATCAGAGAGTGATAATGGGGTGTTTACTGATGACAAGGGGTAGATCCTAAACACAAACGTTCTCATTAAACGTGACAAATGTCTGAATCAGCTGCTCAAACAAGCTGTTTAACTGGTCAACAACAGGCATTTCCCATACCCCCTAAAAACCCTGTATATGTACATATATCACAGACATTCAAATAAATGACCAATACAAAGGATAAATCAACTGGGCATCTATCAGTATAATCAAAATACAAGGTGGTTCAAAAATGGTATGGTTGTATGTATATAATGTGAATTTTCCCCCCAGAATTTTAACAATGTCCATAAACATTGTCCAAGCATCAGAATTATGTAAGATGCATGTATATATATATATATTTTTAAAATAAACCTTGATCTACTTTTTTTTTAGCTATTATGTTGTTATTGGTACTGGCTGGGATGCGTCACGCTGCATCCATTAGCAGCTATTCTAGTTGGGCAAGCGCTAATTGAGAGACAATTGGTAAAGTGACTCAAGATATAATTACAAAATATGTCCTGTGAGCACCGACAAATATGTCATGAAACCCTTTACTAAAACAATTATAGGCGAAATTTTTAATATTTAATCTCCATAGTTTTAGTGTAATATTCATTGGTCGCATAAACTTCAACTAAAAACAAAACCATAGCAACAGAAAATGAAGTAAAATTGCCATTAGCACCAACATCTGCTGAGTTACGTAATTTATCAACTGACATTCATATAGTATGCTTTTGAGCAGCAATTATATTAATTTTTACATCAATAAGCACTTTAAAGCATGTATACATTACATGATTAAAAAGGCCTAGATTATATAACAACATCTTAAAAAAACAATACTAGGAACCATATACATGTTATTGTAGCACATTTACTTTTGCAATACAGTTGGCACAGCTGAAGAAAGAAATACTGTAGACGTACTTTTTTTCACGGGGTCATAATTCTGCGGAATCTCAATTTCTGTTTAATCCGCGGGTAGAAAATTACGCGGATTTCTTAGACTGTCACTATATGCCTTACATTTATATTAAGTACGCTTGAACAAATTTCCACGGAAAATTGGTAACCCCGTACATAGCGTAAATTAATACCATGCGGAAAAAAGTACTTCTACAGTAATCAAAACTTCAATCTATACATCATGTGCATACTCCTCCTCCTCCCCCCCCCCCCCCC
>PRKT01000053.1:314928-360827 GCA_003671525.1 Saccostrea glomerata
CACACACACAAAATCTCCTTAATAAAAGCTAAAACAGCAAACTCACCAGGATATGATAAATACAGCCTCTTGAATCAGCACTTGAGACAATTCTGTGGAATTCTATGTACTCATGCAGTATCCAACGTTCAGTTCACTCTGAACATCTACTTACAGACACAAGATCAAGGGTCATTGACGGCACAATAGGGGTGATCTAACACAACAAAGGGAGATTATCACCTCATCATAGTACTCACTTAAACACACTGGTCTTAATAGACCCACCAATAGGTGATTAAAAATTACAGGTAAATGTCCCGCACCCCTGCGTAGCGACTCTTGTATGCTAGACTTTATCAAGTAGAATTAAGGTGTCCAGCTCTATGGCTTTTATCTAGACAGCATTCAGAAGGGTGGCAAAACTGTGATTTCTGTGTTTTCCGTGGAATCATGTAATATTTTGTATAAACAGACTTATCATTAGCTTAGGTACACACAATGACCAGGGGTGCTAAGACATGACTTGTTAATACAACATGCTATCTTGTAAGCCATGTAAATTTGATTTCTAGAAAATTAATTAAATATTGGCCAACTGAAGTGTCATTATAAATTAAGATTAAGTCATCTAATCTCATGCATTCAAAATGTTGACAAGTGTATAATAAATAGGATTCATATAATATACTGATAATTATAAAAGTACTCTCTATGTAGAACTTGTAAAATAAAGTCTTATTTCCTGAAGAATTCATATTAATAAAAGAGATTTAATGAATATAAATCTGATACTGTTAAATGAATACTTTGACTTATATTAAGTACATGCAAATAAACCATAAGAAAATTACATTAAAAGGTTTTCTTATAGAATGCGTAAGCTTTGCAAGAGGAACTAGTTTTTTATGTGATGACAAATGGCCGTGGATTTAGAAGACCAACAGAGAGCTTACTGAGGTGTAATCAGCCTTAGTCCTAGATGAAGTGACTGATGATGATCGAGAAAGAAACAAAAAATTACCCAAACCTTGTGATCAGTGGACGATATAGAAGATCACGCTCAATGTATCTTACTCTTAACTAGTCTGTACAGAGAAGGAAAAACCCGAACTATTTCACATGATAAGCAAAAATAAAAGATATAATGATGCAAGAGCATGCAGATATAATTAACTCACCAGATCAATCTAAAAGAAATAAGGCACCACAAAGAAAAATCCAAAGACAGAATGACGCCACAGAAATAATTTCACACCTGTTTAGCTGTAGACTGAATGGTCAACGTGAGACTGTTGTCTTCATCTCCGAGAATTGATTATTAATAGACATTTTATTAGATAAAATCTTTGACAATTAGGATTGATAAGTATAGAGAGATTTATGAACTTTTTAATGGTTACCTGGGTACACCTGAAGGCTACAGCCTAACCTACACTATAAGTGTCAGTACAATCACTGCTATACATTGGTTACATAATAACAATGCTTTTTCTCACCTGGCTGCATGTTTTCTAATAAATCACGACCAATAAAAGTGCCCCTTGTTAACATCTAGCCAGTTCTGTCAAAATCAGGCAAAAATTATCATAAATTGACAACAGCAACCATAAACCAAACTAAATGTGACTCCTTTATTTGGAGAGTTCTTCTTTTTTCTGGAAGAGATCAAAGACAAAAGTCCTGAGAATTCTGCTGACATTGAAGATTTGTCTGTCAGTCACTCCTGCAGACCCAGATTTAATGAGCATTATGGGATTTCCCAGCAGGCATTATCAACTGTTTGCACATCTTCGCTAACTTATCCTTAAAACTGTTGTAATGCTGATCCTTGACAAGCAAGAGATGATTATTTTGGCAGTATAACACCTTGATCCTAGCTGCCAAGGGTACTTGGTCCAAAATATAACTCCCCTAATCCTAATAAAGAGGCATTAAGCCATTATCTGAAGATAAACTCTGAGACATCCACAAATGCCTTTCAATGCTTTAATTTTATCTTTGGCCTATTGATTTTGTTCCTCCCAAACTTTGAAAAATCTTTAAAAATCTGACAGAGAAGAACCCCCAGCACTAGATTAATTAATGGTATAATACAGGTGTGTTTTACATATGAAACGAACACTGCTGAAACTTTCATGATTTTCCTGAGGAAAAAAGAATTGAACATGCTGAGCATAAAATATCACACACCCATTACAATTGAGTTTAACATTTCATCTTAATGAAATGCATTTAAACTGTATAAATATAAAAGATGTAACTGATACCAATAATTTTATTTTTTTTTTTATAAATCATTAAATTTTATATTTGGATTGATCGATTTACTTGTGCATATGCAAAGAAGGCCATGGAAGGAAATTTCTTTTCATCAGATGGTGAAAATGCCAACATGTGTCAAATAGTCAGACCATAAAATATCCACCCCAGTCCCCAAATGTCGTCCACTACTGGGATAACGATTAAGGAATTTACTGGGCCAATGGAAACCCTTAGAAGCCAAAGGTTTATGATAAATCATTAAAGATTTTATGGTTAATTCTGAAAGGCTTCATGGTCCAAAAGCCCTGACCTCTGTAATTACCACAATTCTTTTAAACCTTCTCCCAATTCCCTTGTCTACAGAATTATGGTGTAGAAATAAGTAGCCATCCCCCTTTCTTATTATCAGGTCGCTTAGGACTTCTACCAATGAAACTAGACAAATTGCTGAGTGAAAATAGGAATCGTTTAAATAGAGCCCAATAAAAGCCGGTCTTTTGTGAAATTTTCATTGGCTGATGACATAAAGCCGGATAGGACACCCCCCCATTTTATTGAGATGTAAAAAAATATATGTCATCTTTGATCTTATTCTTGTGGCCACAATTAAATCTGACTCCTTGTTCTTGTAATGGTCAGTGATAATTTCCGACACAAGGCCAGCGGGACATTTAACTGATGGTGGGGGACCTAACTGTTTTAGGACAAACAGACCCACCTTTTAATCTGTCACAGACAATGGACAGTCCATTCTTTGGGACAAATTACATTCTAGGTTAACAGCTTTGGTAAAATGTAACTCATCTGGTCAAATAGAAAATAAAATACTTTTTAAAGAAACATCAAACCAGGGAGAACTTTATGACATTCAAAAGTACATCAGTTACTTCTTAGTTATCTTATACCTACAAGAATACCTATAAGTATTGAGATGATGAAATTTGCATATCATCCTCCACAGAATTAGATTTCTACATCAAAAGTAAAAACCTAGAGTCACATTTAAGAAATAACATTCTCTTTTTCACTAACTCATAAAACAAAACAAAGATTGGTCAGGATAGTCTAACTTTCAAGAATTACTGGGTATACACATTTTTCAACTTGTAATGTCAAAGGTCAAGGCCACTGCAACCCAGAAGACTTATCTCTGAAAAAGTTACCCATACAAGACCTAAATGCAACAGCTAAAATGTTGGTGAAGAGATGGATAGACATTGTTTATCAACAGATTCTGAACAAATGGTCTAAAAATAAGAATTCCTGGAAAAGGCTACCTTTGTAAAAATTTATTTGCCTTCTCCCAACTCAGGCTGAACCCAAACCTTTTTATAATTTTCAGGAAAGAATTATTTTAAATTTATTTATTCATCAGTTTTCCTATTCCATTATTTTACTACACTTAAACTTCATATTCGCAGGTGTTTATGAGGTATAGAAAATGTTCCCTCTAACTTCCTACCCAACCAATTTTTCCCCCTGAGATTGCAGAATGCAAGTCAACAATTTAATTAAAGATGTCACCCAGCTGACATTACATGATCAAGACATCATGACAATATCAAATGATTCTCACCAATTCTTCAATATAAGACTGAGAACTAAGATATTTATAATGAACAGGTCCTCAGATTTACAACGAAAAACTCCATGTTTGAACAGACTGAGAAACACATCAACAACGCAGCAGGCAGTATTTAAAGATACACTGGAATTTCCTGACATTATTCACACCAACAAACAATCAGGCATGGTTATGATAAAGAGAAAACTGTCTCAAAAAGAATGAGAAAGTCTTGTCGGGGAGTGTTTTACCCAGCACAATCAATAAGGCCGTCCTTGATCAAACCTTAGTAGCTTGAAAGTTAAAAAGCTGAAAGTATTGTATTTATATCCTTTCCTTTTCTCAACAAGCCATTATTAATTCTTCCTTTCTGCAAAGAAATAATCACATCAATTAAATTTTGAGTTTGAAGACGAAGAATAAATAAATATGCCTGTCACAATAGGGGGCTCGGAACACGTTCTGTCAACGTAATAATAGGGCGGCCTCCCAGGTCTGTTTCAAGATGTCATCCTAAAGATAGATATTACCACTTCAACAACAAATAAAACAAAAATTCACCATGATTGGGCGCGATCGATCACACCAATTTAGAGAAAGCTGTGAACAGTTGTAAGAGCTAGAGTTAGACATTGTAGAAAACTTTGTCTCCTACAATCTTATTTACAATAGTTCCAGTTTCTGCATAAACAGATCATGTTCTGATTTTCAACAATTGGGGCAATTACGTCCGTCTCATTTTTTTTCTGTTTCATTGTGCTCTCTTGTCTGGAGACTTTATGCAAAATTAGTCTTCTACAGTATGTCTGAATTTCCTCCTGAACCTGCCAATAGTAATCAGATTTTTCTGATGATAAACCCAAAGGAACCAATCACAGGCTGGCTAACTAATTAATATCGGGATTAACGTTGTAAATCTGTTATGACAACCAATTTTTCATTTCATTCAGCCACCCCTGATATGAGAATCAGATAGTTTCATTATACCCGCATCAGATAACAGGTAAAACTCCGAGTTCAATAGTCTCAGAAAAAAAAAAACGACATGTGTATTTTTAAAAAATATTGAGCACACATTATTTCTTGCAATTGACTAATGCAGTACCAGAATTTGGTCATGTTTGCTGCAACTTAAATGTTGCTTTTTTCAGGTTAATAAAAACATGAAATTAGCATACTTTTGAACAAACAATTTAATTTGAAAATGGAAATTAGGCGAGATAAATTCAACTCTCAACGTAAATGAAAACAAATTTGAAAAGTATCAAAATTAAAAGCTATACATGGCAAAGTAATTTTTGCCTTTAATCATTTAAAAAAAAAAATTAAGATATGGGGAGAGATTCTTATCATTTCCTGCAAATCAAATGACAAGAATATTTAAAAAACAAATTTTAGTTAAGATGCAAATAAATAGAAAATCCTTTTCAGATTACTAAACATAAAATTCTAAAAAATAAAATTTACCAACTTATAGGGAAAGCATTTACTCTGATTTCCACCCCCTTTACATCTGATAATTTACATTTCATTACCATTAACCAGAAATTAATCATTTACCTTTTGGAGAATGGTATAAAGATTGTTGTCGATGACAATACCGCGTCAGTCCCCTTGTTACTGCCATATCAAGTTACACACCACATACGACCCTCATTTTTTCTCGGTCCCAGCTTTGAAAGCAAAACAGATAACCATCCTGATATGGCTGTGTATCGTCTTACTTTCTTTGTCAAATTATTTATGTTCTTAATTTCTTCCCCTCATAATTCTGTCGGTGGAAGGTAAGCTATTCAGGACTTGCTATTCCTTTCTGTGGGGAGTCAGTCCAATATTCACACAAGGCAATTAATTCTCTTATGGCCAAAATCAGGGTTCCTATTAATGTGAACCTGGGCAGCTTGACATTCCATTTATAAATCTATAAATCACACATAAATATGAAGAGCCTATACACTGAATGTGTCTTCTGAGGAATAGGACTATACTTCCACAATCTCCCAGCTACCGCCTTGTAGAAAACAAAATACGGGGGTTCATTACCATAAAGCAATCATTTTATTTCCACTTGTCTCTCATTATAGTAATATATTTTTCAGATTGTAGATGTTTAGATTCATCAAAGACAATAATGAGTCATGATAATGCTACACAATTAAGGCAAAAAGACATTTAAATTTTAAAAATTTTGTCATAAATCTCTATGAAAGTTGAATGCTTGAGAGAGAAATAGGCCTTGTCAAATGGGATGCATCCGACCATTTTCTGGGCATTGTACAGGAAGCATGGGATCTCATTCAGTTTTGATGGCACTAAGCACCAAAATCAAAGTGGAGAAAAAAATTACTATTTAATTGCACCAAAAATATCTTACAGCAATCCATTATTTGACAACTCAATTATTTTTGAAATAGATGAAGTATTTGCCTCAGTGCTTGTTTAGGGCATTGTGAAGGATTCTGCGCATGCAGACACCCAGCCACTGTAATTTACAGGATCAAGCTTTATTTCCAGTCAAACGTACCATACTATACAAATATTGCACAGAATTTCCTGTGACAGTCCATTTTCTGTTTTCAACTAAATAGTTTAAATGGAAAATAAATGCTCACAATGATATGTCATTTTGCTTTTGCAAGCACTTGCATATACGATATGGATGAAAAAAAGAAAATTACACAAATAAGTGGAATGACCTAATTTTAAGAAAACAATGTTTGAAAAATCTTCCAGTAGATTAATGCATTAAACAAATAAAATATTCATTAATTTCATATTCAAATGATATTTAATTCATAAAACCCAATATTTCTATCATTCAGTATTTCAAAACTACAATAATAAATTAGGTAAACATCTGTTCAATAAGGTAAGTAATAGGGCCCCTCATGCAAAACAACTATGAATGTATCAACTTTCAAAGTCTCAAATTATAACAGCATGCTCTGATGCTATCTGTCTTCTGGGATAAATAAAGCACTTCTAACGAGTTACATCAATATTTCAGTGAAATCTAATTTCCCAGTGCTGCCTCCTATGACTGGTATAATCAAGTCTCAGATATATAGGTAAAATATTAGGTATAATTCTATATCAAATTCCATACAATTTGGACTAAAGGAGATTGAAAAGATCAAACCTGATTTTGTTCATTATCAAAGATCTTTATAAGTAAATAAATATATAATTTAAGTTTAATAATTTAGTTTTCTATTTATTTTCACATCAAACTTAACTCAGAGGTCTGCATTTTTAAAGAGAAAGATTATCAAGTTATTTAGTAGCCTAAAAATGGAAATAACTATTTAATCTTTAAATTGGAGACTATTTTTTTGCCACCATATGCTACCATTGAAAAACCACATGTATCTTCTAATATACCTGAAATAATTGTTTGATTTTTTAAATTGCCCAACAGAGTTAAATGATCTAGAACAGTCAATTATCATGCTAGGCCTGTTTGTTTACACCTCACTATAATGGTTATAGACAGAGGACACTAACTAGTTAGTCTGACTGGGAGATGGTTTGGGATTCCCAAAAATGATAGACAATGTAATCTTTGTAATAATGGACAAATAGCTGATGAGTTTCACTACATTTTAGAATGCAAATATTTTTCCGAATGTAGAAAAAAATATCTTCCCAGTAAATATTGTAATAGACCAAATTTTTTCAAATTACCAGAATTGTTGTCATCTGCTGACTCCAAACTATTGATTAAACTATGCTGTTACATAAATAGAGTATATGAAAAAGTCTGTCCTCCATAGTTATCTTTGTTACTTTATATGAATATTTCCGCCATTTCACGTGTATCTTGTATATTATTCTTTGTATATATTGTACATATTGTTGAACCTCATGTACCATTGATATGGTCTGAGTGAATAAATTGAACTTGAACTTGAACTTGACTCCTGGGGTTGCTCTTTCACGTGTGGCCAGCCCCCTCCTCAATTTGTGCACCCCTCAGGTGTAACCACACTGATGGCTATCTCCCAGCTGGTACATGCACTGTCTGACAAGCAAGTACTTAACATCCTGAAAACCTATACCCTGTCATTGTAGAATTATAGGCATACATTGATGTACATGTACCAGTATATAAATATTATATCTCTAAAGACGCATTTGTTACCATGTGACAGTGAATAAGCTACACAATGATATAGATTTACTGTTTACAGTAAAATAACCAGTTGTGGATCGTTTTTCACCAATTCTTCTCAAATTGATGGATAAATAGTTTTGAAGGGGGAAAAAATTCATGGTAGGCATACGAATGAAAGAAAGATTATTGTTATTTTTGGCTAGGATAAAGAGAGTGATTGATAAAGTCCCAATTAAGTGATTATAATTTGGTATCAGTGATAGGAGTATCCGTTAATATCCACACCTCCTGTGATCTGTGACATCAGAGGCAACCAAAGCTGACCATGATTTTCCACTAAAACATCTTATAGCGACATAAATACATCACATTGAAGACATAATTTGACAGATCAAAAACGCGGACCAGAGACGGAACGTGTTGTCGCAGACAACAAGGACGAACCCTAGCCAGTGGTCCTACCTCTAATCACACGGATACTGGATAAGGCGATCTCGTGTCAGGAAAAAGTCCTATAAACGTCACATCAAATCCAAAAATATAAAAAAACTAAGTAAATAGCATGCAATTGCCCATTCTCTTGGTCATTTCTATTTACACTAAAAATGATAACAGCTTCATGCAAATACTACATTTAAAAAGAACTGAAAAAGAAAACTAATATTTTACAACAACTCTGATATCAAATAATAAACAACAATTTTTAAAACTTTGCCTTTTTGCATTAAAAAAGCTTAAACACACAAATGCACAAGGAAAGAAAGGATCATTTCTAAAAATTACTGTAGAAGTACTTTTTTCCGCATATGATATTAATTTACACCATTGGTCCCCGTGATCTTAAAAAGTACATTTAGGGCAAATTGAGGCAATCAATGAAATCCACGTAATTTCGTACCCATGAATTTAACAGAAATTTTGATTCCATGGAATTTTTACCCCTTGGAAAAAAAGATTCACTGTACCGGTTATGCCTAGGTAATATGTGAACAAAACCCCTCGGTTATCTCTTAATTTCTTCAATACAAAATAATTTGTTTTTTTCAAAAATTATTTTTAACAAAACAAATCATTATCCTGGTACTTCAAATCTATAAACACAAAGAAAAATATTTATCCTAAATTCTAAGAGTGTGTATTAGAATTAGCTCATAATTTAGGAATTAATTTCACTCTCTATATAAGTGGCCTGTCCTGCGTGAAGGAAACAAACAACCAGTTTGGGCAAACAACCATGATTTATTATTTAATATTACTTGGTCTTTTCATGAAGTTGCTTCTTATTTCTAAAGCTACCTGAAAGCCTATTTAGGGTTTGAATAATTGTAACAGTTACAACAGACCAAATATTTCCTATCATGAAATAATTTTACAGTAAATATTTCACTTCGTTAACAACATGCATCTCAAAATAGATTTTCCTTACTGGATTTTCTATTTTCTATTCACTCTTAAGGAATTTGGATTTTCTATTCACTCTAAGAAAATTTAATTACCATATACTAACTCTCATCTTGACAGAATTAAAAATTACTTGTAAAAAAAAAACTTTAAATAAAAACAAAACAAAAATCAATTGCTCATATATTCTAATAGTAAAAATTAAAAGAACCATAGAAGTAAACTCTATAAAATAAAGCTCAGGCATCAGCTCCAATATCAAACTGAAATTTGTCTTTAAATGATATTTTGTAGAAATGTAATAAATTACATTTGACATGATTAGGGTCTTTATTATGTTTTAATTAATATTTATGCTAATGAGCTAGGTATTATGATTGATGCTTTTTATAAATCTTGTGTTTTTATTCTCGACAAAACCACAGGGATATCCTCATAACCGAATCTGAACCTCTACCATTGACATTTAGCATCAAAGTATGGTTTTTATGCCCTGGTTGTAAAAGTGAAAGAAGGAAATAAACAGTAAGATTAATGCTGGCATTACAGAGCAATGGTCCTAAATCCACTGGGCGGAATCTGACCGGGGGATCATTGTTTTCTGAACTTTGAAGTCATAATTCAACTTTGATCAACCGAACCAGAAACTTTAAGATATCAAATCTATTGATCTAAGGTGAAAAAAAAACAACAACAAGCAAACTTCCAGATTTCTAATCTATTGATTACGGGTATTCTGCCAAAGTTTTCATCAGCAGTCAACAAGAAACTAGAGAAAATGCCTTAAAAATACCACTATCATTAACGAAATCCATTTTGAAAGATAAAAGAAAAAAGCCATTACAAAAATGCTTTACTGGTTGACGAATCAGTTCCTGGACATTTTTTCTCTTTGCTTTGAGTATGAAAACTGCTTCTTATAAAAAGCACATACCGGTATATTTTAAAAATGATCTTAATTAAACTTTCAACATCTGGTAAACATGCACAATAAGCAAATTAATGCATGTTTAATTTCCATGGTAATTTCCATACATTTAATGGGGATACAGAGGACCCATTATTAGACACATAAACATGTGAAAGATGAATTTTTCCTGATTTATATAGAAAATTTTTATTAAAAATTAATTTTAAGAGTATTGGAATGACACTTTTGGAAACATCTCAATCATTATGCCATAAAATAAAAAAAATCATCATTTGACATAATTTGCTACTTAAAGTTGTTAATGTGTGTTAATTTACAAAGCTTATATGGCAATACAACCATCAGAACTTGCTGCAAATACTGTAAATCACTTTTTATTTGCGTGAACTTATTTTCGCGAGACAGTGTGCTTGCGAAAATTTAATTCATGCGTATAATAGTATTCCTTAAGATTATATAGAGCAATAACCACAATTCGTGAAAATTTTATCTCACTTATCAAGAGTAAAATGACTATCTCATGAAAATAAGGTGTTGCGAAAATATAGTGAATCATCTACAGTACTTTTAGATTAAGTTTCTGTTGTGCAGAAAATTTATTTGTCCTAGCTAACAGAAGTTATAATTTCCAATGCCTGTCCTAGAACTGCTTGAGCCAGTAATACATCTTTTCTAAAAAAAAATGTGAATTCTACAGTTGCTTTCTAAATAAATTTAAAAAAAAATCAAATTTGATGTAGTCTTTCTCTACATTTATCGCTGACCTAATATCTTAATGATTAAACACCCCACCCACCCCCTAAAAAAGCAGCAAAACAAGCAATCAGTAATTTAACTGACCTCAATGGAGACAAAGAAACCCTAGCACAGCTTTCAATGCCTGATGAGTTTTAACATCCTGAAAATGCTATCCAATCTACTCAAAAAAGAAATTGCGACTGGTGGGATGACGAAGATTGATCCGATACAGAATCAACTGATTATCCAGGTAACTTCTTTGAAAAAGCAGCGAAAGCTTCTCCGCACAAATCGAAAAACCCAACAAAGCCACAAATAATTTGAGAAAATGACACATGTTGTACGCATTGTGTGAGAACATCTTTAACAGTTCAAATCAATTTAATGAATTGTTTTACATTCAATTTAATTTTTTCCAAGCCTTACTCTTATAACAGGCCATATTTTGCATCATTTTTAATAATTTAAAAAAGAAAAGGCTGGTTAAAAATGGTTTTTTTTTTTAATAAAAAAAAATCTCAAAATCCGTAAGGATAATGTGAAAAGAAGCAATATGATACTGGTGAGAGAAATCTTTCCTAGTAATTCATATACTTACCAATCCTGTTGTTTCACAATAGTGAATTTTATCCTAACAGTCCATGGCACACAGGAACAGAAATTCACACCTGAAGTCAAGCCACGTTACACCTTGGTCAGGTAACTACTACTGAAAGTTTAAATGATACGTCAATTTCAGTTAAAACGGATCACATGATTACAAGCATTGTGAAAACATATGCACAATACACAACTCCCTTGTGTGCGGGATCAAACATTCCGAGGGCAACAATCCAGTGGCCCCGGGGCAAGCGGGACATGCATTGTAAGTGCGTAGGTCACAGGACAATTAATGAGACCAGCCCTGTGTCACAGTTCATTCATTAACGACTCATTTAGTGTGTGCAGAATGACCAGTCATCTAAATGCTATTCAACAAACACTTCTTTATTATCAACACCTTTGTTTAAAGGTTCGTCTACCAATTAATGAACACACTCTTCCATTCGAAGGTGAAAATTAACTTTCAAATTAACATTTCATTTGTTTGTTTTTTTGTACAACAGGTGTTTATTATGACCAAATCATTATAAGAGATATGATTATACAAAAACCTAGCTAAAAAAATTACTCTTCTATTGTGACCTTTTATTTTGAAGATATTGTAAAACATCTCAATTTGAAAAAGAAATTTTTATAGCCATTACACAATGAATCTGAAAAGGTGAGAAATAAAATGAAATCAAATACTTAATGATTGAAGTAAATGTGAATTTAAAAAGTACATATGTTTACAAGCACCCGACATTGAATTTTCAAACGCATTGAAGTAGTTATTGGTTTTTGCATTCATCAAGAAACTTTTGAAAAAAAATCTACAAAGCTCAAAATAAAACCATATCTAGTGGAAATTTACACTAATACAGAAAAAGAAAATGATTAATGGGACTATATTTTATTCACACTTTGTATTTCTAAAAAAATAAGTGGTTTGAAATTAAGTTATCAAGCATATCTGTCAGAGAAGTTTAGTGCTATCTTGCAAGCAGAAAATTGGAAAATTTGAAATCAAAGAAAATGAGGAAATTAATGCAAATTTGATAATAATATATATAGATCTTAATCACTCCCTTTTTATATCTTTATAAAGGATAGCCATGCACACAGAAAGCCATAAGAAATGGCTGAGAGGATTCAAAAGACACAAACAAGAGAAAAACTGCAAGTCAGATTGCTCCGAGCTTATCTCTGACGACAATCAAAAATGATATCTGCAATTTAAACGCTGTGCTTTCAAAATGAAAAGAATAAAACTCACATTTTAAAAAGTCTTGAGCAATTAAAGATTTCCCATTTATCTTATCTATCTAATATGTCTATAATCATCCTGTCATAATCTGGCTGACAATTTCTTGTCCAGGATAAAAAACTCTGTTCATAGCCAGACCTCTAAGTGGGTATTTTACTACACAAATAACACAAGATATTTTACCATTGCTGCATTTACAAAAACTGAATAACAATTGTTTGGTTTTTTTTTTACAACACCTTTATTTTAATTTAAACTATGACTTCAATGATAATTCCATTATCTTCTTACACTTGAAATCAGCAAGTAATTGCTCTGATTATAAATAAGATGACCTGTTTAAAATTGTTCTTTTCAAATAAGAAAACTAATTCAATCCTGTCATGACATTTTTAAAGCAAACTCCAACAGAAGACAGTGGTGTTTATTTTCAAACAACAGATTCATGGGCCTTAAGGCTCACCTGCATAAAAATGCAAAAATTGTTTTTATCTGCACTTTTGCATAATCTACCTTTATTCTGCAACTCAGGTTTCTTTTTTACAGATTGGAGGCTTAAGAAAAACTTCAGCCTATTTGATCCTGACAAACTGCGGGTACGCCTTGGTAAACCAACATGAAACTGGGAAAACATTTGATGCATCATGCAGGTGAGTAAAAAAATGATTTTTTTAAGGATCTGAGGACCTCAGCTGCCTTTAATATGGCATCTCGGGGACTAAAATCAAAATTGGCTTATAGTGGGAAGTGTAGCCCTTAAGTTCTACTCTTGGAAATGTTTCACCATAGAAATACATGTATTATCTTCTTATTTCTGTACATACCCAGTAAAACAAGGCACTTGATTCTTTAGTTAGTGTGTTGCCTAGTTTCCCTGTTTTAGTCAGTCTCAACCAAATTCTATCAGAGTCAAGTATGCTAGTACTTTTCATGCATCAAGAACCTTCATCTCTCTCTGTTTTCTGAACATCTTTCAGGTATGCTTGGAATGGACAGAAGGACAAGGTTTTATAAAAAAACGTTTTAAAAATTAATTCCCAGTAAGACATCAATTAAATTCTGTTTATTAATCAAAACTTCAACAAAATAATTTGGAAGACTAAAAGCAAAAATGAGTTTTAATACGTTTTAAAAATCCATCTTTATCATTAAAACAAAAATCAATGCCACCTTCTATTTCCTTTCAAAGACAAAACTGTGAAATGTCTCCGACCTATAGACAAGTATTGATTCTAAAACATTAGATTGGATCAAACTGTTAGCTGTCCTTTCGTCTTAGATGTTGAGCAGGTTTGGGAAATCTAGTTGCATTGTTCCATATCTTAGCAACTAAACTTAGGATTGAATTGCACAAAGTTAAAAAAAAAAAAAAATTTCTTTTCATTTTCTTTTACTAGGTTTATATTTCACTTTCTTGTCTCTCTTCCATGATGTCCTTTGAGAGGTGAGCGATACAGCCGAAAGCAAAATTTCAAGTTTTTAGAAATGTAATTTACAACTATATATAAAGGTCAAATACAAATTTGTGGTAAAGCTATATACCAGAGTAAGTAAATAAACAATAATAATGTCAGAATTTTTTGTAAATGGGAAAAACCTGCTTCGACATTTACCATCCTCCAAAATGGTACAGTAAAGCTCCTTTTATACCTGTCCTGGTCATTTCTTACCATTTGACACCTGACAAGATAAATGTGAAAGAGGACCCCACAAAAAAAATGGTCTCTGGCTTTCCTTATCAGCTAATGCCAACACAATTACCCTTCATATAAGCCACAATATCTCAATCTTCATTCATGAGATCCTTTCATTAAAGTCTTTAAAAATGTTAATTGTATCTATTCAAAAAAGTGTGATTTACATAGAAATTTAAATAGATGCCTATTAAACTGAGTAAACAATTCTAGTACTCATGAGAGGGGGAACTACATTTCCACAATTATACACCGATTTAAAGGGGGTGAGGGGGGATTCTCAAGAAATCCAATGGTACTCGGAAAATCTTGTACTCAATTTATAGGAATTGATTTGAACACTGATTTCAGTGTGTGGTCTTACATTAGTTAAACAGATTCTCACCTTGTGATTAACCACAAAGCCAACATCATGCAAGCTTACTCAACATAAGGGTTCAGCAAAAGTCTTTTATATATGACTGAATTTCGTGTTTATCCTTGCACTGCACGAGAACGGAAAAATTAACATCTCTACACATGCACGAAATGCCCTGAATGCATATGTTAATTCAATTAGAAAAGAGTAACAAAACCTTGTCTTGACAAGTAAACACCTTTTAACAATTCACTGACATTTCAGATGATAGGAAATGTTCAAACAAGGCACAAAATTGATGACCGAAAAAACGGGATCTTTGTTCAAGGCTCCTCAAGAGAAGAGGAGATGGTGACAAGTATGAAGTGGCGAGCAATCTGAGGGGGTTAGGGAGGAGTACTAAGTAAATATCACAACACGTGGATAATGACCACTGGTCAGCGAGGGGCATTCATCAGAATCAGGAATAGGAGGGACAAACAAACACTTCTGTCACACAGGGCTAGAAATGTGGAGATGTTGACAGAGTGCACTGCGACAGAGCTACTGAAACGAGGTCAAAGCAAGATCGGAAATAATTTCTTTGTTTAGCGTCAACTCATTACTCATCATCCCACCTGTGTAGAGCTTGAGCGCTCGGTCAGAAGTCGGCCAGGTACATCCAATATTAGAACCCTCTCGTGCAGGCAAATTAAATCATACAGCATATAATGTACACTAAATGAAAACCGAAACCTGCTACCTGAAAATCACGTTGTAAAAACCATTCTTATACCTTATAGTATGCAGAATCAGAGGTGCATTTGATCTGTTGACACAGAGACATTTTTGTATGGGATATTTCAAGCTTTAATATACAAATAAAAAGCAAGTATTCTTCAGTTTCCAGAAGTACAATTTGTCACAGTGGTATAAACTGTCATCAAGGTGACCTTAATCGAAGGCATCACCTCATACAAAGGAGAGATGCGTGTGAAAGGCCTGCCAGGAAACTGAGTCCAGAAGATAGTGTGGCACATCACGGTTTATAGTATCACAACTCTGGGAGAGTCTACAAAGAAAACACAGCATAGGGTGACCAAAGGGTACGACCTCTACTGAAATTATGACGACATATCATGAAATGAAGACATCATAAGAGTATCACTGAAACAAAGGCCTAACTTAGTGGAACAATTCAGCGGGGAAATTATATGAGCAGCGTCTAGGCGACTTGGGGGATAGAAGACCACAGGATTCTGTGGGGGGACAATAAAACGGAGTCAGGATGTCGACAGGAAGAATAGAGAGGCGTGGGGATGAAGCTCTCAGATGATATTCAATATATGAACTACTAAACATGTAAACAAATGTAGTATTATATCAAAAATAATAAAATTAAAGTCCTTGTCAACACAGGGAAACTATATGAGCAATGTTCTGTACTAGTAACTTATAAATACATAAAAAAAAAGTAATGACTACATAAAAATAAAACTTGGATCATCTTAAATACAAGGAAACTATGTGTATTGCTCAATCAATAAAGAGATTAACCTCCAAAACTTCAGGAAATCATCAATCAATGCAAACCAAGATATATAATCAAATCAAATATGGACATCCATGCCAAAGTCTTTTTGCAAAGTACTAACAATCTGAATAATTTATACCCTTTCTGAAGATAGTTGCAAGGGTAGGTAAATGTACATTTTATGCAAAAAAAAAGAACAATAAATGAATGAAAATTTGGGAAAAAAATTTAATTTTCAGTGAAAGGAACAAATATTTTTGATTCAAGAAATTCAAAAATGAGAAAAAAGCTTAATACTTTATTGATTATTTTTTTAATTGTGTGTGTCTCTATCTTTCTCTGTCTCTCTCCAGTTTCATTTAGACTATTAAAAGTATCAGGAAAGAGGGAGGGGTTGACTATATCAACAAGAATTTACGTTTTTCCTAAAAAAAAAATTCTAGAATAATCTTTAGAAAATGAGTGTTTTATTTATGAATTTTGAGACACTAATGCAGTATTAATACTAGGGCGGACAATGACTCTGCAGCCCTTATCTATCCATAATGCTTCCATTACGACTCGGTGATAAAAAACAAACTAATGGTTAACTATGCTTCCATTACTACTGGTAGATAAAAGCATTGATTTCATAAAAGTCTTCTCTTATGCATTAATAATCTTACTTGTAAATATGATATTCCCAATGAGTACTGGTAAATATAACATAAAACAGATATACAGTAAAAACATGTTACATTTGACATGTTTACAATGAATTCACACTTGCTGCAAAATGATTTTCATTCCCCGTAGATTTAAGATTTTTCTTGAACTTTATATTGAATACATGTATATCGTATATCTCTTGTCTGTTCTTCCTACTTTACCATAAGCATGTTTCGTCAAATGATCAACCCAACAACATACACAATCTATGTACAAATAATGACTTTCAACTCATTAAAAATCCCATCCGAAAAGACTTTGATACTCATCTTTATAATCTCCCTATAAAGTTGACAGGATGTTTAGAAATGCATGCTGAATTTTTTCTTTGAATTCATGTCAATTTTTGGGTTGTTGATCCCGTTTCCTTTCAAAATGTATAGTACTAAGAAGATACAACCACCAGTAATAATCTAAAGAATGCAATCATCACTTCACCTCTCATCAAACTGCTAGGAGTTTGACAAGAAATGCAGCCAATACATTTTTTTTCAAGACTATTTTTCAAAGTTTGTCTTTTTAGGCAAAAATCAAGATTCAAACATGTTCACTTTTATGCAAAAAGCATGGCTGAATTTAACGACATAATGATGGATGAAATAAATGCTTTCCAATGCCCAGATCATATTGCAGGCAATAATTCATACAAAACAGTGAAGAAACATAATTATATAAACCAAAATAATTATATGCAGTATATTCTTAAGCTCTGACCTAAATTTTACACAACAGTGGATTTAGTACAGGAAAACAACATCGAAGGACAACTAATATTGGATCTCCCATGGTTTGATTAAGTTAAGATTCCAATTAAGCTAGAAGTAAATAATTGACATACATTTTCATAATTTCTTTTGCTTTTTGTGGTTTTAAATTTTACAATGATGAGCAATTTAGGATGTGTTGTTGTGAAATTAAGTAGGAAACTTGGTCAAAGTAGCCATTCAAAAATGTTTAAAAAATCTTAACTTTAATTATTTTAAAGTGTGCCAATATGCTTTTGGTGTCTCTGAAAGAAATTCTATAATTCTTTAAATGTTATAAATTAACCTAACAAATAAATGCACATTGGCCCCACATTTATTTTTGTGAATGTATAGTGTTCGGAAATTAAGGTTAACTCAACACTAATAAGAGGATCCAAATTGTACCTTGAACTCAGATCTGCAAGGAAACAATTAAAAGGAAACAATTACAGCACAGTAGATTCATGCTAAAGCCCTCAATCAACTGTATAAAGGAGAAGAGAAATTTATACAAGCTTCTGTTTAAGTAAAAGTTATATGATAATGATAGTAACCTCAAAACATTCAATACCTTAATAATCTTAAAATTAATCTCAATCCATTTTTAAATTATCTGCCAATATTTAGCAAAGAGAGAATGAAAATGTGTTCATTCTTCATTCTTATAGGCTTTTAGATCACAACTTTTTTACTGATCATTTTTCAACTGACTTTGATCAAGTTATAAGCTTTCTAGTACCATCACATGAGATTTAGACCATCTACCTAACAGACCTATTACATACTTGTATGTACCCTTGACACAGACTCTGCCATCTACAGTAAATATCTACCCTCACACCGCTGACATAGACTCAACAACATCAGTCTGCTTCATCACAAGGTTTGTTATTTCATCCCTAAATCTGAATTTCATGACGGGCAATAATCTGTCATATTTGTCTTTTTTTCTGAAATCTAAAGCCCCACTTTAGACACTTAATTTTTTTTTTATGAATTAAACATGAGGACTTGAGTTGTGAATCCAGACCAAACAAATCTTCATTACATAATTCTTTCAAATGATCAAATGTGGCCTGGTAGGAAATGTCTGTTTATCATATCAAATTTTGTGAATTTTAAACAGGTTTGTTTTATATCTCTTTACTTAAAGATGCCTATATTTAGATTTCCCTTTTTAAAAGTTTACCATCTTTTTGAAAGGCAGATGTATTTGACAATTTTTTTTTTTGACAAATCTGTTAACTTAATTTTTTATTTCTAATTTTAAAAAGATGTACAGCAAGTATAAAGTGCATTCACTTGAGGGGAAAAAAATCCTTAAAAAATTATGAAGAAAAATTTGTTTCAACCTTTTAAGAAAAGCAAACAAAGATGAAATTAGGACACCACACAGCAGAAAAAAAGTCTATCTCCAATAGACCTTAATCTTTTGTTTTGACCTTTAATAGTACTGTAAACGTCAGGTATTATATACTACCTATATATCCCCAATATATACATATACTACCAGTAGCATTTATGACTGAATTTATAGAACCAGCCATGAAAAATCATCCTTGTCCAATATTTTCCAGTTACACACTCTTTTATTAACTGTATTTTGCATCATTAATACAGACCTCTATGTCTCTTGATCAATGTATGAACAATTTCTAATTTCACCTAATGACCTTTGTATCTATCTATCTAAAAAAAAAAGAAATCATTGACAAACATTTTAAAAATTCATCGGAGAAAACAGCACCATCCAGATTATGCTAATGGAAGTTCATCCAGAACACAACCACCCCAAAGCAATACTTCATTGACTAGTGAATGTCTTCTATATCATTCAATCATTTTCATTCTACGTACCCTGGTATAAAACTATATATGCTGTATAGACACACTATCTTTTCAAACCGTTGCTGTAAGTTATGAAAGAATAAACAATATGCCACTTTTATATTAATTATTATCTGCCAAAGAATTATTTAGAATTTAAACAAAATTTCAAGCTAACATCAGATTGCCAAATCTAAATCGAATACCTCATCATGATATGGCCATCACTCAAGTTTCCTGAAACACAAATTTCTTGCAATGTCAAAATTTATGGAAACAGTATACAAAAGCAAACTTCCGATCAATCCCAGGAAATTTCTTCCATTATACACACAGAAATATTAACATTAAGTGCATTCTTCATTTACTCTAGTATTGATACAAGAATTTTGCTGGTGACTAAATCATAAAATATGGCCATACATTTTGTAACCAGATTCCCTAAATCTGACCAAAAATAGGCTCATTTCTTTGTCTCAGTTGATGTATAAGTTACACCAAGCCCTGTACACATAGGTTCAATTTCGAATTAATTCATACAGGACAGATCATATGTTAAAGTTTCAAGGTATATTAAGGAGTTGAGCTCAACTGAACATTTAAATCGGCCCCGCTTTATCCACAGATGTATTCCGTAGACTATCATTGATCTATACCAAACCATATGATTTGTTACCGGTTTGGAAAACGACCAAAATAATTAAGGAAAAAGGTAATTTAATTAGAGAAAACTCCCACATTAGTTGTCATACAGATTTCATTATCATCTTCAAACCAATAATTCAGACTTTATTCTTTATTTATTTTTTAAACTTTTGCCTCAAGGACAGATGTGCCTTCATTGTTAACCTCGGTATTTTTTTTCTTTTTAAAATAAACAAGCCAATCTTTCAAGATGGGAGTGAATTCTGCAGCAGCCCTGACAGTTGATATACCTTATCCTGAAGTATCTGGTAAAAAAGGTTGTAAATATTGACTTAACATGAGACCAGCCAGCTAATTGATTTAGGACAAGCCTATAATTACTGTATTGTTGGGCATACTCTAAAACCTGGCCTGGCCCCTTTGGCCTGGCCTGGCCTCTAGGTTGGCCTGGCCTCTATTTTGGCCTCTAATTTGGCTTCAAACCAAATTTTGGCCTGGCATCAAAAGTTTGCCTGGCCTCAAATTTGGCCTCTGTAAAAATTTTTGGCCTCAATTTTGGCCTCACTCAAAAATATTTTCTTTTTCAGAATTTGATTGATTTGATTGATTTTTTATTGGTTTCATTTTTTTTTCACAGATTAAGCAGGTGATTAATATATTTCTGTTGATATGTAAATGTGAACATTAAAATAATTATACACTTCTACCAATCTGATTTATTTTTATTGACTTTCTATTGATCTGTTGCAATTCTGAAGACTATAACACAGAGCATATAATTTTACTTTCAAAATGACACTCTCTTAATGATTTATTAAATGTGCCTTTATTTTTTTAAATTTCCATGGTAGGAATGATAATTTTTACAGAGTAAAAAACATTTACAAAATCAGGGAGAGGGCTAAAATAGGCTGCGCCTGCTGCCCAATCCTATTCACGATAAAACCAGTGAATAAAATATTGTTTAAATAAAAGAAATATTTAGAAACATCACAATTAAATTATGAAGACAACAAAGAAATGCAGATGAGTAGTAATTAACTAAGAACTAAAAAGAATTTTAAATTTGCCGTTTTAAGTATTACTTGTTTAATACAAGTTTTTTTTTACTGTATTTAGAATTAAAAAAATCTGTTTTAATGATGTTGACTACTTTTACAAATGATAGAAAAAGAGTCAATACTATGATATGCAAGTAATTGACCACATTTTACAGATGTATATGATAGGGTTCTAATGGTGAATTGGATGCAATTGTTTTACAGCACAAATGTTAATAATCTGTCATCAAACTCAACTTTTGTTTTGATAATTGTAGGTAGTGAAAGTTGTAGCAGGAAATTCTTTATAAATCATGGGTGGCTTAACAGCCTATGCACATATACATGTCATTACTGATTCACTTCAACCTTTAAACTCCCTGTCAAGAACCCTGCTGCAGAATTTTCTGTCATTTGATATCCAATTACAGTGTTACGGCACACCAGGAACAGAAAGTTATAAATTATCTGATAATGTTATTTATCTTGATTTTTTTTAAATACCAACTGTTCTTAGATTAAAGTGAACATGAATTTTTAACATAGTAATCAAATAAGTGTAATATAAATATTTTGGTATCTGTCTTGGTATATTTATTTGAAAAAAAAAATCTTAGGTGCCTGTATTCATATATCACACAGATGATGCAGGCATAACAGTAACACAACACTCCACAGTGTGTGAAAGATGATGATTCATCTACTTAACAAGTGGGAATTTTTCAAAGCTATTAATGACATTTGACATGAATTATTACTAGAGATTTTTTTCAATGTTCACAATTTGGAGAACACAAAATAAACTCTGATACTTTTTTCCTAAATGATTATAAGCAAGAGTATCGGTAGCGTGTCTGTAAATAATAAAATGAAATAACTGTACACTGATCAATTGATAATCAATAAAATAATCCTTATTGGTGGTAGTACATGATTATTTTTAATGTTCACATTTACATATCAACAGAAATATATTAATCACCTGCTTAATCTGTGAAAAAAAATGAAACCAATAAAAAATCAATCAAATCAATCAAATTCTGAAAAAGAAAATATTTTTGAGTGAGGCCAAAATTGAGGCCAAAAATTTTTACAGAGGCCAAATTTGAGGCCAGGCCAACTTTTGAGGCCAGGCCAAAATTTGGTTTGAAGCCAAATTAGAGGCCAAAATAGAGGCCAGGCCAACTTAGAGGCCAGGCCAGGCCAAAGGGGCCAGGCCAGGTTTTAGAGTATGCCGTATTGTTGGGAACAAGTTAAATACCTGCTCTATTTCACAATATCATCAGCATTACTGCTTACCTGTCATAGGACCAAGATTTACACCCGCTATAACAATGTCCCACCAACTGCTTCTAGTTTTCAACAATAATTGCATAAGAAAGGAGGAAAATGTCGAAATAGAATAAATTAAAAATTTTAAAAATTTTATCTAAAATCAGGATTTAGATTTTTATTCTTTGCTTAAAATGCCTTAAATTTGTTTTTTTCAAAGAATCATCTGTGTGGGTGTCTGAATGGAACCATTTTATTTCATTAACAACTTCTACTTTACAACTGTAGAATTACAAGAACTATATGCTAATTTTAGACCCAGGGGTCCCCATAGAAATGTTTTCCTCCCTCCACCTGCTGCTGCCCCTCCCAGCCAATCAGCCAGGTCCCCCCTCATTCAACTCTGTCCCCCTCTTCTCAAATTATATGCTAAATAAAGAAATGACATCCAAGCATTTTACAACACTGAAAAGACTCATAGAAAGACGTTTCTATTGAACTTGGTCGGGTGATCAATAAAATCTTATGACTATAATCAGTTAGTATGACTGGTGAATAAATTGCCGACAATAGTCCAATATGTTCCAATTAGAATTTAATGACACCTCACTTTATATGAAAATTCAACATGGACAGCCAGATATGAATAATGATGTCTTATTTCCTCTTTATTCTGTGACCAACTGCAGCACCTGAACAATTGCATGCTACGGGCAGAATGAGAGGTTAGCTGGACTCTTTCATGGCAGGTTTTTTTTAAGCCACAAGACACTGTTGTTAAAAACTAGAACTGTCCAAACGGGACAAAATACCCCCTGCTGGGTTTTTCAGAAGTAAGTTTTCCATAATAAAGATATGTATCACACATGAATTATGAATTTTTTCTTCCAGTGACCTTGAAGTTCCCCAAATGACCTTGGGTCAAGGTCATGGCACACCCTTGGGTCATGGGCCATCTTTGTATGAAATAAGAACCTACCAAGTTTATCAAAAAGAAAGATATGGACAGGACATGAATTATGAACTTTTTCTTCCAGTGACCTTGAAGTTCCCCAAATGACCTTGGGTCAAGGTCATGACAAACCCTTGGGTCATGGGCAAATTTTGTGTAGAATGAGAACCTACCAAGTTTATCCATAAGAAAGATATGGACCAGACACAAATCATGAATTTTACTTCCAGTGACCTTGAACTTCCCCAAATGACCTTGGGTCAAGGTCATGACACACCCTAAGGTCAAGGGCAATCTTTGTGTGAAATGAGAACCTACCAAATTTATCCATAAGAAAGATATGGACTGGACACAAATTATGAAAATTTTCTTCCAGTGACCTTGAACTTCCCCGAATGACTTTGGGTCAAGGGTCATGACACACCATCTTTGTGTAAAATGAGAACCTACCAAGTTTATCCATAAGAAAGATATGGACGGGACATGAATTATGAACTTTTTCTTCCATTGACCTTGAACTTCCCCAAATGATCTGGTTCAAGGTCATGACACACCTTTGGGTCATGGGCCATCTTTGCATGAAATAAGAACCTACCAAGTTTATCCATAAAAAAGATGTAGACCCGACACGAATAATTTTTTTTTTCCAGTGACCTTGAAGTTCCCCAAATGACCTTGGGTCAAGGTCATGACACACCCTTGGGTCATGGGCAATCTTTGTGTGAAAAGAGAACCTACCAAGTTTATCCATAGGAAAGAAATGGACCGGACACGAATTATGAACTTTTTCTTCCAGTGACCTTGAACATCCCCAAATGACCTTGGGTCAAGGTCATGACACACCCTTAGGTCATGAGCAATCTTTGTGTGGATTTGTAGATTCTAGTGTCCCTCCGTAAGAAAGATATGGACCGGACACGTTTGCACAGACAGACGGACAGCTAGACAGACAGACAGACGGACAAGGTGATTCCTATATACCCCCCCCCCCCAAACTTCGTTTGCGGGGGTATAATGATACGAAAATTGTACATCACACATTTAGCCCAAAGACAAGAAAAAAGCAAAAAGTTCATGGTTTTAAATGACAAGGACAATACACAAATCAATAGGAAACTTGAATATTCCTCTATATTAACATGAAAAGGTAAAATCTAAATTACTCAATAAAAATATCAAAAAATAACAAGATCTCTTTATGATAAAGAGCGTTAGAAAAAGAATACCAGGTGGTAAAGTCTTAAATCAACCATCACCTTCAAATTTAATTAAAGAAGTCATAACTCAGAAAATACAAACTTCAATCCAATCTGATCCTACCTGATGTGTATGTATTGTCCGGGTAGTACCAAAAAATTACCCTTACCTCCCTCAAAGTCTGTCTGTCTCGGAATGATTTATCATGATGGCTGCTCTAAGCTGAGTTTCACAATTAAGTTAGACTGGGTACATCAGAGAAACCTACAAAAAATTATGTTCATCCAGATCATAATAAAATATTCTCTGTTCTACTTTAAATAAATTTATGGATGATAAATACTCTATTCAAGGTGTATTAAAAAATAACTTTTGTGAAAATTTCAAAAACATCTGACCACCAATACCAGAACAAATTGCAATGTTCTATGGTGATATATATAGTTCATTACAAAAAGGTCAGTTGGTGCATAATAATATTCCATTTACTCTCTGTTATATCAAATTAAGAAATCTTTCTTTCATTGTAAGATACATGCATAGAGATCTACAATTTTGAATCTCTCAATATTCAATTTAATATGTATTACAGATACTGAAGACGAATCATTGGGCACGTCTGAACATAAACTTTAAATCTTGGGAAGTTTAATTCACATTAAAAATTAAGAATATAATAATTAACACAAATCTTCATGCATCCTTCTATCATTTTGATAACGTTTTAGTATAAATTTTATATCATAATTTGCAATGTGCATCCTATACTTTGCATTTGAGACATAAATTGCCAAAGTGTTAAAAAAAAAAAAAAAAAACACTGTCTGGAAGAAGATTTTCTTCCTGATATCTGGCTGTGATTTAGAAGGTGATATATGACACGGGGCACGTCCTCTTATCAATCTATACACCCAGATAAAGAGCCTAAATTGTCTTGTTTATAGTTTCTAATTTACATTTAGACTAAACTTGGTGTATATATGTGATAGGTACACAATATGACACCTGATTTCTATGAAACTGGATCTCGCCAGGTTTTGAAAAGATATGAAAAACAGAGTGTAGCTTTACCATAAAATTCACCCAACTTCTCCTGAATTACAGGTAACTCTAGGAGACAGAGAGAAACTGGAGTGATGATAGAGTGAGGCTTATATTGGCAGATTTTATCATCAGACCTTCTATTGGAGATGGGTCCCTGACATTTATCTACAGCATACCTACTGCTCTACTCCCACAAGGATGGATTTAATGCTGACCTCCAAAAGGATCTCAATGATATTCTGAACATCAGAATCAACCTTATAATATGTCGTCTATCTATAACTTATGATAAAAGTGAAACATATTTATAATTTATAAAATTGTAAATACTATAAAATCTCGATAATTTTTGTTGTACATCTTTCAAACTTTAAATTTTTTTTTTATAAAAATCTATATACTGGATCAGAAGAAATTCAGATCTTAATACACAAATATATATCAACTGTTACATGAGTTTACCACTGAATAAATTGTGCATTTTACATGTGTAAATCTAGAATTTGGTAACATATTTAGCTTTGAACAAGATGATAAAACTTTTGATGTGGTAACATTTATCTACACTCTTACGGAGATAAAGGTTGGGATTAACAAAGGATTAATAGATAACAAATTAGACACACACAGATAAAATTATAATCTTGAAATTAATCACATTGAGGAATGACAAAGGGGTGATAAAGTCGGATTATCCAAGGGTGCACATATGTCCATAACTTCTTGATAATAATGTGAAATACACTTTCTTTGTTATTTGTATGCCCTTTACATTGACCTATAAAGGAGTATAAATTAATGAATCCAAATAATCTCTTTACAGAGATGGTGATCTCCTCTCTGAAGTATCTCGTGACATTGTCAAAACCTTCTGTGTTGAGTCTCCCCGACACGTGGATATGCGTTTTACTGCATCCTCCATATTGTTAGTTGAACAAAGGGAGACAACTCCACAGGACTAGCTTTGGTATTCCCTGTAGGGTCGCAGCTTCATTTCTAAGGAACCAATCTACATAGCAATAAAACTTAATCAGAGCAGATTTAAATTCAATGTAAAAAGAAGACACTAGAACCACTTCTGAGAGTGCAAAAGAAAAGAATTCTCAAAGAAATCTGTTCAAGGGTCATTTTAATTAATTCCATTAGTCTGCTGACATACACAGTCTTACAAAGGGCAGAACATGGAAAAATCGCAGAAATGTCAATAAGCAACCCAGGTACACACCCAAATGAAGCCCCCTGACTTAATCCCTGCATTGAGGAGAGATTCTGCATCCGCCCCCTGTATAACAATAGTGGCTCCAGTTGTGAAAGGAGGCACCCAGGCAGCAGAATGCGGTGACAATCGACATATGTCCATGATCTGCTTCACTTTCTCTGAATGGATGGACTCTGTGTTTGGAAGATATCTGATTTGAAGAATCAAGGAAATCCCTGTAAAATTAGAATTGGATGAGGATAACAGGTGTAAATCTTTGAGAGTGGAAGGAAAAGTATTGGGGATAAAATTCAAGCTATATGAATTTTTTTTTTGGCTAATGATTTTCTGTATTTCAAATAAAATGCATTTGTGAACCAAAATGTTTAAAAAAATATATAAAACTTCTACTAATTTAAAATTCTGATTATTAAAGCAGATCTTAATTGACAGACATGCCACAAAACTCGATAAATTTATGTACCCTGTACATCATGTAGATTCTGGCAAGTAAAAATTTTTAAAAAGAAACTAATTAATGGATAGACAGTACCAAAAATTGATTTTAAAAAATTTAAAAAAAAGTTCAATCATTTTATACTTCTATTCTATACACACATACAACACTTTTTTGCCATGTCATGATGTCCATAATTAATTATTCAGTCCTTTGACCATATATTATCATCAAATTCTTTCCCAATCTTTAATTCCTGCTCTAAGCTCTAAAGTCATGCAAATCCTATTATATTAAGATCTCATAGACCCTGTCCATATTTCCTTTACCTTCATTGTAGAATAAGGAGTCTGAATCCATGATTAAAAGTCAGTGATTCAATGATATTACAAATTTACATAAGATGGATGTTGTAAAAAGCAGAGAATTTAAGGATTAAAATCAAAAGAGAAACTGTTTCTAATCAATATGGACCATGTTTATAAAATATTATCTGAAAATAGAATAAAGAAATATTTAAGCTTATCATATATCACAAAAAGAAATCAAATATGGTGTGAACGATCATGTCTGCATATAAAGCTAGGTCTGATATCAAAAGATGTGACCAGGCACTGAATATTGTGTTGATGTCTTGACCCTGAAAGTTTAGTGCAGAAATGCATTATGAAGATCTGTTTGACCACAGACAAATATGTCTCTGGTTGGACAAAGAATTCCTGAAGAATACCAACAGCTTTCAAGAATGCAATATGCAGGGAAGATCTGGTGTAAGTTGCAAAAAATTAATTTTGAATGATTGAGTTTCAATGATTACAAAATACCATATCAGTTGATATATAGGTAAATGACAACTTTTTCTTCACTGCATGCATACGTAAACCTATAAGGCTGCAGCAGTTGTCTGTCCATTTGTATGACAAACATCTGTATGTTCAGTATATAACACTTATAATATGGTATTTATGAACAGTACCTGTTTTCATTGATAAATATTTTTTTTATAAACACACAAAATAATAAATAGTGATAAATAACCAGGACAGTTACATTTAATACCAAAGGAGGAAAATAATTATCAATATTCAACAAATTTCACTATGTGCACCAGAAGATGTGACAAGGGAGGAAACTGTGAATGTTATCATTTTTTCAAACATGCAACTTAGTCCGAAGGCGAAACCTTTTGTTTGTAAAGAGAATTACCACCCAAAGATATGTTACATGAAAGGTATTTAAAGATGCAGAGAAGACTACCACTAACTAGGTCTACATATCAGCATCTTTCTCGCACCTTCTTCAGGCTTCTTGGCTCCTCAGCCTGTTGGCCTTCTTTTGTAAACATTTAGAGCACCTGTTACAAGCGTTTAGCTGACGTCGATTTTGCCGGGAAGTTTGGGGTCTATTTTTTGCCTAAACAGAGAAAATGAGTTTGTGGGTTGACAAACACCGACCGTCGTCTCTGAATAAGTTAGATTATCACAAAGATCAAGCTACTCTTCTTAAGAAACTTGTGAGTACGAATCTGAGTTATTAATCGTGTGTTTTACTTAATTATTTCGAATTTTCTCAGTCATTGCAGACCAATGCTCTTTGAATTTATTATAGACCGGTTTACGTATTTGTCAAGAAATATAGAAATATTTGAATACGTCACTGTACAAGAATTACAAATATTATTTAAAGATTTACCTTCTTATTAAAGGAAGTTAAGGTAGATGAAACAGTTTAAATAACTTTTTTTCTGTTCATAAACATGATCATTATCACAGGGTCTTGACTCAGATTGAGTCAAGACCCTGTGATCATTAATAAGGATATTTAGTGGTAGTTATCAAATGAATTTGATTGAATAAACTTCTTAATGAGCAATTTTGTTAGGTCCATGGAGGAGATTTTCCACATCTGCTTGTCTATGGGCCATCAGGGGCAGGAAAAAAGACTCGCATCATGTGTCTATTGAGGGAGTTGTATGGATCAGGAGTAGAAAAACTACGTATAGAGCAGCACAATTTTACCACCCCATCAAATAAAAAGATCGAAATCTCAACCATCTCCAGTAATTATCATATTGAGGTCAATCCAAGGTACTAAGCTTAATGTTAATTTCATTAACAAATTGATTTTATGAATGAAGAATTCTCTACAGTTGAGCCAAGTGAAGCCGAAACCAACACCCTTCAATTTAAATATGATGTTCTACATACTGAGATAAAGGATTAATCCTTTAGCTTGTGATAGTAGGAGCTTGGTTTTATAAGATTATAGAATCTCTGAATCTTGCTATATAGTAATAAATCTATCAAAAATCTAATTTTATCATTGTCGCAGTATTAATTGTGTTTATATGTGCATTCATGTTATTTTGACGTGTAAATGTGTATGTACAAATAGTACAATTCGTACAATACATGTATTAATAATTTCAGTGATGTGGGAATACAAGACAGAGTTGTTATCCAGGAACTAATCAAAACTGTAGCACAAACAAACAACTTGGATTCCTCACAGAGAGACTTCAAAGGTATATTTTACATACCCTCATCAGTTACATACTCTTATACATTACTGTGTCTTTATATTCAACATCTACAAGATCAATTTTATATTTCGATACTTACACTTCAAATGAACTATCTTTTGATTTTTATTCGCGAAACATCAGTTTAAAATTAATCCCAAAACGATTAATTTTCATCAATGATCCACAAACGATTAATTTTCAACAATGAGGAAACATTTCTCAACAAATACTTAGCAAAATGATTGGTTTGCCATTATTAAAAATTCCCAATTTTAAGTATGTCATGAAACTAGCAGATATTTCTCACATGCAAATTAAAGTTGTTTTACAGTATATTCACTTTAAAAGACTCCTGTAAATGCTTACTTTTGATATTCCTGGTATTCCTCTAGGATTGCTACTGTTGACTACTGTAAAATCACATATTTTCGTGGGATCAAATTTTCGTGGTTTGAGGAAAATCTCTTGGTTCGTGGGGATTTGATTTCACGGATCAAGGATTAATGAGTACTTATGTATGTATCATTTTACATTTCGTGGTGGACATGAATTCGTGGGTCTTGTCATACCTCGAAAACAACGAAAATTAAACCCCCACGAAAATTTGTGATTTGACAGTATTTGTCCCTTTTGTTTCTAGTTGCTGTACTCCTAGTTGTTATTTTCGTTTACGATCACTACTGTTAACTATTGTCTGTTTTGTTTCTAGTCGTCGTACTGACGGAGGTAGACAAGTTGTCAAAGGATGCCCAGCACGCTCTCCGTCGTACGATGGAGAAGTACATGGCGACGTGCCGACTGATTCTCTGCTGCGTGTCTACGAGTAAAGTGATTCCAGCCATCCGCAGCAGATGTCTGGGGGTCAGGGTTGCAGCTCCTTCCATTGAAGAAGTACGAGACTTCTGTGCTTATAATTATTTTGATTTTAATAAAGGATAGAATTAAAGCAACTTTTAAGAAAAGATTGCAAAATAGAGTGAAAAAAAGGGTAGAAGTATTAATGAAATTAATCTGAGTATATTTATATGAAGCTTGTTTTTAGTTAAAAATTTTATCTGCTGGCAGTGCAGTTATTAATAAATCCTGATTCATATTTTTCCTTTCTTATTCTTCTATAGATAACAAACATTCTCCAAACAGTTTGCAAGAAAGAGGGTTGTCCGATACCTATAGAGTTAGCTAGGAGAGTAGCTGAGAAAAGCAAACGGAACCTCAGGAGAGCATTACTGATGGCAGAAGCATGCAAAGTCCAACAGTAAGTATTCAGCATAATGCAGCAGAAGCATTGACATACCTTTGCTGCATTAATTAATTATATGTAGTTGTATGTCACAGGAATTAGTTGTGATAGTAAATCAGAAGAGTCCTCAATGATGACAAGATCAAACTGAGAGCTGCATGATGTCCATTACTCTCTACAGATATTACTCATTTCTCATTAGTTTAAGTCTGAGAGGACTCAAGAATGTTTATGGATGGCCCAGTGCTGTTCCTTCTCAACAACCTTTTGCTAAATTTTTGACTTTGAATTATGGCATCTGAATATTTAATTCTTCATGTGCATATGTTTTCTAATGCAAGATCAGTGAAAATCCCCATATATTGCAGGACTCCCTTAAAAGCCGACCAAGAGGTATCAGAACCCGACTGGGAGGTGTATCTCAGGGAAACAGCCAGTATGATAATTCAACAGCAATCTCCACGGCGACTGCTGGAGGTCAGGGGTCGTCTTTATGAACTTTTGACTCACTGCATACCAGCAGACATCATTATGAAGGTCAGCTTACTTTCAAATTTCAGATAGCACTCCATAATTTTAGGCAAAATTTATGACCTTATGCAAAATTTAATGTTGAGGTTCTCAGAATTGCTCAGTACTGGTGAATTACACATTGCAGGGATTGTTACAAGAGTTGATTTATAACTGTGATGGGGAGCTGAAAACAGAGGTGGTGCAGTCTGCAGCATTTTTCCAACATCGACTCCAGCTTGGACAGAAGGCGATATATCACCTGGAAGCCTTTGTAGCCAAGTTCATGGCCATCTACAAACGATTCATGGAGGAAAACATTGCAGATCTCTTCTAACAAATCAAATGACTGAAGAAAAGACATTGCAGATTTCTTTTAACAATCATATGACTTTGCCAGTGTCAGGAGACATTAAAAGTGTTGTTTACATAGAGTACATGTATGTAAAAGAAATGAAAATCTCAGATTGAATATTTTTGCACCAAACAAAATCACATAAAATTCCTGAGTTTGTCATGTTCTTTAAAAAATAACTTTGAGAAATAAATTATACAGAAATAGACACGGGTGAATGCTTATCTCATAACAAGAGGCTCATGGGCCTTATAGGTAACCTGAGTTTCATGAAACAACTTTCCAACAATTGAAATTGGTAAGTGTTTTAAACCAGAGGCCATGAAATTCACAATTTTGAAAGAGGCACAATTGTTTATCATAATTATATGCTTACCATGTTCACTCTAGGAATCTGTTTTCCGTTTAGACATGCATTGTGAAAAAGAAAGAGGGCGTACAAGGCGTGGACAATACCCTGCTCTTAGATTATATGTTTCTCATTTTCCCTGTTACTCCGATCCAATTCCCAGAATTCGTTCCCAGATTGATATTGAACTTCTCATTGAAAAGTCCAACATCTCACTATACAGTTAAACATTAATTTTTTTAAGTCTGCTCAGTAAAAAGCAATTGAAATGCTAAACTTTCTGATCAAAATGTGTCAGCTGTCGTAAACTTTTCACATTTTTGTCGTCTTCTCCAGAGCTATCCTGCCAATTTCAACTAAACTTGGCACAGAGTATCCTTGGGTGAAGGGCATTCAAATGAAGGGCCATGCCCTCCTCCAAGGGGGGATAATTTAGAAATGGCAAAAAAAAAAGAACAATGCGACAGAAAAGATGAAACTCATGTAGAATCATTGCCAGGTAGAGTTGATTCAAATATGAATTTGTTCAAATTATCACTCCTCGGTTAGGGTGGGGCCGCAATGGATGATCAAAGTTTTACGTATGAATATATAGGAAAATTCTTCGAAAATCTTCTCAAGAACAGCAAACTTGTGATTGGTCATCTTCATACTTTGTAGTACTAATTAATAAGTTTTGATTAATTTTTTGCTTTTTCCCAGCCAATGTGCTCTGGTGAGCGATGTGGCCCTGGGCCTCTTGTAGTATAGAATTTTATAGTAAACAACTTTTAAAGGTATAACAAGTTTTTAAAGCTGTTATAGCATAAAATTGGGATCAATCCTCATTCATATATATACATATTCTCCAATTGATTGAATTAATGAAATTCTGTCCACCATTTACCATACAGATATTTTCACACTGAACCGTCAAGAGTGATTGACTTGTAAAAATACATGTACCCGGTAATGCCAAACCCTAGCAGTGTGTCATGTTTGAACTTAATATCTTGAGCTCAAAAAAAAAAGAAATCCCAAAAATTTAATTTAGATCAAAAGACAATTAAAATTATAACCTATAGCTCCAAGTGTTCTTTTGTTTAGGGGGCTAATAAAAAATTGAAGAACAGACTAACAAATCTGGTGTTTTTATTTACCAGTACAAATTACATTGTACATTACATACAAGAACATTTCATGATTTGGTTATTCCCTCCCCCCTTTACAAAACAAAAACAAACAAAACAAGCTCTGATTAATGTTAGTGCTTGGTGAGGATTATTGTGCCTGTACAGAGCACACTGGTAACTGCATATAGTGAGACAAAAAATGAATATCATACAATGTAATGATGCACCAATTAAATGCGCACACTACAAAACTAATGAACACAAACTTGTTGAAACATAATTAACATTTCTGTGAGGTTACCAAATCAGCTGCATAACTTTCTCTCTACAATGAAGGGAGTATTACTTTAATGGCATACATTTGTAGAATGAATTATGATTAACTGAGTTTTGTGAACAACAAAATTGTGAATATTAAATATGACAAATTATAATAAAATAACACCTGAACTGTAACATATGGTTTTTAAAGTCTGTTTTGGAATTCAAAATCACACATCTGATTTAGCATAATATCTTCCTTATTTGATGATTATATAAATCAATATCAAATATTTAGATTAAAAAATAATAAAAACAGAATGTCTAAATAAAGCTGTCTATGAAGTTAGCATTGGCACACTGGTCTCTTTCGAGATTTTTTAATACACTTTTCTAAGCAATCAATGAAGAAATAACTATTGACTAAGTCAAAAATTCTATTCTAACACACATCACTCAATAATGTTTACAGAGATACTTGCTGCAATAGCAGAAATATTACACCAAAAACTGCCAAATTAAGCCTAAAAATGGTAGAGAATTGCTTTAATAAACACAATAAAGTCATTTATGACAAGAGGAAAATTCAATTGAGCTTTGGAATAATTTTATAGATGTGTTATGATATGGAATTACAAAAACAAAAAATATGCAAAAGCTGTTTAGGAAAAAAAATAAAATTAAAAAAAATAATAAAATGGTGAAGCTTTGAGGAAAAACTGTTCTTTTTTTTTTTATCAAACTAAAATGACTATGTACATGATGTTCATAGGGGGAAAGCAATTAAGAGCATACTAAATGTCATTTGATATTTTCTTTTAAAAATCCTGTGAAAATTTTCAGTCATTTAACAAAAGTAAGAAGTCATCAAACGCAGGATACGGTCTGACTGTGAAGATCTGGCATGGTGGAATTTTTCTGTATCATGGAGCAGAAGTGATGATTCTTCTCCAGGATGTGGAACTGTATGTCTGTCTGTGTGGCACTGAGGCTATTAACGGTCATCAACTCCTCATCTTCATCCCCCAGGGTGAAAACAACAGGGGAAGCAGTGGCCACAGGAGAGGAGATTCTAGGGCTCCCAAACTGAGGGTTCCAGACCCCGCCCAGGTCCTGGAAGGGGAGGGCTGACAGGAGACCCGGGGCGGGGGCTGCTCCGATTTGTAGCTGAGACAGATGTTGGCGAACATACTCCGTCAGAGATGGAGAAGAGGAAGACAGGTGGAAAGAATTTCTGGAGTTATCTCCCTTTAACTCTGACATTTGTTCTTTATGAATGATTGGTCTTTGATCTTCTTTTGCTTCAGATTCCCTGATGTTTTCATTTTGACCTGAGAAGTGATCTGAAATCAAGAGAGTTTTACCTGATATTCTTTGCATAGTTAATAGATGTTTACAAAATCTCTATTTTCTAGCTTTTTAGAGCACTAAATAAGAAGTTATTGACCATACTGTAGATCTACTGGTTTGTATACCTAAATCAGAGAGAAATTCATCCATTTTACAGCTAGGATAGTCTCCCTTCCACGGTTTAACTACATTCTTTGCCTCAAGTTCCATCACTTTATCTTCAGCCATTTTGTTTCCCAGTTTGGCAGATTTTCTGTACAGCTCTTCTGCAGATAGCATATCTTCTGGTAATCCTTTTAAAAGACAAAAGATCGGCTAGGCTTAACAATGCCTCTTTATCAAATTATAGAAAATTGAATGAAGAACATATTAGAAATATAAAGTCACCTCCAACTCCATATTCATGAAATACTGCTAGATTATAAAGAGCCCCATCATGTCCGGACTGAGCTGCCTGGGAATATAAATAGGCCGCCTTGCATTCATTGACTTCTACACCCCATCCCTGCTCATAGCAGATTCCTAGGAAGTACTGTGCCTCTGGATACTATAAGTAATAAATAAATTTACATTAGCTGCAATAATGTGGCCCTCTCCCTTTTTTTTCTTTTGGGAGATGGCTACAACTTCTTAGGATCTCCGTAAGGGTGCAACTGCGGAAGCGATTCACTCCTGCATGGATTTCGGCTCAAATTGTCAGTAAATGGCTATTTTATCAACATGTCTTACCTGGACTTCCAAAATGTAGTTACCCAAGACCTAAATCGATCCAAAAATATACAGAACAATCTATATATCTCTTATTTTTTGTGTATGTCAACATCACAACTTAAATTTATCCGCCATGTTTACTGACCTTGACAGATTTTATTTTGGGACAGCCAATCAGATTAAGGATCTATAGGGAGGGGATTTCTTTAAGCCTAAATATTGCAATTTACTAAAAAATAACACATGGTATGATTTTATTTATCTATGTTTAGTGATACTATTTATCACAATTATTTATAAACACCGACACCTGCTTTAATAAGTTATTCTAAATTTCAAGCGCAAGTCTCAGTACGTCACGGGTACTGAGAGAGAGAGGGCTACATTATTGCAGCTACATTTACATAAGAATTCAACTTCAATGTACTTTTATAGTAATTGAAAATTGCCACCTTGAATGCTATCGACCTTTCAAATGGCTTAATTAATGAAAGCAACCGTACCTCTTGTTTTGCAGCTTCACTAAATTTTGACACTGCCTTGCTATAGTCTTGAGAATCTTGCTCTGTATAGTGGACACCAAGGTATGTCTGAGCCTACAATGAAGCATCACTTTCTTAATACATCATACCAAGTCAAATATACACAGCTGTTTGTGTACATGTAATTTGATGTGTTGTCAGATTCTCAATTTATTTAGAGATAGAAATCAGCAGATCCTTTAGTTTCTAACTACAATACCTGAGCTAGTCCCGATTCGGCTGCCCTCTCCATCAGATTGATGGCTTTGACCTCATTTTGTGTCACCCCTTCCCCCTCCTGGTACATCAGGGCCAGATTATACATGGCCTGTGGGTGATTTTCTGCTGCTGCTAACTTGTAATACTTTGCAGCCTAAATAAAATATTACCAATAAGATAAATACCCTTTCAAAGTCTCTCTTGTTTGATTAAATTCTAGCACATCATAATTGAAATTTAGACACTTAATTTACTCACTTAATTTACTTACTTGTCGTTATCATCTGTATTTCTAACATTATGCCTCAAACAAATAATTTAAAAAAATTGTTAATAGTACCTTTCTTGCATCCTTTGTGACCCCCTGACCTGTTTCATAGCTGAGGCCCAGGTTGAACTGTGATCTGGAGTGTCCCATATCGCTAGCCTCTTTCCACATGCTGACTGCCTCAGTCATCTCCCCTGTTTTGGCCTTGCATTGGGCTTGAATATTTTTAGCTATAGCCACATATTTCTGTACCACATTTTCAAAGTCGTTCATTACTTTTGCCAGTGGATCTTCTTTGTTTTCCTATTATACATGTACCAGATAATGTTAAATAATAGTTTGTGGTTATTGCTAAACAAGTGATAATCCTAAAATAATCCAACAATTTTCAAATTATGATTGACCAAAATTGCTCTCAATGTAAATGAATCCCATTGAATATTTTACATTCAAAAGAAAGTCTTGAGAACTAATTAATGTCAGAAGTTCCTTCCCTGACCTACCCCTTCTAGTGGTGCCTTTCCGCTATCCTGGAGTTGTCCTTTCTGGTCCCCGAGCCTCCTCGCAGTGGCTGGTAGACAGTATACAATCTGTGATATCTGGGACAGAAGACAATTCCTGGCATGTACAGGCTTCTCCTTCCTCTCTTGAAGTTTCTGGTGACATCTTGAAATCTGAAGGCTAAGATATACGACTGCACCCTGAAAGGAGATGTAACATTAACAATGTTAATGAAGACTGAAAACTTCACCAATAAAGTAATGAACAGGACAAATTCTCTTGGGTATGGTACTAACCAATCCCAAGACTCCTAGAGTGTCTGAAGAAGTGAAGCAATTCCATCGAGGTTTGCTATTCCACCACTCTCTCTCCCCTCCCTGGTCATTTCTATGGTTACCATGGAAATTATTTTTTCTGCAAATATGGAAATAGAAAATAGATATTCTGATTGTTAGTAACTAAGTCCTTGTAATTAAATTTAAACTTTAATCAACAAAACATGTGTTTAATTTTTTTTACTTAAAAAATATATTTGTTTGTTTATCAATGTCTATATCGCTTCTCAAACCACTAAATTTGGAAACTTTAAAGGGTTTTCTTATCTATAGAAATATGATTTACTTCCGGTTTGTAACAAAAGAAAACTGGTAAACGGCAGGTGTCATTGACCAGTCTCACCAACCTTGTAGCGTGACAAACTCTGTTCTGGTCTGTTTTGCTCTGTTCCTCGTCGAGACAGGCGGTGGTGTAGGGTCTCTTATTGTGCAGGTGCTGCCGTATCGCTGTGGACAAAAATAAACAAGTAGGTCAAATGCCATTTTGTAGGACAAATAACTTAATAAGAATGTCATATCTTTCCGAAACGTAAATATCATGGGATAAATAAAACTTCTTCTGAATGATAATCATGAAATATTTTTACTTTTAATAGACCATTCTTCTTTCGTATAGATCTACACGTTGTGATAACAGCGCACTTGTATCAATAGAGATTGATTGCCCTTGAAGATTTTACAGGTACTATCCACGGCAGCTCGTATTGCGTCATTCACTCTAGCAAGTTAAAAAGTTAATTTTGTAGTTTTTACCTCGTGGGATCCCACATATCCACCTCCACATGACTCGCTGGGTCTACATATTTAACAAAAACAATGCTTTTTCAAGTTTCTAATGTTGTTGCCACCATTAAATCTTTCCTGACGTCATTCTCTTCTTCTGAAAACTCAAGAGAGATTCGAATGGAAGGAAAATCCAATGATGTCATTTTTTTGGGAAGCACCTTATCTATTTATAGACTTCCATTAATCAGGGACCTATATAGGTCCCTGCATTAATTAACATGCACTATGTTTACGGTTTCTGTCAACATACATGTATCCGATAAAAGTATCAGGATTATTATTATGCGCCCGAATCGATAAATCCGGGGCATATATTGTTTTTGTCCTGTCTGTCTGTTTGTTTGTCTGCAAACTTTAACCTTCGCCATAACTTTTGAACCATGAAAAATAGAGACTTCATATTTGGTATGCATACTCTAATAATAAAGCTCTTTCAAATGACACAAAGGTCAATGACCTTCTGACCTGGACTGTGACATAAATAGTAAATGTATCTTTTTTGAACCTTCACCATAACTTTAATTATACCAAGAGATAGAGACTTCATATTTGGTATGCATACTCCTTCAAATGACACTAAGGTGAATGACCTTGTGACATTGACTGTGACCTATATGCTAAAAATATATTTTTTGTCTGCAAACTTTAACCTTCGCCATAACTTTTGAACCATGAAGGATAGAGACTTAATATTTATTATGCATACTCCACCAATAAAGCTCTTTCAAATGACACAAAGGTCATGACCTTGTGACCTTGACTGTGACATATATTCTAAATATAGTTTTTTTTTCAGACCGAGTTTGATTTTATAGGGGTCTGGACATAGATTTGAAATTAATATTTTCTCATTTATCAAAAGTTCTACATGTATATAGCATTTCACATTTGATTTTATATCGGGACGAGTTTGATTGAAACATCCTTGCACTTTTAAATTATAGTAAACTTTATCCATAATACTTATATGAAAAGTAGAAGTTTTGTTGTGCATAAATTAATGAAAATATTAGAGCTATAATCCATAAAATTCAGATAGAAAATATTTGAAAGCAAAATCAACTCACCGGTATCACTCCATCTGTGATCAGTGATGCGTGCAGAGTTTAACAAAGTGGTCACATCCATTGAAACGTAATATTTTAAGGCAGAGGTTTTAAGCACTGCCTTAATTGAAATTTACTAACTAGTTCCTGTGAATAGCCTAAACAGTTTGGCACTAGTGGCCACTTTCAATTAACTTTGGATCCTTAGATTTTTCAAATTAAAAAAAAAACCCTAAAGAAAATTAATTGGGGGAGGGGGTTCATAAAAATAATGCTACATGTATCCTCCTAAAAAAGGGTCACGGTGATATCCCCGTCCCTCCACGTTCTATGGACTTGTAACATGTACTGTGACGAAAACAGAGAATATTTAATTCAAGCTTTATGTGTATTGAAAAGCCCCCAAAGAAGTCTTTACCGTCAAGCAAATTATTGACTTTTTTCACATATTGACGATGCATGTTTCCCACTTTTTGCTCTTTTTATTTGCGAATTTATACCACCCAAGTCAGTTATAAATTATCGTTTTCGTTGTAGTCTTGGTTAATTAACATTGACAATTACAGCTCTTTGAATGGTTGCTTTCGTGCGGTATGGGTGACAAGTTTCTTAATTGCCGGAATACCAAACCAGATGCAAACTATGCTCTAATCTGTTTTCCTTGGGCTGGAGGAGGATCTAACTTCTATGCACAATGGGGAAAAATGACCCCTGATTTTGTTGAAGGTAAGAAATTTAAAAAGTTTCAATGCTATTTAAAACAATCCTATATAAAACAACTCTTGATTTTGGTTATGATGTTAACAGACAAAATGCCAATGGGCCACAACTCTCACCTGAGTAAACAGTCAAACTAAAAAGTAAAGTGGACCAAATTCCAAGGTCAAAAATATTTATACCCATTGAAAGATCTTGTCACATGCAGTTAATGCACATTTGAAGAATGAAAGCCCTAAGCACTAACTACTGAGTATATCAAGTATGACAGCCCTTAGCATCAACTATTCAAAAGTTATGGTCAAGGTCTAAGTTCGGAATTTTTGGTGAAAGTGGGTCAAACTCGAAGGACAAGGTCACGAGGTCAAATTTGATGGTATTCTCACAAGGGGTACATCTGTGAAATATGAAAGCCATAGCCCCGCCCACTGAAAAGTTATGGGCATGGTTAAAATTTTTGCGGACAAACAGACAGACGGACGGACAGGATAAAAACTATTAATCTTCGATTACGGGACCATAGAAATGTGAACTTTTGACTCATGTTAGCTACATGTAATCAAGTATCTGTTTACCTTTTAGTTTGTGGGATCACTCTCCCCGGCCGCGAGTCTCGGTTCCGGGAACCCTGTAATACAGATGCTAAACAGATCGTACAGGAGACATGCTCAGCTATCTACAACAAATACAGCACTAAAGATCTTATATTTTGGGGACATAGGTATATGCACATTAGATTATGTAATGTTGATTAAGAAAATTTGCAAAATGTTTATTTATATTTGAAACAAAAATATATGTTTTTAATAGAAAAAGAAGGTATCATAATATCAAGCTTCTAACTAGACATATAATGGTAGAATATGCACTTTAAAGTTTCGATTGCACTTTCTTTTCAGTATGGGTGCACTGTTCAGTTTTGAGACAGCTCTTTTCATGAAAAAAGAATACAAGAAGGAACCAGTGAGGATGTTTTGCTCCGGGATTTCTGCACCACATGTTAGTAAATTAAAAAAAATTCTGATTTAAACGACAGAAAAACACTTCATATAGTATTAATGAAATGTTTTGTTTCAGGCCCCCGAGAGGACACGCTCGGAATCTAATGTGAAAGATATGACTGATGCAGAATTTGTAGAGTATCTGAAAAAGTTGGGTATGTATTTTTTCCACTGATCATAAGGCCATCTTTGAATTAATTTTTGTTTGCCCTTATCTGACTCTGGGTAAATAAAAATGGGTCGGCACTGGTAGGAAGGTGGGTGGATTTTTTTTTCTAGAAATTGAAACATACATTTGGACGGGGTTCGAAAATTATAAGGAATATAAAGAAAAAAATATAGTCAAAAACCAAGGTCAAGGTCAAAATTATTTGTATCCACAGGGACCTACATGTATATACTTAGTATATAGGTCCCTGTTAACCAGAGAAAGATCTTATCACATTGAAAACACCTATGAAATATGAAAGCCTTAGTACCAACTGTTAAAAAGTTATGGCCTAGGTTAAAGCAATGTGATTAGAATTAGATCTTTGTTACGAGCGTATCTGATTTTAATCGGATAAAATGTGGGTCAAACTCTTTGGTTAAGGTCAAAAGTAAAAAAAAATTTACATACCTTTTGAACGGTCTTGTCAAAATGAATACTATTACCCTTTTAAAGTATGAAAGCCCTGTGAAAGCAACTGTTAAGGTTTCGTCAAAGGTCAACATGTCTTAAAATTATTTTTACAATAGCTCCAAAACTAACTGGGTATAAAGTCAAAACGTTTACAGTTTATAAATACATCAATGATTAATAGATAGAAAGTATCACTTGATAACAAATATTTTTAAAAAGATATTTTTTGAGAAGAATTGTATCAGAAAATGTGCATATTTAAAGAAAAATGTACCTGCTTAACTCTATCTTTTTTTGTGAAAACCATCATTGCAGAAATAATATATGTTTATCATTGAAGGGCAAGTTGGACGTGAATGGTCTCTGAAAGGCTGTTATTGAAAGCATGACATGTATAAAGGCAAGACCCCCTATAGAATCCGCCATTTGCAATGTACTTTCACTTCCAAGCCTTAACATTTGGACAAATTAAACAGGGAAAACAACTTTCCAGAGGCTATCCAAGTCCAACTTGCCCTTCATTGATAAACATATTTGGCTTCTGCAATAATGGTTTTCACTAAGAGTGCGGAATTAATTAGGTGTATTTTAAAAAAATATATGCATTTTTAAGAAGAATATTTCTCAATTAATATTTTTTCCAAGTATTTTTTTTATCAAGTGATACTTTCTATCTGTTAATCAATGAAAATTTTTTAAACTGTAAAGTTTTAACTTTATAACTCACATAGTTTTGGGGCTATTGTAAAAAATAAATTAGTAAACATGTTGACCTTTGACGAAACCTTGAAAAAAGGCCCTGTCACATGGATTACACCTGTGAAATATGAAAGTCATAGCCCCAATCTCTCAAAAGTTATGCATGGGCAAGGTTAAAATTTTTGCGGACGGACAGCTAGAAGACAGAGGGACGGACAGGACAAAAACTATATACCCCAGAAGCTTCGATTACGGGGCATTTAGAATATCTTTTTACAGAGGTTAAAAAAGTACTGAGTCCTGCCATTTTAAGCCACTCGCTCGGGAGAGGGCAATTAACTTTTTTAGACGACCATAAGTAATTATAGAGAATATTATGCAGCATTTTCCCCGCAACTATATTAAAAGACATGTATGGCACGCCAAATTCACAAAAATGAGATAAACCTAGTTTCACATTTATGGCAAGCCAAATTCATAAAAATGAGATAATCATAGTTTCACAATCGATAAACTAGGTTTATCGGTTGTAAACTATAGTTTACGGACTGTAAACTATAGTTAACAACGTTAATCTATATTTTACATCTGTAAACTATATTTAACGCGATAATCTATGTTTCACAACCATAAACTATACTTAACACCGAAAACTATCATTTGCGATTGCAAAACATAGATTATCTGATAAATACAGTTTCACGATTTGTAAACTATAGTTTACAAACCGTTAACTATAGTAAACGATCTGATAAATATAGTTTCACGATTTGTGAAACTATGATTAACAACTCTTAACTATAGTTTACGATTGTAAACTATAGTTTACAAATGTGAATCTATGTTTATCAACAAAATCTATCAGATAATCTATGTTTTTCAATCGCAAATGATTGTTTTTGGTGTTAAGTATAGTTTACGGTTGTGTAACATAGATTATCGCGTTAACTATAGTTTACAGATGTTAAATATAGATTAACGTTGTTAACTATAGTTTACAGTCCGTAAACTATAGTTTACAACCGATAAACCTAGTTTATCGACTGTGAAACTATGATTAGCTCATTTTTGTGAATTTGGCGTGCCATAGACATGAACCGATAACTTTACATTGTAACATAGGTGGAACGCCTGGGCAAGTGCTATCAGATCCCGAGATGATGAAACTCTTCCTTCCCCCACTCAGAGCCGACTACATCATGATGGGGGGTTTCGAGTAAGAAAAAAATAATTACCCGGTATATATGCAAAAATAATAATTTCCAATCTTTTTAAGAAAGCCATTCCAGTAGTTATTTTCTCATCACATGATCAGCTGAACTTATTTTGTTGATCTTTAGTTCCTCAGTAGGGCCAGATCCGCCCTTCTCCTGCCCTCTTCATTTATTCGATGGTGAAGATGATGCTAAACACAATTTAGAAGGTAAGAAAAAATTAACATAATTATTATTTAAATACAGCATTTTTACAGACCGTACGCGAAAGTCTCTCTTTTAAAATGAGTGATGCCTTGCTTTATCGTCTGAGAAACATGCAATCTTTATTCGATTTTCAAAAATTGTTCCTCTACAAATCTATACACAAAAATCTAACATTTCTAAAGTTCTACTAAGCGGTCATAAAAGTTCGATGTTCGACAGCTGATTGAGATGTTGGACCTGTCGATGAGATGTTGGAACGCTTACATGTACGTCACACAATGCGCGGAGCCAGATCTCATTTGCATATTTTGGTGTTCGACAGTAACGGAATTGACCGAGTTAAACCACAGGTTACATCACACTACAAGATTTATTCATGTCAAAAAATAATAAAATAAAAGGTATAACAAAACATTTATTGACTTTGTTCTTGGGCAAAATGTGTTTTGTCAACCCTCGAACCAAGTTGTTTGCCTTCGGCGTTTGGTTCTTGGGTCCGACAAAACGCATGTTGCTCTCGAATCCAGTCAATAAATGTTGTGTTAATAAAGAACACTGACCTTTTAAGATGGTTTGCAAAACCTGCAACACAGATTGAGAAATGTTATATAGAAGTCCATTTGTCTTAGTTTTAGTCAAAGAGTATCCTAAGAAACCAACAAAGCGACAAAACAAGTGACGTGTTGGGAATTATTTATCACAGACTTCCACCAACTCAAGCTTTATTCATTTTCAAGACTTGTTGGTCTATATTTTTTGTGCGTGGAGCTTGATTGTATATTTCCTTTTTATTTCATTGATTTTAGCTTGGAAGGACATAACTTCGGGAGAGAAGACAGTTCAGTTTTTGCCTGGTGGTCACTTCTACCTCAAAGAACCGTCCAATCAGAGTCTCCTGATCTCTTACATCTCCAAAAGCCTCGTTTGATTGGTGGAATGATGATAACATTGATTTGCTTTTTGTGCCATAAGACAATAAAAATTAATATTAAAAATATTAAACTTTTTTTTGTTTCATCAATCAGTCATTATAAAAACATTAATTTACGGACGGCATACAGCTCTTTAGATAATAAAACACTATAGCTAATATTCAAAATTAAACGATCCCTGTTACGCCTTCCTATTTGCCAGAATATTTTTTGCCCTGAAGAAAACTTATTGGTTTTCCTTCAAAGAGAATAATTAACTTCGGATTGGATGTAACTGGAATCTTACGACGACAGATGCTACAATGTATATTTTACCATGGTCTCTATGCATGCAAGTGCGCGTTTATTGTGAACCTGAGGGGAATTTATTAATATTCTTAAAAACACAGAACAGTTGAATGGGGATATGAAAAATAAAATCAGAGAAATCACAATTCAATAATAAAATGTAACGGTTGCATGCTTCTTCATGCATGTTTTTTAAAGGTGTTTTCTGAAACTTGGTAACAGATGGGAAACATTCACATCGGATATTTCAGATTGTTTCCCCCGGTGATGGTTTCTTAATCACCGCCGCATGTGAACGAGACTCCCTAAGAGTTCAAAAACTACAATTACTAAATTTATACGAGTTCTGCGCGTGCAAAGACACGCACGTGTGACTGAGGAACTTTAATAATTATGACCACACGACAAAAGTAAGGTAAGCATTGTAGACATAATCTCATTTGCAAAGAACAATTTAATTTTTTTTTTCGTCGTATAATTTCTAATTTTTCATTAAATGGACACTAGTTCGAGAAAGAATATATTGATCCCCCTCAGGCACGTAGCATCGTTTTTGAAAGTGGGGGGGCCAACCTGAGAAAAAATTTTTTACTTACCTAAAAAAAGAGTTGACAAGCAAAAAAAAAAAAAAAAAAAAAA
>PRKT01000053.1:361315-377135 GCA_003671525.1 Saccostrea glomerata
TTTTTTCAAGGCAAACTTCCTTTCACTTCCAATTTTTTCCTATATTTCCTTGCTATGTATATACTGTGGTAAAAAGTGGGGGGGCCAACCACCTTTTCAATAGACATTTTCTATAGTAAAGGTCATGTTGGGGAAAAAAGTGGGGGGGCCAGGCCCCCCCTGGCCCCCCTGATACTACGTGCCTGCCCCTTGTGCAGCATCAGAACTATGGCTTTCTGTTTTTAATTTTTTTTATATGACCATATTTTACGTAAACTCAAGTTTTTGAAGAGAAGGGATATTTATAATGTCATGCCAGTTATACATATATTTGGGTAGGAAAGATAAGGTGTTGTACCTAGGCACCTTCCGGTGTAAAAAAAAAAAAACAGTTCTAAAGTTCTTTTGACAAAATTTGTAAGCTAAATTAATGCTAAATAAAATTAATTTCTTAAAACTATTTTCGCATTACATGTTACAAGGCGATATATGCTATTGATGAGATATATTATGGTAGGAAAGAAAGTGCAGCATAACAATTTAAAACCAAAGCGTATATCTAACCCCAGATGTTTTCGATAACCTTGCAGTTTGAAATTGATACATTTTTTATCTTCAGTACATGTATTGATAACGTACAAACAGATAAGTTTAATAGATTTACTTTTATTGGTCATCATACGTTGTCGGCTTGATTGTAATATAAATTATTTATTTGCCATGAAACATCAGAAAAAGATAATATCCATAACTTTATAAATACCATGTCTTTACAATGACTGTACTTTATTCACAGTATATCAAAATACAGGTTTATATTTTTTTTTAGTTTAATGGAGAAATGGATTTATACCGCGTATGTGCTAGACATCAATAAAAGGCGACAGAGAGTAAGTGCTTTATTTTAATAACTTATTCAAAAGAAAGAAAAGATTTGAATGTGGTGTTAATTTGTCTATCCGTCTGTCAGTATATAACTGTTCACTTTGCTTGTTTTCAGACCCACAGACAATGATTTTGTTGCACTTTGTGACCGCTTCGCTGGTGTTCCTCTTCACCCAGGCTGTCTTTCGCTGTCCCGTTCTGGAGAAGCAGACGTCCTGCACGTGCCACGAGATCGTCTGGTGGAACAATGAAAGGATATCTGTCGTCAACTGCAGCTCTGCAAATCTAAAAATGATGCCTAATTTATCATCCCTGTCAAAACAAAACGTGACAAGGCTGTTACTGCATGGAAATGACATCTCGACACTCTCCATATCTGATTTTGACGTTTGGAAAATAATGGAACTGGACTTAAGCAGAAACACGTTACAGGCCGAGGGCATAGGGACGCTCTCCCATCTCGCGGGGGAATTGACAAAGCTTAATTTGGCACGAAATCGAATCGCCATCAATGAAGGATTAATGTTCATAAAGAATTTAAGCATTTTAACAGAACTTATTTTGGATTCAAATATGATACTTAATTACCAAACCGATTCCCAGATTCTTCCAAATGACATTTTCAGAGATTTGAGGCTACATTCGCTTCGCAAGCTAAGCTTGAGATCGTGTAGTATTACAGCAATAGGGCCGCGGGCTTTTATAGGATTGGAATCGTTACGGGAACTTGATTTGACATATAATTATCTGGAAAAAGTACCTTCTGCAATTTTACAACTGCAAAATATGCAGAGGTTATTTCTCGGTGGGAACGACATTATAACCATAGACGCAAACAGCTTTATAACTTTAGTACATTTGGAAGAAATAATACTTAACTACAATGAGTTGTCCTTGATAGATGCTGGAGCGTTCGCGGGATTAGAAGGCAGCCTTAAAGAGCTTGAACTTTCTTCAAATTATCTTAGTCAAATACCGACAGCTGCCTTACAACCATTGAGAAAGCTTCTGTTTTTGAAAATTTCGAAAAATAACATTAGAACAATCGAACACGCTTTTCATGGCGAATACGCATTAAATATGTTAGAGCTTGACAGTAATCCTTTAGAGTTTAGCGAAAATACGTTTCAAGGTTTGGAACATTCACTAGAAACTATGTTTCTCAGAGACGTCGGGGTGTCCGGAATTCCCGTTGCAGCATTATCTCCCCTGAAAATGTTATCATATTTGGATATTTCTCACAATCATTTTTCTAGTAAAACATTTGATTCCGATCTCTCTGTCTTGTCGGTCCAAACTCTTGTTATGAGCAACAATAGTTTACAAAACATTTCTTCCTCGACTTTCTCAAGGCTCCGGAATCCAATCGGCCTTGACCTGGACAACAATAATTTATCGGACATTTCATTCATCGTCAGCGCTCCGCCGTGTTCGTTTCGTTATGTCGACGTCTCTGGAAATCCACTCGAATGCGACTGTAAAATAGAAGAGATTTTGCACAGTGGTACTATTTTTGGCATGGGATTAACAGGCTCCTGCTGGCTGAATAACACTGTATATGAACTTGGAAGTACTAAACTGGCAGCACAATTAAACACATTTTGTAATCGGACGGAGAGAAGCGTAAAGTGCCCGGGAACGTTCGATGCGAATAGCTCAATACAATCAAACAGTGGATTAAGTTTGATAAATGTTTGGTTACTACTTGTTTGCATTCTTCTTCAAAAATGCTGGAAATAAAATTAATTGCAACATATAAATTGAAAGAAAAGATTATCAATAATACAACGTTGAATTTTTTTTGTCTAAGTCGGGTTTTTGTATGTCTGAAAGCACGCAGCAGAAGAGTAAAACCAAGTGCACACTTCTAGAAGGCTGTAGATCGGCAGTTTTTCGAGGCATATCGTAGTCATGTTGACTTAAAGATAATTAAAAGTACGTGAAAGAAGTTGTTATCATTGAACTTCCATGGCCGCATAAATTAAATGAAAGTGGAATGAATACATTCGTTTTGCACGATAAGAAACAAAGGTATCCGATTTGGTTATAGACCATAAGATTACACAGCTGATTTAAGAAATTCATGTACAAATGTTTAGCAAATTTTGCGAAGCCCGAAGAGCTTCAACATGCCTGGATGGAAGGCAGGGGACACTGCGGAGAAATCACCATCAGTGCATTATGCAAACTGGAAAGAGAACATTTTGTTAAAAAAGCAGATGCATGTTCTGGAGAGAAGCGAGAAGAATGTGATTCACAGAATCAAGATAGACCAGAAAGTGTTGTTTAAAAGATTCCAGGATAAACTTTACAGATCTAAGCTATGCGAGGCTCGTCTGCACGGAAACAAGGAAACAGAGAGGGAACTACGTGCCAAGCATCTTCATGGACTAAACACCGATTTTGGAAGCGCCGAAAAAGACTACGAATTCCTCACAAAGCTTCAAAATAATAGAAATAGGACGGATAAAAAACAAAACAAGCAGAAGAAACCACCAGCAATTAAGGTTACAACGTCAAAGGTTGAGAATAATGGTCTTATCGATGACGTATTTGTGGAGGAGAAAGGTCCTCGGCGAAGGAGCAACTCCATCACAGAAGGTATGGCGTCAAGGTCCACTGGCATGACATCAGGGTCACTTCTTCAACCAAAACCTTCAGAACGACCATCAACCACGGGAAGTAACCCACTACCGCGACAGATTGAAGTCGGCGTTAAAACCCTGTCAATTACAAACCCCATTCATATGAATATTTCTACAAAAGGAAAGAGACCAGAAAATAAACTTATACATGCGACTTTGGATAAATTACCGAAAAACAAGACACGACCACATACTTGCAAACCTTCACTGTTGCTACAGGTAACGCAAGACGCACCCGAAACACAGCGGGTATCTGAAACCGAAAATCACAGGAAGAAATCGTCAAGCTTCTTTGAAGATGAGAAGAAAATAGACATTGTAGACCTTCAATTAAAAGCTATCAAGTCTCTTAATTACGATGACAAAATTAAAGAGTTTGTAGACTCTCTAAACGAGTTCGTTGTCGATGATATTGAAGATCGGGATTACTACACTCTAAGGCTTCGGGCAGCCATGAAAGAAATGTCTGAAAATAGATACGACCCTGTTCCCGGAACACCGGAGGACGAATATAACCGGCACGTAGGGAACTTAGAACTCAAAAGTTTGACTTTCAAAAAGATCAACCTCGATTTCAGTTCACGTGATCTCGTGACAACAGCAGACAACTTCCGGCCTGATCTTCAGCCAGTCATATTGTCTTCTGATGATTCTAGTGACGATGATGATGACGAATGAAAATAGTTTCTCATCTGGTGATCAAAAATATCGGCATAAACTGCTTTACTGAAAGAAAATGTTCTTTAGATAGAGAACAAAACTTGAAAAATTATTTTGGAATTTAATTGAACTAAAAATGAAATAAAGTCTATGAAATGACAATCATTTATTTACTTGATGTGGCTATATGTTACTAAGTATGAAGTTAAGGGTTCAGTATAAAAATGGACACATCTAAAATGATTAAATTCATCAACATTGAACTGCTTTTTATTTTACACCAATCAACTAGAATTACACTGTAATGCTGTTCCTTCCACCTTTGGGGCTACAGAAATCAAATTTTTTTCATCAAGCACAGTAATTACATTTTCATATTTTCATACAGTTAACCATTGTTTTAAGTATAATAGTGTGAAATACATTGTAAATTTTACCATATTACATAAATAATAAATATCAAAAAAATGCCAACAAAAAGAATTCACAATAAACATACACATTTTAATTTATACCTTTAAAATTCCATCAAAATATCATTCTCAACAGGTGTAAATATAAAAATGCATCTAAAAATATCACAGAAACACTGGAAAGAATATTCAACCTTAAACTACATAAAGAAAGGCACAGGAATGGTTCAAAAGCTAGTTTAATTTTGTTCAAAGATATAGAAATATGGGTTGGAAAAAAAACCCATTGAAATCATCTTACACTTGTTATAAAAGTCACTTCATAACATTTCTTCTGATTCAATAATACAAACTCCATGTATAGTGTTGCTGTCGGAACATATACACAAATATTTATACACAATACTACAGGCACACTGCATAAGAAATTAAATATGGGCCTACTAAAATAAAATTTTAATTTTATAAATTGCATAGATCTTTTTTTTTTTATCTTTAATTTCTCATTGGTGAAATATTTCAGAGACTTCGTACAGCAAAGCTACTGACTAGATTCACTATACAAAGGTGGAGGTGGATGAACTTATCTAACCTTGACCTTTAAGGTCAAATACAGTTACTGAGTAAAACATGCTTATAGCAAACACTCCTACAATTGATGCTTACAATGACATGATTTCATACTTTTTTTTTTAATTTATTGTGAAGCTGACTGAAATAGCAAATTATATTTATGATGAAGCAAGATGTCCCTCCATAAAATTTCATTATAAGCAGGTTTTACTGTATTTTCTAGTTCCTGCACAACTTTCTGGAGAACGTTATATGGATGTACTTGTATTAAAAATATGAAAGAATATTATATAAGGAATCTGCACAATAAGAATTGTTCAAAATCAGATTATGATGTGTCCTCTTTACTACTCATAAATCTGGTGTGCACTGAAGATTAGGTCAAGAGAAAAGAAAACGTGGGTAAAACTAGGAATTAACATACACTTGTCTATTGTCCTTCGATTTAGAATCTTATGACTTAATAACTTTCATCTTTCAACTCAAAACATACTTAAATGTGAGGTATGAACTGGGCAAAAGAGGAATTTCAAATACAATCACATAGTCCAGAAAGCCCTGACATAATGCCCTTCAGAGGGATGTATACTCCTGGTTTTAGTTGAAAGTAACAACTAAAGTAACAAGTCAAGTATTTCATCTAAATTAAATACATGTAGCGGGTACATGTACCAAAAAGTTTCTTTAAAATGTACAAAATTGAAATGTATTAAACTTTGTTCAGACATCTCTTCCCTGTTTTTAATGACACTCTTTGAGTCAAATGTGAATGAGACTGAGCAAATAAGAGAGAAAATATACCCAGTGAGTTATACAAATGCACCAAACTCAATGTTACTCAGAAATGGCTCGTATGACTAAATCAAAGTACATGTACTGTAAACAGACTTTTAATTGCGATAACTTTATTTTGTGATTTTACGGGGGTAAACTTGTTTGCGACGATTAATTTTCAGAATAAAGCCTTTTGTTGGATCTATTGTCAATAGAGACAGAGACTCTAAGATCCAGTTCATGGCAAGAAATATTCGCGATGACGAGGCTCTCGTGAACCACGCAAAAATTTCTTGCACAGGAATAAAAGTTGGTTTACAGTATTTTAATGCTTTTTGATCTCGGGGAAAGGCCTTGCTTTGAGAAGACCCTCCAGGGTTTGTGGGATTGAAGGATCGCTGATGAATTCCTCTGTCACTGGGCGTCCATTCTTTTGAGCAGCTACAATCCAATCTGTCTGTGGGTCCATAGGGGTTACTATGTTTATCACTCGTCTGTCAAAGAAAAACTTTCTCTTGTCAATTTTCTATAATTAGATTCATTGCAAAGAAGAAACACTAGTACAGTGGTACCTCTAAAATGTTACCATAACCATCCATGAATTTTATTTTTTTCTAATAATACAACTTTTGTTTCCACATGATATCTCAAGAAGCCTTTGAGCTTTAGTGATGAAATTTTACACAACTTTCTATAGCTTAAAAAAGACCTCTGTTGAGATCGAGGTCAAAATTATCTTTTCTTGATGAGTGACTAGTTTGAAGTTTTGGAAAAGGCTATTCCTAATTAACTACCAACCCTATCAAATCAAAATTGCAAAATGTTGCATCTTTGGATGTATACTAGAAGATTATTAGTTTAATGTGGGACTTAACTTTGCCTTTTTATTTCATGAAAAAGAGTTTCTCTGCATGCCACTAAATAAAATACATACTATAAAGTAAAATTTTTCCTCAGCGATCTACTAACCTACCAAACATTATAAAAATTCTAATAATCAAAAAAGGAATTATCCCTATTCTGAAAAATCATCTGAACATCTTACCCTGAGTTTGCTGGAATGAAATCTGCTGTTTTCATTTTTTGTCTCAGGGACACAAGGTATGCACTTTGACCATAATTCCTCATATAACCGTACCCTCCACGAGTCTCATTGATAAACACACAGATTTCTCCATAAAACATGAACATCACACAATAGACGCCATCATCAACCTAGAAGGAAACCATTACCACTAATGAGAAGTGTAGCATAATTATCTAAACCCAGTTCAATTTATCACATAATATTCTGAATGCAGATTTACTCTTTAGCTGCAATATAATGAAACCCCAATAAAATAATGAGCCAAGGGTCCATAATTTTATATCTATTGTATACTGAACCTGGGTTCAATTTTATGTAGCAATATTTTGAATGTCACTGAAAAAAGAAAGAGGCCCTTGGGCCACATTGCTCCCCTGAGTAACTTTGGTGCTGCAGTTCTTTAACAGATTTCCCCTCTTGTTATACCTATTGTGGCCCCGCCCTGACCCAGGGGTCATGATTTTAACAATTTAGAATCTACAAAAACCAAGGATGCTTCCACATAAGTTTCGGCTTTCCTGGCCCAGTGATTTTTGAGAAGGAAGATTTTTAAAGATTTTGCCTATGTTTTTCTATGTAAGACTTGGGATTTCCTATTGTGGCCCGGCCCTACCCTGGGGGTCATGATTTTAACTTTTTAAGAATCTACATTACCCCAGGATGCTCCCACATAAGTTTCAACTTTCCAGGCCAAGTGGTTCTTAAGAAGAAGATTTTAAAAGATTTTCTATATATTTTTAAGTAAAACTTGGATTCCCTATTTAATTGTGGCCCAGCCCTACCCCAGGAGTCATGATTTTGACAATTGAGAATCTACACTACCCCAGGATGCTTCCATATAAAAGATTTTTCCTATATTCTGTAAACGTACTTTTTTCCATGGGGTCATAATTCTGCGGAATCTCAATTTCTGTTTAATCCGAGGGTAGAAAAAATTACGCCGATTTTCTACATTGTCACAAAATACCTTGCATTTATATTAGGTACTGACCCCACCCTATTTTTGCCTTGATTATCTCCCCTTATAACGGAACTTCGCCCTCCATTTTAACAATTCACACTCCCCTTCACCAAATGATGCCTATTTTGGTTAAAATTGGCCCTGAAAAAGTTGAAAATGTCAAAAGTCGGACGGCGGACATCAAGTGATCAGAAAAGCTCACTTGAGCTTTCAGTTAAGGTGAGCAAAAAATGACAAAATCATGTATCAGTAATTTCTGAGACTCCGATGACTTGCATAAATAATTCTATAAAATCGCAAATCTTACCGTGCTAAGTCGAACATCACTTTGTAATTTCTCTGTGTCATATTTTTCTTCGACCCTGCACTGTTTGGCCAGAGTAATAAAAGCATCAGCAGGGGCATATCTGAGCTCAGGAAAACTTTTAGGATTGACTTCACATTCATCCATAAATAAGAGTTGGACAGAGCTGTGTATGCTCAGTGTGTAGTTCACATATTCGCCATCAGTGTACTCGTCACCCCCTGTTAATTAAGGTGTTTAACAACAATAAATTAAACCAGTCAAAATATGTACACCAAGAGAGTGTTATAAAGTTGAAAAACTTGAGGAAAGCATCATTTGATGAGCAGAGCTTACATTTGAAAGAGGGGAAACCCTTTATTAACACCAGATTTTAATAAAATTGCTACTCCACTAGAAATGTTTTTTCTCTCATCACTTTAGAATATTACACAAAATGATAAAAAATTTTCTCTTCTTGGAAAAAATACTTGTTCATGTGCAAAAAGAGAGATCATTTTATTTTAATAGTTTTGAATTTAAGAGAACAGAATTTACTTAAAACTTATGATGGTATGTTACCTGTACTTAACTGGTCCTTAACAAAATGCAGAATTTTTTTTCAGAATAGAATGCTTAAAACAAGTTGAGAAAGTAAGTGCAACTAAGAATGAAAAAGAAGAAAATTAAGACATAAAAAAACATGCAATGCTTTTCATACCTTTCTTCTTAAATGATTGAAAAACGCCCCACTACCTTTCAGAAGTAGTAATTAAAATTGATTTGTTTACAACTTCACCAATTAAAAATTACAACAGATAATCAGCTTATTTAGTTATATCATAATAGTACTGACCTTGTCTTAATTTTCCAAAAGAAAAACATGCAACAGTATAGCTTCCTGGGGTTAGATCCACCTCACATGAGGTGAGACCGCGAGCTCGCCTCTCACTGTATTCCATCACGCGACTAAACAGGGGGGCCTGTTTAAAGGGAAGTCCTGAACCATCCACCTGGTTCTGAAGTACCATGATCAGCAAATCTACAAACTCTTCTACCTGTATCCCAGATCCTCTAGAAGACATTAAAGGATGTTAACTGCAGAGAGCACCATTAATTGTATATTATCAAGTTTCTCTTTGACCCAATTTATTTCAAAAATTGCATTTATATAATTATAATTTCTAGAATTTCTAGAAAGAATTAGATAATTTGTGTTAAAATGTCAATTTGTGTTAAAATGTCATTAAATGATACTGAAGAGATAGATAATGTTTCAATGAATATAGCGTCCTGAATTGGAAAAATATACAAAATCAAAATATTCGCTATTGTAAATCCTTATGAAGTACCTCATGCTTTTCTGGAAGAGAGAGAGCTTTAGTTTGGTATCCATGGTCAGTCTGAAGCTGTAGTATTTCCAGTCGTCGCCGAGTTCTGAGAGAAACAAGCCCTTAAATCTTGATTCGAACCACCCAGCCTCCGTTTTACACACAGACAGGGAATTAAAGCATCTGGAACTTCAAACAATAAAAAACAACTTACACACAGACAGATAATTAAAGCACCTGAAACTTAAGAAAATAAAAAAACAGGAATAGTTTCTGACATTCAAACTGGGCTACACATTTATTCAAGAAAATAAGTTCAAGGTCAAAGGTCAAGGTAAAAAGAAAATGCTGATGTACTTGAATAGCTCTCAATAGTATGTATCTGAATACTAATTTTATATCTTGAATGTTTCATTGAAAGTGAACTAAAAGCAAAGTGTGAAGGAAGGACAGACAGAAGATGGAAATGATAAATACTGTATAATTATAGCAACAAATTAATCATTCACAGTGAAAAAATATTGTGTCATACTTCATAAATTCTTCTTCAAATAAAATCCAGAATTCTCCTTTCTTGAGATTGCGGAGGAGCTTCTTTTTATCTTTCTGTAAAGAAGAGTTCCGTAGACAGCCTGTGATGCAATGATGATGGTCAGAGGAGGTCCACAGCTTCATCAGTCTGTGTGAAAGAGGGACTTTTAATACAGGTAAACAGTCATCTCATATATATTCCATGTATATATTTTATAAAAATAGTACATGTATTTAATTTATAAAGATAGTTTCTTGAATTTAATGTAATCAGTGAATAAATTGCTTCTTGAATTTACTGTAATATTTTTCACTTTCATTGCAAAATGCATTCACTAGGGGGACAAGTACTTGACATATATATATATTGAGCATACATGTATATATTACCCGAAGTGTCTATAAAAATACATGTTTCTTTATCATACATAAAGAATTTCATTTAGTTATGCATAATTTTTTTCTGCAAAATGCATTGTGATGGCTTTGTGTGGAGATACAAAAAAATAACCAATTCATCTTTACCATAATTTCAATTTTTACTGAAGAATAAACGAGAATTTTTGTCCTAAAAATACCTTTTATCATCTACTGTCTCTTCTATGTCCAAGATAGGGTAACAATGGGCTTCAACAAGTTCCTCGTGAGTGTGATGTGGGATGGTGCTGACTCCAAGTAAGTACCTTAAAACATGTACTTGAAATGAGACATAGGGACTTGTCAGTTAATTGGTAAAAGGAAAGGGCCATTTTATGCAAAAAGTTGATCTAGTTTGTCTGCATAGAGTATGCTAGGAAATGTTACCTTGATAATCTCCAGTTCTTAAGATCTTCCCAAAGTTTATCTTGATCTATCCTCAGTTTCTTGTCATCTTTTTTCTGAATATCCTCTCCTTCAAAATATAAATCATAACAAATATACAAATTTCTTTCTTTTTATAACAATGAAAATAGGTGTTTATTGTATTGAATTCGGATGGTTTTGATGCCTACACAGCAAACCATGAGTTTCAATTATATAGTACTGCAAAGACTTCAGGAAACAAACCTCCAAGGTCAATGTGTTTACAAGGTTCTCCAGTTAACAGGGCCAGTGACTCTACAACCAGGCCAGAATATAAAGCCTTGTATCCTCCATGAAGTTTGGCTGCCGCCTTCTCCAGCAGCATCACCCACAGTTGTTTATTATGAGGCTGTAAATAAGAAGAAATAAGTTGACAACCTTTACATATTCATGTACTACAATGTAGTTGCATTTTTCAAAGTACATGTAAATACAGCACCAAAAATTTAACACTAATGACTTAATTCAGACTTTGCAAAATTATACTTAAAAATTGTGATATAGTAATGATACTAAAACAGATAAGATTTACAGTAATGTTAAATGTTTAATGTTACACAAACATACTCTTGCATATTTGAGATTTCCATATTCATCACAGGGGAACCGGTCATCCACGATGACTGTTTTCCAGTTGCCGTCCTTGCACAGTCGGACCTGGTATAAGCCTTCTGGACAGTAGCTCTCCGTGATCAGAATTTCTCTTAGAAGATCCTCCCTCTGGGCTAACAAACTGACTGAACACAGGAACCTACAAGATACGGAATTCATTATATATAGACGAAGCAGAACTTCTTCTCTCTGGTGATTCAAAACTGATAGTCTTCATAAGTGTTTGTTAGAATTAGGGCTGGGTATTGGCCCGAAATTTCGTATTGCGATATATTGCGATATTTGTAACTGTATTGCGATATGTATTGCAATATTTTCAATGTAATTTAAATGGCATTTTCTTACTAAATTTACTTTAATTTACATGCAGAATGTACATAACTATGATAAGTAACCAACACTGACAAAAAATTGTTGATTTCATTAAAGTTATGCTCTGAAATGTTCCCACAAAACAACTTCTGTCGTACGGTTTGGCTTAATAACAAACTTTCATAAGTCCATTTTTATATTTAATGACAAAATTCCTTAATCTAAGCATATTGCCAATATATCGATATTACAAAATCGTATTGCGATACGATATTTCATGTCTTTGTATTGCAATATATTGAAATATCGATATTATTGCCCAGCCCTAGTTAGAATGATAATTTTGTTCCGAGAACTGTTCCAAAATGTTTTCTTGTTCAATATCTGGAGGCTTCAGGTACTGTGGAATCACTTATTTTCGTAAGGGGTTAATTCTTGTGTTTTTCGAGGCATGGAGAGATCCAACAATTCAAGACCACCGCAAAATATATAATTTCATAAGAAATCAAATCCCCACAAACCAATATTTTTTCCTCAAACCTCGAAAATTTGACCTCACTATAATATGTGATTTTACAGTATACTTTGAAAAATAAGCTAACATCAATGATTAAGAGGCTTGATATAAGGAAAGAAAAAGTGAGCAAGCTCACATATCCCACGCTCCTCAAAAAGTCGAAGTGCTGAAATTCCCAGAAAAAAGAAAGGAATTGGAAGTTCTTAGTAATATGCAAAACTTCACATTGTGTCCTAAATATCTGCAAAGTTTGACCAAATTGTGTGCAGCGGTTTATGAGGAGTTGCGCTGACAAACTGTTCATCTCTATATTCAAGATATAGCCAAAAATCTAAGTGAAAAAGTGCGAAAATTCCTGTAAAAAATTAAGGATTTGGAATTTCCTGATAATATGCACATCTACACAATGTGTCCTAAATATCTGTAAAGTTTGACGAAAGTCTGTGCAGCAGTTTTGCGCTGACAAAAAATCAGGACTGACGGACTGACACTCTGACTGACTGACTGATGGGTCAAAAACATTATATATACCTCATGCAACTTGTGGGGTATAATGCATTGGGTATAATAAGTGATTTTCCTACCAGCAGTTTTCTGCCAATCCCTGTATGGCATCATCAGGGCTGGGGTTCCTAAACACAGTCCAGGGTTCTCTCCCTTTACAACTTTTGTCTTTAATGTTCCCTATTCTCTTCCATTGTTCTCCATCTCTGTTTGGAGCCATAGGATCAGGGAAACTCTCATCTTCATACCAAGTATTGTTCTGTGAAAATAATAACACTTTTACAATAAACACCATCTACAGTGTATATGTATCTCTAATTTGAACATCTCTTGGTTTTATCCTTTTAATTTCTATTGGATATTTGTCCACATTATATTAACAGTTAACGGTGTCTTAGATTGAAATGAATAGAAAATATACATGTACATGAGTTGAAATATCTTTTACTTTAAATATAAAACTGAAATAAAATCTCACATTTCTGCAATAATCTTTAATATCTGAAAAGATTTGTTGAGCAATTTGTTTTTGTCTATCTCTCTCCTTGTCCACACGAATGCTGCGTCCTGCCTTCAGCCTGCTTCTGTTTAACTGTTTCCTTTTCTTCCTGTTTTTAATGTCTCCTTCATCAATAGACTCTTTCTTTCTTTGTTTGCACATTTGGCAGTCTAACTCTAAGTTTCCACTTTTGTGGCAGATCTTACAGGTCCATGCACCACTTGACTTTTGTTTGTCATCGCCCTGATCTTGTGAGTCAGAATTTGCTCCATTTACATGATCAACAGCAGAAGAACTTGTTTGTACAGACTCCCTAACTACAGCTTCTACAGAGTCAGATTGTCTATTTATGATAGATTTTATTCCAGTTCCACCCACATCTTCTTCGTCTTTCTTTTTGTCAAATTTATTAATAATGGGTTTGTATTCTTTTTTGTTCTCTGAACTGGTGTCCAGTACCTTGTCTTTGTCTTTATTAAACTTCCTGTTACAGGCCTCGCATTTCTCCCCTGCTTCTATCCTCCGCTTGCATTTGCGACATTCCCAACTTGAAGTAGGAAACTCTGAAATATTCATTACTTTCATATATTTTGAAAAAAAAAATTATGATTGTTTAAAGAGTCTATACTTTTTGGAACAGCAAAATTTTATATCAATATTGCCTTTTAAAACTCTTTCTTAATTATAATATATAAAATAATAAACTTTTTCCCCCCACATTTCAACTTTCAAATAACAGTATATGTCATATAATCTAAAATAATAAACTTTACAAAAGTTTAAACAATAATAAACTTTACAAAATATATACCTATTATCATTATTATTCACAATCATTATGGAGAGGATTTAAAAGTATTTCCTTATCTTTGATAATTCTAAAGATTGCTAATTTGCTTGCATGCTCATGAATCTCTATAATTTAGTTTCTGTTATGTGTATATAAAGGTCCATCATATTCTATACCAATAAGAGAGTTTATGAATCAAGGTAAATTAACTGTAGAAAAGGAAGAAAAATACATTTGAATCAACAATTCAACTTACCCCTTTTATGAAAAATTTTCTTTAGCATGTTTGAAACTAATCAGTATTTAAAGACTGATGACTTCTAGCTCACAACTCATCTTCTATCCTTGTCATGTACTAAAACCAAATAAGAAGCCTATAAAGTTTTTAATATTTTAGTTGCAAAAACAATATTTATTTGTGAAGCATTGATGCCTCTATTAGTATACAGCAGCTCATGGCTCAATTGCTAGCTAAATTCTAAGGTCAATATCAAGGAATAAAAATAATCATGGTACTCAAAAATTTTTTTTTCAGATAATACATATACCTGTGAAATATGTAAGCCCTATAGTACCAACCAATCAAAAGTAAAAACCAAGACATTTAAAAGGTATGTCAAACTCTAAAGTCAAGGCAAAAAAAGTCAAAAATTAATAAAATGAAGAGGGCTGGGTACTTGTGGCCATTTTTGGAGTATATTGATCTCCCTAAGGAGAAGAGCTCCATATATATAATGACATTCAGAGTTCCTCGGATTGCTCGTAACCTTGGATGTCAACGATGATCTACCATGTTGCTCATTCAGTCATGTGATCTTATTTGAATTGTTTCAAATTTCATACATTTGAAATCTGAGTTGTTGAGTGACAATGCAGTTTCTGGCAGATAAAAGTATGGATCTGATTAACAACAGATCCAAGAAAGGTTTCACCACAAAAATTAATCGTTGCGAACTAGTTTACCCTCATAAAATCATGAAATAAAGTTGTCATGAATAAAAGTTGGTTTACAGTAGTAAATCACTAGAAAAATCAGAAAGAATACAAGCAACAATAAACTTGTACCTGTAGTTCTAATCTAACAATTAAAAGCCATCTCTCTCGGACTACAGCATATACTATTGAAGAAAAAATGTCAAAAGAACTAGAGCCGAGCTCGTTGCAAAGCAACGAGTAGGTCTTCCGTTGGAGCTGTGGACAGGAAGTGACCTTGGGCCAAGGTCATGTCATATCGTAAGGTCACTCTTAAGCAATCTTGTAAGGGGTAAAAACTACTGGTAACAATGTTTCCCTCTGTAGGTAGAAGACAACGGAATGTATGTACATAATATTGAACTTATCGAAATGACCTTGCTAAAGCCAAGACAGACTCTGGTTATGAGCAAACCCCCATCCTCATATTACTGACTTTTCATATTCACACTCTTTCAGTCCATACATCCAGAAAAAAATCTTATCCTTAGTTACCTAGACAAGAAAAGAAATGATCTAAGTTTTACATAGGATTAAATATATAGGACAAATATTTAAAAGTGTTCTACTCAAAAACAGCAAAGTCATGGTTTTGTCATATTTATAACTGTAGATTCATGTTTGTTGAAATCATGACCTCCTGCCCCCC
>PRKT01000053.1:384934-432346 GCA_003671525.1 Saccostrea glomerata
TCTCCAACCCAATCTACGTATGACCTATCTATAGATCTCTATTCCATGACAGAGGAAATTCGAGTTAGAAATAAGCGATCATGACAGGGTTGTTGCAGATTAAAATCAACCATGCATTACTGCTAAATGGATCAAATAAAGGATGCTTGTGTGGAAAATTTGGTGATTTAAACAAGAAAACACGTTTTGGGGAATTTTTAAGTATGAAATTGGGATAATCTAGCACTTTGTGCCATTGGGAATGGGTCCGATATTTGGTCCAAATTTGACGGCCCTGCATGTCTAAGTGTTGTCTCGTCGACAGACTTCGATTTAGTGCCGGGGTAGGGAAGTATTTCTCGCTGGTCGTCCTCGTTGTCTGCGACACAGGGCGCCGCCATCTTTGCCAATGTAGTGTATTCGACTATTCGTGTCAACAACAGTTCGTTCTTTGTAAACTTGTACATTTACAGGTTTTACCAATTAATCGATCTCAAATTTCAATCCGATTAATCGAAATCGGTTGGGTTTCAGCGATAGATTCGGCGATGTCGGCAATAATTGAAACACCACTATCTATAAGCTCCGAAAATTTGAGCGAATTCTGTCAAGAAATGAGCGAGTTGCGAGGTCTCAAAGTTGGCGTCTAGGAAAAAAAAAAGAATAATAGGGAATAATCTTAACCATCAGAATCAGTAGAAGGTCTTCCGTTGGAGACGGAAGACCTTAATGATATATCTATAGCTCCTAAAAATAGATCAAGTATTAAAATCAATAAAATCTTGTACCAACACCTGTGTTGTTTTAGTAGTTCGCATATTTTTACTTACCATGAGCAAACCGAAGAAGGAGAATAAAAAAATACCATCAATCATAATCAATTAAACTTGACTGTCTTAAATTGGTACTGAACTTTTAACAGTTAAATAGATGTATAGGGCTACTATGGTAAGGTCTAACTTTTGTAAAAATAATAGACTTTCAATATTACTCATTTGAACACAAGTATACACCATAAATGTTCTACATTAACTTGTAGGTTGTCAATAAAACGTTTTAAGGTAAAGTTTTCCTCCCTTCACTAATATCTACTTTCGTTTTGAAATTTGCTCCATTAGGTTGCTTTCGAATTAAGCTCATCGAAGTAAAATGAAATTAGAATATTGATTCATTGGATGCTAGGCCTATAATTGTAAGTATAGATTGACAAAATGTCAATATTATTGAACATGAGAAAGTCCTTCGAAAAATATGTAAGAGTGAGGCCGAACAAAAAAATGCGAAACTAAGGCGTATGACTCATGCAGGTGTTCGGTTCTCCAGTCCGGAGCCGAGTGTCCGAGCATAAAGGTGTGTATTGGCATAATAAGTGTTGTTTGCTTTGGAAATTATTTTATTTTTAAAGAAAAATATTTATTTTGGCGAACAGTTTAATTCTGATGAAAAAAAATATAAGGCACTTTGTTATTCATGAAATAGTCTCTAGAATGAATAAGTCTCTAGAAATAAATTCTTTCTAATTTAATTAGTTTTGAAAAGTAAAACAAACACCCCATTCACCACAAAAGTTCAAAACTCTTAAAATTTCAATATATTTTCAATGACCCTGGCAGACAGTTGAGCTGGTGCTAAAAATAGGAGGTATTTCCCCGGTGATACCCGGGAATACCCCTACGGAAAATCAATGCAATGCAAAGCAATTAATGAATTAACAACTTACAGGTTAGACCTGACCGTGTCTTCATTGATGAGACTTGTTCTTTAAGTGTTAAAAATATTTATAACTCATTAAACAATAGTTGAAATATGATATTTTATGCCCTAGTACTTGGAGATTCAGGGTGATTTAGTTTTTGACTGTCCGTCCGTCAAGCTGTCTGTCAGTTTGTCTGTTTATCCACAAAACTTGACAGTCAATAACTTTGATTGCATTGGGCTATGGCTTTCTTATTTCAGTTTCACAGGTGTATTTCTTTTGACGTACAAGACCTTTCTTAGGGTAGATTTCTTGACATTTGAGTTTGACCTTTAACCTTAGCCATAACTTTGGAAGAGTTGGTGCTAGGGCTTTCCAATTTATTTCACAAATGAATTCATTGTTATAAAACCTTTGTTTGTATACCAACAATTTTCACTTTGACTGGCATTAAAAATTTGATTTAAAAATTTTGATATACTTCTACCTTTGCAATAAGCTGTCAATACAGGGAGTCACCAGTGTTTCATTAAACACATCTTAATTGTTTGTTTGTTTTTTTGTTTATTTTTTTTAAGCTTAAGGTCATTCTTCCCCATAAAGATTTTCAAATTAAGGGTCAATTAACCATCTTCCAAGGGGAGATACATTACAAATATTAAAAAAAAATCATTGGTTTTTTTTTTTTAATTCTCCTCAAAAATAATTTAACTAGGTAGACAGAAAAGGTGAAATTATGTAGAAATATTCTCAGGTTATGAGGTAGTGCATATTCAAGATTCTTCAAATCATAACTCCAGGGGATGGGGTGGGGCCACAATTGGCGATTAAATTTTTCCACAGAAATATATATGAAAAAAATATGTTTAATTACTAGAAATATGTCCATACAACATGAATGCCCTGCTAAGTATTTATTAGTATTTTATGCAACATGAAAAATTTTAATGTATGAAGTTTGATGAGAATATAATAAATAGTTTCTTTAAAATTGAATGGATAAAAAATTAGTTGATAAATTCTCACCAAATAAACAAGTGCATAAGCTTATAAAACATATTTTGAATGGTCACTTTGAAAATAAGAAAAATGCAAACTAAATAATGATAGAATAAAGGTGCAAGGTCAAAAGTTTTTGATACAGTTGAATAGCTCTCACTTATGTGTATCAGCATACTAAGTTTGATAAAAATATATTGAATGGCTTTTTTTGAAACTGAGCTAAACACTTGCTAAGGAAAGTGAGGTCAAGGTCAAAGGAAATGTCAAGGTCAAAAATGTTGAAGCTATTAATTACTCACATCAGCATATATCAGCATATGAAGTTGGTTTGCACTATCTTGAAAGGCTTCTTTAAAGCTGAGCTAAACATGCAGTTACTTTAAAAAGGTGAATGTCAAAGGAGAGGTTAGGGTCAAATACGAGGGTTGATCCAAAAGTTTGTGGATTTTCTTTCTAAAATTTTATCATGATTAGATGATAGCAAAAAACAGGCATATTTATAATATAGAGTCATAGTACAACAATATTGGTTAATTTCCCCACATATTCCATTTACAAATAAGGTCACATGAGCTTTCTGAAAATGGATTGTTGTGAAACCCGGGGGAGCCTTCTACGTTACATCAAGATAGATATGTCAGGTCATGTTACAGAAACATCTCACCGTACTGTCCAATTCCAATACATAATACTACAAAATGCTGCCCTTTTCTCCAATTTTTTTCTCAAGAAAAGCCTGGGTATCCTCTTGCACCAACTTCATTATCTTCAATTTTCACTCATTTTTCAAAATACTCTCAATCTTTCATTATGATGTTCCAATTTCAGTTTCAATATATATTAGGAACAGTACGTCAGCCGGCAAGGTCCATTTCCGCTTTTACATAGGAATATGTAGGAGAAATCTTTAAAAAAATCTTTTTCTCTAGAACAAAGTCATGACTACAGTAGTCAATTTTCATATGAAAGCATTGTCTTCAAGTTTGTATAAATCAAAACTGCGCATGGGGATTAAAGAACAGCAAAGACACAATTTTTCACACTCTTATGGAGGCATTCTCTGGAAGTGTAAATTCAAGTTTGCTTTATAACCATGACATCCCCCCTCCTCCCAAAAAGCAGAAAAGGTGCCTGGGGTCATAACTTTTTCATATCGGATATGTTTAAAGTCTAAAGTAAACAATATTTCAGGAATTTGATAAATATATTGTAAAGATATTCATTTATTTTTCTAACTGTAAGGTGGTGATGTTTTATATCAAATTGCTTAACAAAGGATAGGTCTCTCTCCAAGTTTGTCTCCACTGGGCAACAGAACAAAAATTGTTTTTAAACATCTCCCTTCCTTCAGCACTCAAACAATCAATCCAATTAATGACAAAACTTACGGCAAGTCTTTTGTCTTCATAAACCGTATACAAGTTATTATAAACTTCTACAACGGAATTTCCGAGATATACCTTTAACTTTACAGTCGTTTGTTTCTCGAATCTGACTGAGTCAATCATTTTTTGTCACAGTGATCTACCTTATGATTTCATGTTCACATTGTGACGTTACAGACACAGGAAAAACGTTCCATTACATATGTTATTTATAGAAAATGTGTATGACTTTATATCTGATCTGAATTGTGGTTTTTAAAATGTAGAGATAGTTCGCGAACTTTTTGATCACCCCTCGTATAGGAATACAATTAAGAGGATTCTTAAAAATCTTATTTTCAAGAACAGCAAAGGCATGTTAACTCAGAATGATATTGAAGAATCCTTAGGTAGAGTAGATTGATACTGTATCTTCTTTAAAACTAGATAGCATAAAGGCACAATAAAAAAACTTGGCACATAGGACATTAGAAACAATGAGCTGTCTCTTAAGATAGACTATGAGATCATTGTTAAAAAAAGAAAACAAGGAAATTTTAAACTTCCCATCATTAGGCACTTTAAATACAGTGTATTCTAATTAACATATCAACCATAATTAGAGCTGAAGATTTTAAATAACATACAATGTATCGATTTCAAGGTAGTATTGACCTCTTTGAAAGTTACTTCTCTGTTTTTTTTCTTTTCCCTCTTTTTTCTTTGTTGTTATTATAGTTGTAACTCTTTATCATTTTTTAATGTGACCTGAATTTATAACATAGTTTGGAAATTCTGTGAGCAGAATTTTTAACCAGAATAAAATGTTATGGTCAGATAGGATTTAAATAATCGGAGATACCTGGTCATTGCAAGAAATGTGAATAATGCTCCATTGTTAGCCACTTTCCCTTACAGAAATTTCTGATAAGTGTCGACTATTGAGTGATTTATCCTTTTACTTATAATTTGTTTATTCTTCACTAATACATTTAACTTATAAGTGACTAATAAGTTACTGATTAGGATTTTATATGCAAATGAGCTGCTTGACCTATAAGTGACCTATAAGCCAGTATTAGCCACTTATGCTTTATGCAAGTATAGTCACTTATAAGTTACTAATCAGTGACTTATAAGTCAAGCATTAACCCTTCATACTTTATCAAGTATGAGTTATCTGTAAGTCACTTATAAGTGAAGTACAACACTACCTGTAAGATTTAATTTAGAACAGAACTTCTAATCATGCAGGGTTTGCATGATATTTTCAAAGGTTTTTTTTTTTTTTTTACATATACACATGTCATGCATGTATCTGCACATTAGATGAATTAATTAAGTTAAAATTTTATGAAAAAAATCCCTTTCATATGACATTTCTTTGATGATGCAAACTTTACATACTTATTCAGTTTACAAACAAGAATGTTGGACAAATTTTAAAAGACAACAAGATATTTTACGACTTTGAGGCTTCTTCAAATTTATGACATCTGAAAGCAACTGAGTCAATTGATTATAAATTCCTGGCAATAGAAGTTAGAATAGAGAGATGATGTAAATAGAACCTACTTGTTGTACCTGATGTGAGGGCATACTCAAAATAAATCTGAAATCTCCAATAACATTCCTTTCACAGACTCTAACTTAGTTTCAAATTCTTGTTGCTCATCTCTGCAGAGACAAACTCTCTGATTGGTTACCTTGAAAACCCATAATGCTCCTTGAGAGAAGTCTAGTATAGAGTAAAAATTCTAAGTCCACATTTATTCTTGCTCATACCATACTGATCTTTACTTGTAAGTGAGGTGTAAGTGAAATATTCACTGATATGTAGCTTTTCTTTACTTCAAGAGAAGTATTAACGAAATCTGTTCCTCACTTATATTTACTTTGACTTATACATGTAGTACACTTATAAGTAAATTTCAAAATTTATAAGTGACTTATAAATTGCTAATAAGTGGATTATAAAACTCTTATATGTTTCTATTAGTTTTTTCTGTAAGGGTTTCTGTATGTCTCAAATTCAAGAAGATAAAATAACAGTACACTATATATTTACTAAAATTATTACCTTTTACACTTTTGAAAACCTAGCTAGCTTCTTATGAAGCAGGCAAATTTTTTCCATGGTTTTAGTGACCAGATAACCCTGAGTCTCTTTAAAATAAAAAATCATAAAGATTATGCATCATTGAAGAAAGGAAATTTATTAGTTTATTCAAATGAGAGGCAAAATTCTCTTTCAGGGGGGAGAGAATGATTAAGAACTTGTTAACATTTTTTAAAATAACCTAGTATTTTTTTCATGACATAGTAAACATGGTAAAGATTCAAATTTGTTTAACCTTGACCCCTTTGGTAGGTGTTAAGCCACAATGGCTGATCAGAATTTTACATAAGAAATATATATATATATATAAAATACTTAAAATCTAATTTCTTTAACCTTGCACTTAACTTGGATAAATTGAGGACTGCTCCTCATGTCCACCTAAAATGTATTAAGAATGGAGGGGTGTGTGTTGTATTTCACAACCAAAATATCTTAAACCAGGGTCAATATATTATAACCATTTTTAATATTATGAAGCCAATGGGTTCAATTTTAAGTATCAATATTTTATAAGGGTTCATTATATTGCTGAGAGAAAGTAAACCTGGATTCAGTATTATGTGATATATTGAATCGTGGTTCAACATTTTGGGATATCAAAATATGCTCTATTGCACCCCTAGGGTTAAAGTAATATTGTTTTTAATTTTTTACAGTTTTAAAATGAGTTTTAAGAGCTATGGACAAACAACAATGACAGTTCCACAGGAAGATAATGTAAAAGTTTCACAGCGAGAAAAAAGGGTGTTTGTTTCCCCCAACCTACCACTAAGCAACACAAGGCATCTTCTGCCAGGGGAATGGAATGCATCACAACATTATGGAAAGTTGGACAAATTTGGAATGCATCCACAAGGTAGTTTTTATATTGCTATGAATTGTAATTTTGTTTCTCTGAATGATAACATTAATAAAGGAACAAATTCTGCTTATATGAACTATCAAAAGCATAATGTCTTTGGATATTGAAATCTATACCGTAAATCTGGAAATTTTTATGTTGATTTTATTTTGCGAATCTGGGTCAAAATGCTGTTGATTAATATTTACGTTTCAAAATTTTCAGAATGACCACTGCTTTGTTTACATTTCCTTATTGTTGATTTATTTTTAAGAAAAAATATTTTTGATGAACTTGCAAATTTGCTAAATATTTATCTACAGCAAAAAATTCCAGATTTACAGTATGGATAGAGAAAATTACCTTTTGGTATTACGAAAGCACTCCTGCCCTTTGCACCAAAGTAAAATAAAATTCTGAATAATTTGAACCCTGGACATAAAGTATGTGATTAAGTCATTAAAAGTAATAGTTGATGTTCATTACCGTTCTATCTCTGTATTCTTCAGATGCTGTACACCTTCAGTCAACAGACTTTCTGAATTTACCAGATACATATGATTTAAAGAAAGCTGGCATGTTGTATACTGGGACTGCAAAATCACAGAGCAGTAAAAAGGCCATGGCACCAAGACATAATCAGGATTTTCCTGATTTACTGGAGACAGTCCTGACAGAGAAATTGAGAAAATATGAAGGAGAGAAAGAGGCACAGGGCAGTCCATCCTCCACGGACAAAATCACTGATGAACTTTTTGCAGAGTTACTAAGAGCTGATGGGAACAATTCAGTTGTGGATATGAGAGTGTCCTTGCCAAGTTCAACACAAAGTCATGTGACACTGGATCAGAACCAGGATCTTACTCAAGATATCCAGCCAACACCAGAAAGCCAATACACGCTGAATCCCCAGACTAAAGTTTGGACCCAGGACAGACATTATCAAGGAAACCCACAAGGTGAGCAGTGGGCCCTGGAAAGTATCTGCTGTGAAGACCAAGGTATAAAAGATCATAGTCACCTGGACAAGACAGGCTTACCTGGCCTGCCTGAGGTTATTGAGCTGGAATCTGATACAGGCCAAGAAAATTCGATGAAGCAGATGGTGCAAGATAGTGAAGGAATGTCTAAAGATGAGGTGACCTATGAGAATTTACTAATAGAAATTGACAGTACGGATTTGATTGGGTATGATACAGGAACAAATAATGCTAAGAAAGAATGCTATGGGGAGTTATCAAAAGACACTGTCGTAATAAAGAACCAGAAGTATCATGGTACTGAAACGACACCTGCTAGTGGTGAACTTACCTGTGGTGATTTACTTATTGATCCAGTGCCAAGGATAGTTTATCCAAAGGAGGCGAGCCAGCAGTACTCACTAAAAGAAGATGAAAAAATACAGAATCAGAGGAGTCATGGCTCTGGAACAGCTGCTAGCAGTGAAGTTACCCCTGGCAATTTACTAATTGACCCAGAGATTCTTAAGTTATTGGAATGTGTCTTTGGAACAGCTGATTCAATGGAGGAGAGGAAGCAGCAGTTAGCAAAAGATCATGACTTGATGAAGAACCAGGTGGCCCATGGAACCAGAACCACTGCTTGTATTGCACCAACTTGTGGCAATTTACTTCAAAACACTGGATTCCAAAACTTGAGAAGTGAGAAAGTAACCCAGCAAAACTTATTTAAAGACTCTGAATGGGTGATGAACCAGATAGGCCGTCACACTGGAATGGCTCTTAGTCAGGCAGTAGGCTGTGGAGTTCTACCTAACAAGCTGATGAATAGAACAGTGCATGATACCAAAACAGCTGATAGAAAGGAAGAGGCTTATGAGAACTTACCAGAAGATGCAAAGTTAATGGAGAATAATTTACCCTATTTCACTACAAAAGCTGTTAGTAAATCAGTGGTCTGTAATGATCTATTTACAGAAATTGAAATAAGAAAGGAGCCAGTGAGTTATGACACAGGAGCAGTAAATACTAAGTAAGTATTGCATCATTTAGCGGAATGTTAGTAGAAGTGATTAGGGGTACGATTGGTAGTACAGTGAAAATTGTCTAATCAGGATGTTGTGTACTGTATATACTCGCCTATAAGTCAGATTTTGGGGAGTTAAACTTTGGTTCAAAACTCTATGTACGATTTATAGGCGAGTTATAAAAAGACTGGGAAAAGGTCAATCCCTCTAATATTAGCCTAAAAAATACAACAGACTTATAGGCAGACCAACTTATAGGTGAGTATATGTATACGGTACTCTGAAATCTCGCCAATGTTATTTTTTATCCCTAAGACACATTTAAGCCAATACTAGTACAGCAACCAGCCAATTTCTTTTGACAGTTGGTGTCTAGATTAAACAAATTTTACTGTAGTAATATGTACCAGGGGGTTTAACTTAACATTTTACATATAGTCATAATTGATGATGGTTACATGCCTATTAATAAAGAACAGTAATGGATTCATTATCATATACCATGGTAAAAGGGAATAAATTTTAAAGTTGTTTAAATTATAAAGATGTTTGATGACCAGTATATCTTGCTAAACTTTATACCTGTGTTTGATCATTTATAATTTTATATTTTGTACAGCAATGGTGTTGTCAACGAGACAGAAGGAGATTTGAAGAAATTTGCACAGAATCATACTAGACTCTCATCTTCTGTCTGCACTGATGAGGTACGTGGAGGAATAGGTAGTAGAATTAGCAAGAGAGAGACATAATGGAGGTATTATAGGGTTAATAGGATAAGGGTGATGCCACAATAGGGTAAATGGTCTGCTTTGTGTTGGGAGCTGTGTGCTGTATGTAAGCTTTTCACATTTTCAACTTCTTCTCCAGGACCACAGAGCCAATTTTATCCAACGATAACCATACAACAAAGTGTCCTTCGTTGAAGGGAATTTAGAATTATTCATATGAAGGGCCATATTCTCTTGAAAGGATACATATTTTTGGAGATAAAAAAAAAATCTTTTAGAAATCTTCTGCCAAAGAACATATGGATCACTATTAACTTTTAGTGAAATTATATGAAAGAATTTTATAGGTAGAACAGTGAAAAGTTTACAGATGTTGTGGCTCATTGGCCTCTTAAGTCATGCATCTCAAAAAAGAAGGGTAAATGCTGATGAAAAATTTTGTTTGATTATTGATTGTAATTTGCAATTAAAAAAATTACATAAAATATTTTGATAGATACCCAAAACATCAACAAAGATTGACCTGACAGATGAGATGATGACTCCAGAAGAAATAATGTCAGAGAATGAAGGGTTAAAAAAGAGGCTTGTAAAGAGAAGATTGAAGCGAAAGTTACTAAATCAGACCAATGAACCGTTACAGAAGCGAGCCAATGAATCAGCATCAAAAGTCAGAAAAATATTAGATGCAAGTCAGAATTTTCAGAATGATTGCCAGATAGGGTTCTTTGAGGAAAATGGGGAAGAGCTGAATAACAGGAACCAAAGAGAAGTGGTGGGGTCAAGCCAACTAGACCTCACAGAGTCGAATATCCTTGTGGAGAAGCAGTTTCCCAAGATAAATACTTGGGAATATGAAAACTTTGAATACCAAGAAACAAATTTTGGTAATATACCAAATCTTGATGATCTGGGGGTCAATATGTATGACATATAGGTGAAAACTTCTGATCAAAAGTTATTAGTTCACCTCGACAAAGTCAAGATGAGTTTATGCTATACCCTCAGCGTTGGTGTCAGTGTTAGCGTCAGCGTCCCAGGTAAAAATTTTAGAAGCAGATCCATTCCCAATTTAATTATAAGCCCTATCTGGACCAAACTTGCATGGATGATGCATCTAGGCATTGACACTACAAGACTGGGTTCTGATGCTGGATTTTAGAAGTAGCTCTTTTTAATTTATGGCCTGTTATGATTTAACTTGCATGGATGATGCATCTAAGGATGGAAAATGGAGACTTGCTTTGGATGATTGATCTGACCTACATTTTCCAAAAGGTGACCACGCTAAAGTTTTTGGAACTGGTAAATCCCCAATGAACTTAAATACTGTAGAAGTACTTTTTTCTGCGTGGTATTAATTGAGGCTATGTACACGGTCACAAATTTTCCGTGGAAATTTGTCCAAGCGTACTTAATATAAATATAAGGCATATACACTATGTAGTACAGTCCAGGAAATCCGCGTAATTTTCTACACGCGGATTCAACAGAAATTGAGATTCTGTGAATTATGACCCCGTGGAAAAAAAGTACATCTACAGTACCTAGTTAAACAGAACTTGCATGAATATTGTTGTCAGGATAAATTTTAAGTACTATATAGTATAAGAAAATATGATGTGAGATTTGCATTACTTAAACTGATATCATTCGTCCAGGTGAGCCACGTAATCTTTGATTACCTATGTTTTTGTTAACAATGATTGTGTGATGTATCTCTTAGCATCATTTATGTTATACTTTGGTCAAACCTGTTTGGAAATCTTTGTTTTGTGTTTTGCATCTTCACCCATTTATCATGTTTATATTTTGTGCTAGCTCTATCCTGCATTTTAGCAGTGTTTTCAAAATCCTTTAAATGCTTCATACCTGGTATATAGGTGTTAGTCATTATGTCTATCCTCAGTGAACAGTATATTTTTAAACTTATAGGGAATGAAAATCACTTCAATATAAGCATCAATTTATTATAAGTGTGTTCACTATAAGCATGTTTTTCTGTATTTTGTTTGAACAGGACAAGAATTTGCTCATGCTTGTACACAAGATTTTAAATTTCACTTCGAAAGATACTATCTGTCTTTTTTTCCTGTCTTTTTAATGCCTAGATGTATGCTCAGAATTTGTTCAACATAATCCTCCTCTCGGGACACAAAACTAAAATGGTTCCTACATATAGAAACATTCATTACAGAAATTTCTGTCATTTGTGCATTAAATCAGCCAGACTCTAAGGTTTTGAGCTCATCCGAGTTTTTCTGATCACCCTTTGTGTGTCGTCCGTCTGTCTGTCCATCCGTCTGTAAACTCTGTAAACATTTTCAACTTCCTCTCAAGAACCACTGGACTGATTTTAACCAAACTTGGTACAAAGCATCCTTAGGGGTAGGAGAGTTAAAATTATTAAAATGAAGGGCCTAATTCCCATACAAGGGGAGATATCAAGATAATACAAAATTGAGGTGTGGTCATTAAATCTTTTTGTCAAGAACCACTGGGCCAGAAAAGCTGAAACTTAAGTGGAAGCGTCATTGGGTAGTGTAGATTCTAAATCCTTAAAATCATGACCCCAAGGGGTAGGGTGGGGCCACAATAGGGAATCCAAATTCTTCATTTAAACATAGAGGACAAATGTTCAAAAAATCTTCTCAAGAACCACTGGGCTAGGAAAGCTGAATTAAACTTATATAGAAGCATCCTTGGGTAGTGTAGATTGTAAATTGTTCACATCATGACCCCTAGGAGGAGGGTGGGGCCACAGTAGGGAATCCAAGTTTTACATTAAAATATATGGGAAAAATCTTTAAAAGTCTTCACCTCAAGAATCACTGGGCCAGAAAAAGTGAAAACTTAATACATGTATATGGAAGCATTCTGGGGTAGTGTAGATATTATCCCCGGGGGTAGGGTGGGGTTAGTTAGAATAATCTAACTGTGTCTCGGTACAAGCCCTCACCACAGTTAGAATACGTCCCATATACATGTACTTCAATGTAGCAAATTGGAGCGGATCCGCTCCGAAACGATTTTGAAGAATATAAAATGATTTGCACTGGAAGTAACTATCCAAATAATCAAAACAAACCTTTTTGAGATTGCTTATGCCTTTTATCCCAAAAAATAATCCATATAAATACAAAAATCCAATTAATTTTTCTCAACGTTTTTCTCTCTATTCAAATCCTGCCATGTTTACATTTGTAACTCTCTAGATTGTTCCTAGTAAATGCACTATGCGAGTTATCGCCCGTGTTTCTTTTGCTACATTACGAATACACGGAACGAATTCTATTGTTAAACCGGGTCCGTAGGACAATATTATTTTAGCGAAAGAACATTCTATCTAGGGTGGGGTCACCACAGGTAATACAAAGAGGAAATCTGGTTTGAAAAAAAAGCAAACCAAAAGTTACTCATGTGAGCAATGTGGCCCATGGGACTCTTGTTAATCATGATTAAAGTATTGGATTTCAAAATCAATTACATTATTCATTAAAAGAATTTTTAGTAATGCTTATTTAATAAAAATTTAGTTCATATATAAACAGTTCCTTTTAAATGATTGTATCTTTAATTCTTTTTCATGCATTTTGTAAATAAACTTCTGAGGGAAAAAAATATTTTTCTTGTGGATGTGTCAAGGTATTTAATGTTTTAAGTTTATCAGAAGAGCAGAAATTACTTTAATTTTCAGTTATTAGTCTAGCCTGCTAACATGGCATATATACCTTATATTAATTACCAAATATAAAGAAAAGTCAGGAGAATCAGAGATTCAGAACACATATATATTGAGTGAAGGTTTTGAATGGGCATATGTATGGGATGTCACTCATAACACCATTTGAAATTTGTTCCCAATATCTGAATTGTGAGAAATAATTTTCTGTCAACCACAACCAAGGGCTATAATACATAGTACTCTGCGTACAAGTGTTACAAGCTGGATGATGTATAGATCATATATCAAAGGTTAAGGTTTTTCTCGCACTGGACTTTGAACCATGGGTTACAAGATATTCAGTTTAACTCTTTTTATGAACAGTAGTTTGTAATGATCTTCAGTCAAGGTAGCTCAGTCAGTAGAGCATGCTTGCTATATGATGGGAAGGTTGTAAGTTCAAATCTAGGCCCCAACTGACATTGTAAGTTACTTAAAAAAAAGTAGCCATGCTTCTTCGTCAAGCGCTGGGCACTTTGAATTGAAAATTGCAGATCCATAAGACAAGATCTTAAAAACAGGCCCCATATCAGGGCAGGCATTGGCACCATAAAGATCTCATACTGCTCAATGGCTTTATGTGCTGAGTAAAGGTCCTAATATGAAGCTCTTTATAATGGTATATGTAGCTGCTGAACTGGGGTAGCTCTTCGAAAAAAAATATAGACAGACCAGTCTGTCAAAATATTTTTTTCTTGCAGAACTACAGTTCTGCAGCTACCGATTTATGGTGGAGTCTCCTTATTTTTGAATAAGACTCTTTAAAGTCAAATCATAGAGGTCCTAACACAAGAACCCTAGCTACAGAACTGCAGTGTGTTAGTTTGGTTCAATAATAGACAGGAGCAGAGATGACATTTTTCAAGGTCATGTTCACCATACATGTATATAATCAATAGAGTCCACACCCCACCAACACCAGAACCGTATCCCTCCACAAATTGCATAATTTTGAGAGGCACTCTTGCTCAAAACCATCTTTAAGTTTAATTGTTTGTTATTAAATGCCCCTTTTTAGCTCACCTCAACTAAGTTGGGGGAGCTTATGTAATACCCTCGGTGTCGGCGTCCCAGGTTAAGTTTTTTGGAGCAGTTTTCTTAATAAGTACTTTTATGTCCTATATTGATTAGATATGCATGGCAGATGCTTCTAGTGTGTTTCATTGTACCAGTCAATGTTTCAGATGCTGCAATTTCAGCAGAGGAATGACCAGGTTTAAATGTCTTTGGAGCAGGTTAACATTTTTGGTGCAGTTTTTGGTGTAGGTCTCATTTCCAAGGAACTATAAGCCCTATGTTGACCAAACTTGCATGGATGATATATCGAAGGATGTACACTACCAGGCTTGCTTCGGATGCTGAATCTGACCTACATTTTCCTGTTGAGTGAACAGATTAATGTTTTTGTTACAGGTCTCATTTTCAAGTAACTATGAGCCCTATGTTGACCAAACTTGCATGGATGATACATCTAAGGATGCATACTACCAGACTTTCTTCAGATGCTGAATCTGACCTACATTTTCTGGATGAGTGAACAGGTTAAAGTTTTTGATGCAGGATTCATTTCCAAGTAAGTATGAGCTATTTTATGACCAAACTTGCATGGATGATACAACTAAGGTTGCATTAAACCAGGCTGGCTTGGGATGCTGAATCTGACCTTCATTTTTTCTGGATGAGTGAAGAGGGTAAAGTTTTATGCAGGTCTTATTTCTAAGTAACTATCAGCCCTATGTTAAGCAAACTCGCATGGATGATACATCTTAGGATGCACACTAATGGAATTGCTTCGGATGCTGAATTTGACATACATTTTCCAGATAATGTACCAGGTAAGTTATGGGTGCAGGTTATTACCAAGAAACTATAAGGCTTATATAAACCAAATTGGCCCCAAGTGATGCATCAAGGGATGAAAACTCTCAAACTTGCTTCAGATGCTGGATTTTAATTACATTTTTGTGATGAAGAACTAGTTTGAAGTTTTTATATAGGTCTATTCCCAAGTATCAGATCGAAATTGCATATATTTGCATTTTTGAATGTATACACTTTTTGTTGGGTAATTGTGTGACTTTGCCTTACTTAGAGACAACATTCGTTGAGGTGAGCTCTGTAATCTCTGATTACCAGGTACCTATGTTTACTGATGCCAACACTTGCCAGTGGAGGGTGTCACAGATAGTCGAGCGGATTTACCTTTTTACAAATTTTAAATATAACTTGAATTCTTGTTTCTTTCTTACATTTTATTTACATATTTAGTAATTCATGATAAAATGTACAAAGTCATTGTGATTGCTGCTGTTGTCCTGGTGCCTAGTTGCGCCTCTTGGTTTCCACCTCACAGGCTGGAGGATGGACTATAGGTTCCAAGGGTGGCGGCCTATATACTACACTCCAAGGGCGATATACACTGGGCAACCTCACTGTCGTACACCAACTTTGACGTTTGGCTGGAACCTGCTCCAACATACCAAAACAAAATTATATGTGAGAGGGGTGAGAAACGTCCTCCTCTCTGGACTGCCGTGTCCAAACTAACTTGCATGGACAGGCGGGATTTAAAGTAATATACGCCGTATGGATGCCGATTTGTATGTGAAACAAAATGATTAAATGATTTGAAACACATAAAGTGTAATGAAAAAATAATATTTCCACAAAATTTAACTATAAAACTCGTTGTAATAACAGAACAATAAAGCAATATCTGCAATCAAGAATTCAGTCTTTTCATGAATATTGATAAAGGAAGTGCGTAAACAGTAGGTCTAAATATAGACACGTATGTCCACGGGAAATTATAGACAACGAGGCACGTTGCATTTTGACAACGATTATTAATAAAAGGTTAATATGCGTCATAACAGAGTATAGATGGTTGATACTGATTACATTTAAAGATAAGTTATATTAATAGTAACACGCCATCCATGTCAAAAGTGAGTTGTATCTCAAAGGGCTTACCTCGTTTTCTTGACGCCGTGTTTGTTTATCAATCTAAAAGTAGCGACGGCGTCACGTGGTGGATTTACTTAAAAATAGACATTATTCTCCTTGCAGGATAATAAATAATTATAATTTGATAACTTTATAACGAATTTTATTTAAATGGTGTAATTTACAGCATTTTCGTAACTTTTATTGGTAAACAAAATATATAAATTTCCAGCCGTATTTTAAAATGGCGCACGTTATAGCGTATATTACTTTAAACATTTACATCTGAAAGTCAAAGTATTGAAAAACAGGCTTTGTGAAACTGCAAAGTTCTTGAATTTTGAAGAAAATGAGTAAATTTGAGCAATTTTCTACTAATGATTAAAATATGAGCCCATCCTGCGATCAAAAAAGTTTCTCATGAATAAGAATCCTCTGAAACAGTTCTTTCATTATATATAAACATTTTAGATCAGAGGTTGGGGGCTATGCAAAATATTCTAAAATAGCTTCAATTTTTGGCCATTTTTCAAGAAATTTTCAAGATTTGGGGGAAATGACTCAATTCAGAATGTCACAATACATAAACTAGAGAGAAAATTACATCATTTTTAATTGTCATGCAGTCACCAAGGATTCAATTAAAATTTAACATATTGTCAACTAAAACTCTGCAGTTCTGATTTTTCAGAAATTAACAGGGCCAAAAGAGGCTCAAAGTGAACCTTGTTCTTCATGCCTATCCTCGGTACTCAGGGCCACTCAAATGAGCAGCGAGTGATTTTTTTTTGTTTCCAGCACCTACTGCAACAGTTTTGCAACTGAGGGACCTCAGTTTAAACATTCTCATCCAATTAACTAGTCTCCATATCCCACAGTGGATTTGAATTCACAATGTAAGGATCACTTCCTTCTATTGATGGTCGATATCTACATCCACTCAGAGCAAGAACGTGTTCGGCCAATACGCTGTGTTCTTGTCACTCCAATAAACATTATAAAATCATAATTGTGTACAAATTTGTTGCAATTACGTGTTTTACAGAAGTGGGAACTCTTTAATTCACTCTTTTAACTTTAAAAATCTCTATTTCAATGAAACTCATTTTGCTTGTCGCGAAGACTGGGGTGTCCTAAAACTTCACGACGAATGTTTCTTTTTCGTTACTAAAGAAATGGGCATGTCATAATATTATAATTGACATTCAAAACATGACTCAGAACATTTTATCCAACTGGAATACTGTACATGTATTATATTTAGCGTGTACGATATTTGGCGGAAATAGGTTTTTGATATAGCGCATTTCTAATTGTTGTTATTAATGAATACATGCGCAAGAAATTTAGCATTGTACTTGAATTAGCGGATGTTTCTTTCCGTCAAAAGTGCTAAAAAGAATACACAGCCAAATGTAATACGTTTAAAGTATTTTGCCACTTCAATGCGCTTCATTGTATAAGGTTGATTTCTATTTGATACATGCATAACCAATATCTTTTTTTTAAAGGGGGGAGGATTTTGTGCTCAAACTGCCTTTTGAACGAATGAGTTATCTAAGGAAAAATATTTAAAAAACTTAACACATAAAAAATATAATATCCCATTTTACTCTATCACATAGTTTATAAACATAATACATTAAAATATTGAAAATTACATATCCTACAGTTAACTATAATTAATAATTATGCACAATATACAGCCAATTTCTTCATTCTACAAAGGCTACATGAAAGAGGGATTCTTCTTATATTTTTATCATATTTAAAATTAATGAAATTTTTATAGATTATTATAGATATCTATAATTTTTATTGATTTTTATAGATTTATTTTCACATAATTATGTTGAAGATACAAACTGATACCAAAATAAAAAATATTGATCATTTATAGAGTGAGAAATCAATTTTTACCACTTTTTTTCAAATCTGTTATTGAACTAGCAAGATTATACTTTGTTTAGGAAATCTTTTTTATTTAGTAATACAATTTGAAACTCCACTCCTTAGTTATTAACATCAGAAAATTATTAATGTTTTATGCCTTATTGGGAAGAACCTTAACAATTTATTATTTTTTAAATACAGAGTTAGCCAAAAAAATCAAACTTGGCTTCAAAAATATGCAATACATATTATTTCATTTAATAAACTCCCACACAATCACTCACTTATTAAATAAGAACATTCCCAAATCCAAACCCAAAATCAAAACTTAGGAAAGCAGCATAACTAATAAGAAAGTTTGCTAATCATTAACAATTAAGCTCCCACCCTTGAGCAATAAAGATGTGACAGGATTCCCTCAAAAATGATGCTGCCGTTTCCTCACAACCCTCCCTCCATATTGGCTGTGCTACATATATATTTTACCCCACATCTCACAACCCTCCCTCCATATTGACTGTGCTACATACATATTGTACCTCACAACCCCTCACAACTCTCCTACCATATTGACTGTGCTTCATACATATTGTATCCTACATCCCCTCACAACCCTCCCTCCATATTGGCTGTGCTACATATAAATTGTACCCCACATCTCACAACCCTCCCTCCATATTGGCTGTGCTACATATATATTGTACCCCACATCTCACAACCCTCCCTCCATATTGGCTGTGCTACATATATATTGTACCCCACATCTCACAACCCTCCCTCCATATTGGCTGTGCTACATACATACTGTACAACACATCTCACAACCCTCCCTCTATACTGACTGTGCTACATACTGTACCCCACATCTTCACACAACCCTCCCTCCATATTGGCTGTGCTACATACATATTGTACAACACATCTCACAGCCCTCCCTCCATATTGGCTGTGCTACATACATATTGTACAACACATCTCACAACTCTCCCCCCATATTGGCTGTGCTACATACATACTGTACAACACATCCCAGCACAACCCTCCCTCCATATTGGCTGTGCTACATACATATTGTACAACACATCTCACAACCCTCCCTCCATATTGGCTGTGCTACAGAAATACTGTACTACACATCCCCGCACAACCCTCCCTCCATGTTGGCTGTGCTACATACATATTGGACAACACATCTCACAACCCTCCCTCCATATTGGCTATGCTACATACCAGTACATATTGTACCCCACATCCCCTCACAACCCTCCCTCCATATTGGCTGTACTATATACATATTGTACAACACATCTCACAACCCTCCCTCCATATTGACTGTGCTTCATACATTTGGTATCCCACATCCCCATATTGTATCTACCAGCCGATTGGTCAAATTCTTTATTCTGCATGAAAAAAAGGAATGCCTATAACCCACCTTCAAAATATCAAATATGAACAAACTAAATATTATTCATAGGTATAAGCATATATGTATTCTAAAGTGTGATAGGTCATTCTGTAACCAATTCAACGAATGTAACAAATTTGAAAAAGCCTTATGACATTAAATGCAATAGTAATCAGCTATCTGGCAAAATAATCAGGTCATTGAGACCTTCAAGGGGGTCTAGTTATGCTTTCTGCAAGTCTATATTTGTACACACTATTTTCAAGATTCTTCAAGAGAGGGGGGCTTCATTGGAAATGATACATATAATCCAAAATGGTAGGCAGCAACGAGAGCCAATTCTAGAAATAGGTAAGTCCTTGTGACCTACTTTAGGGGTCTTTTACTGCTCTACTTTGATATGGTATGAATAAGGAGTATAAACCCATGTCAGAAAGACAACATAATTCATGCCGACTAAAAATTTTCAAGAACACATGAATCCCGTAAAAATAATTAAAGCACACACCATTTCAGCATCCAAGAAAATTTCATTAAAAATTGCATAAATATGTCATCTCACTGGCCTAGATTACTATAATCCTTAATAGTTTACACAGTTTCCACAGTGGAATCTAGCAAATAAGAAATCTGAAGAAACTACTATGTTCCATTTCATAAAAACAAGTACATACATACAACATAAACCCATAGCAAATGACAACTACCTAAGAGTCCTCAAAGAAATAATGCTTATATTATCATGACTAATCATTTTAAAGGTACATGTAGATGCAATACTTCAACACATACTCATAAAAATACTGTAATATTAACCCTAAATCTGCTTCCCCAAATGCAAGACCCCTACCCTTCAGTGAAACAGATGTACAAAACAAATGCTCAACAGGCAGTAACTTGACTTTTTTCAATGATGTACTGGTGTATCATGAATTCCTTAATGTAGCAGGAGGCCTAACTCCCTGCTCTCTCCAAAATGATGCCGTTACATTGTACCTCACATCCTCTCGCAACCCCTCCCAACATCCAAATCCCAATACTGGCTAGCACAGCGAGTCTCACAACCCCTCCCACCATCCAAATCCCAATACTGGCTAGTACTGCGAGTCTCACAACCCCTCCCACCACCCCAATACTAGCTCTCACTGCAAGTCTCACAAACCCTCCCACCATCCCAATACTGGCTAGCACTGCCAGTCTCACAACCCCTCCCACCACCCCAATACTAGGTAGCACTGCAAGTCTCAAAACTCTCCCACCACCCCAATACTAGGTAGCACTGCAAGTCTCACAACCCCTCCCACCATCCCAATATTAGCTCTCACTGCAAGTCTCACAATCCCCTCCCACCATCCCAATACTAGGTAGCACTGCGAGTCTCACAACCTCTCCCACCATCCCAGTACTGGCTAGCACTGCAAGTCTCACAATCCCCTCCCACCATCCCAATACTAGGTAGCACTGCGAGTCTCACAACCTCTCCCACCATCCCAGTACTGGCTAGCACTGCAAGTCTCACAATCCCCTCCCACCATCCCAATACTAGGTAGCACTGTGAGTCTCACAACCTCTCCCACCATCCCAGTACTGGCTAGCACTGCTAGTCTCACAATCCCCTCCCACCATCCCAATACTAGGTAGCACTGCGAGTCTCACAACCTCTCCCACCATCCCAGTACTAGCTAGCACTGCAAGTCTCACAGCCCCTCCAACCACCCCAATACTGACTAGCACTGCTAGTCTCACAATCCCCTCCCACCATCCCAATACTGGCTAGCACTGCGAGTCTCACAACCCCTCCCACCATCCCAATACTGGGTATCACTGCCAGTCTCACAACCCCTCCCACCATCACAATACTGGCTTATTAGTCTGCAAGTCTCACAACCTCTCCCACCATCCCAGTACTGGCTAGCACTGCAAGTCTCACAACCCCTCCCACCATCCCAATACTGGCTTATTAGTCTGCAAGTCTCACAACCCCTCCTACCATCCCAATACTGGCTAGCACTGCAAGTCTCACAACCCCTCCCATCATCCCAATCTTAATAATGGCTAGCACTGCAAGTCTCACAACCCCTCCCACCATCTCAATACTGGGTAGCACTGCAAGTCTCACAACCACTCCCATCATCCAAATACTGGGTAGCTATACAGGTCTCACAGCCCCTCCCACCACCCTAATACTGGCTAGGACTAGGGAAATGGCTATGAACCAATTCTAGAAGGTAAGTCCTTGTGACATACTTTATGGGTATATTGTATCCTCAGTTGTGATGTTGTGAATAAGAGTATGAACCCATGTCAGAAAGACAACATATTCATGCTAACTAAAAATTTTCAAGAACACATAAACCCCATAAAAACAATTAATAAGCACACACCGTTTTAGCATCCAAGAAAATTTCAGTGCATAAACATGCCATCTCACTGACTCAAGCTTCAACCCTCAATAGTTTACCGTTTCTACAGTGAAAACTGACAATTAAGAAATATGAGGATACCAGTACATACACTTTATCTAACAGAAATAATCTGACACAAACACAAAGTAAAAGAAATATTTATTTAACTGTTCTACAAGAAGTGGCATGCATGATGCCAAATCAGGGCATATTGAGATTCATGGTAGATTTGAACTAGAATGCTTGCATTAAAAGACTTTTCGACACTTATTTGAACTGTGAGAACATTAAGAGATGTTCAAATGGTTAATATGTTCAAACTAGTTTATACCCAATCCAGCCATACTCTTATCATGAATTTGTTATACAGCATAATATCTTTACCAGCACCCGAGGTGCATACATAGAGTTTGATAAGTTTCATACCATATATGTACTCTAATGTAAATACTTTTCTCAAACCGGAAAAGTTGTGCAAAAATATCAATATCCCATCATCTAATTATTCATATTCAAAAGAAGTGTCCCAAGCAATGGGAGAAATGGGGACTTCAAACTCCACAGTTACTGATGACCTTTTCATCTGTACTGCCTTGTAACTTAGAGGGCCTCATGATCAGTCTAGTTTTTTGAACTTGCTGGTTTAGCAATAAATAAAATAAATAAATTCAGCCATCCCGACATCAGATAGCATTGCTGAAAATTCAGATCAAGCTAACTTCATACAATGTACACTGTACTATACATCCAGGACACCCATACTTTGAAATATAACTTCTGTAAACCTGATCCTCACTAAATGAAATCAGTTCATACAATGGATGTAAGTGGAGTAAAAATTATTAAACCTGGTCCTCGCTTAATGAATCTCAGTGTATGAACTGATTTCGCATTTGCTCTTCTGCTGGTTCAGGGTCAGCTTACATGATTGTTTCTGATCTATAGAGCATGAAAACTGTGGAGAGAGAGATAGAGCGAGGGAGACAGAGAGAGAGAAAGAGAGGTCTAGACTATTTAAATTGTTTGTAATAATTTATTACATGTTACAAACTTGGAAAAAAGAAGAAATTTTAATTGTTCGAAATATGATGAGGGGTTGGACATGTTGGAGACAAAGTTTTTATAGGGGCACGTCTTTATTCATGGAGCTCAAAATTAGAATAAACTCAACTGAATTAAAACCCTTTTTACTTAACTTGAAAGATATCATGAACTCAGTATCCCTGTAAACTTCGAAAGGAAAGGAAAAGGGGACGGGAGACAAAAAATAAGCAAAGAGAAAATAAAGAAAGGGGCAAATGAATAGGAAGGGAGTTCGCTAATATTTTATTATAACACCCCTCTCAAGAATTATGAATTACTCATATGAAGATGCCAATTTGCTGATGGAGGACTGCAAATTTATGCCTATATACTTGGTACACTCTTAAAAAAGTTTTACTTAGTAGTCATTTTTTATTTGAAATATCAAAGATGAGTAAAAGATAATTACAAAAGCATTTACTTAAAATTTTAAATAAATTACTAAAAATGTTTTACTTGATTTTTTTATTTTAAAGAATTGTTTTACTTAAACACTAAAAAGTATATAGTTTTTGTTGTATCCGTCTGTCTGTCTCTCTGTCTGTCTGTCTCTCTGTTTGTCCGCAAAAAAATTAACCTTGCCCATAACTTTTGATTTAGCGGAACTATGACTTGTATATTTCACATATCCATTCGTTTTGACAAGACCTTTCTTTGAGTATCGCCAAATTTGAACTTTTAACCTTGACCTTGGAGTTTGACCCACTTTTACAAATTCCAACCTTTTTCTTTAGCCATATTTTTTAACAGTAAATAACAGGACATTAATACTTCACATATATATTCTTTGATGAAAGACCTTTCATTTGATACCAACTACCACGACCATTTGACTTTGACCTTGGAGATTTCATCCTTGTGAAAAAACTTTAACCTTGGCCATTACTTTTGAACGATAAGGGATAGGACTTTCATAGTTACATATATGTAATTCCTGTGAGTAGACCAGTCATTAGATACCAAGAACTTTGACCCTCTGACATTGACCTTGGAGTATCGGAATTGATAAACTAGGTTTATCGACTGTAAACTATAGTTTACAAACTGTAAACTATAGTTAACGATTCGTTAAGTATAGTTTTCATCTGTAAAACTATATTTAACGGTTGTTAACTATAGTTTACGAATGATAATCTAAGTTTATCTGTCTGTAATCCAAAAACGGCATGTACCCAACTTAATGTTGAAGTGACAATAAACAATGTTACCATTGCAACTCATACGCCAGAATCTGACAATAAATACATCTACATTTCTATCGGTGTTATCATCTTCACCATCATCATCTCTGTCGCTATTGTCATCGTCATATTGGTCATCAGGAAGAAGGACATTGAACGCAAGAAATACAAGGCCACCCCTGGTCCCCTGGGGGTCCCCATGCAGAACGGGTACTCCCCCGCCGGTACCTCCAATGTGCCCAGTGCCCCTCCTGAGGAGGAATACATGGAGAGGAAGAAAGTGACGTTTAATCCCGGGACTCACAGCGAGGGGCATCTAAATAATCCCAACAATAACTACAGCTCTAACATCACACAAAATGTAAGTCATCTATTTGTTATAATCCACAGTTGTGCTTGTTTAACTCATTTATCATAATATAATAATACAAAAAATACATCCATTTAATGGATACTGATGTACGATATTTTTTTTTATATCAAGTGGTCTAAAATTCAATTAATGCTTCAAAAATGCTTCAAAAAGTTCAAACATTATTTTATTTTAAAATATTCTTATTTTTTATTACAAGCAAACTTTGGGAACCATGATATCAAACAGGTTAATATAAAATTTACACAGTTGTATCTTAATAAAATGCATTTGGACTTGTAAATGACTTTAATTTGAAAGTCAAATGTAATTAGCTAACGCCATGATTTACGTAAATAGACTGAATCATTTTTAAACCCAGTATAAAACACCTTGTAATTTTTTTTATTCCTGGCGTGACCAAAGCTTAACTGAAACACTACCAGAGTCAGTATCCTAACCTCAGATCTAATATTAATAACTCATCTTACTGGATAAACCAGCACGAGGGGAAATTTTTGTAATATTATAAATAAAGTCAAAAGTCAGGTGTCTAAAGTTGCGGCTCACACAATGGTAAGGGTCTGTCCTTGTATCTGGGATACCAATCTCTGAAAAATGTAACGTGCATGTCACTACACAAAAATCTGGATATAAAGGCCGTCAACAGGAGAAAAATATGTTAGATGTCAAAAATGGTGTCATAATGGACCCATATTTCTCCAGAAAGTGATAAACATTTTGACCTCAGGCTACTTGTCACCAAAATCTTTTTTTAATAACTTTATTTACGACTACTATAGGACTACTATAGCGGAAAAGAGATTTGGTGCACAATAAACAATGCATTCTTTTTTTTATGCAGAAACTAATTTTTTTATAGCAGAGAAAAATCACATTTTTATGAGTCATAGAGGCTGCTAAATTATTGAATAGGGCAGTCTCATTATTTTTCATTATAAATTACATAATTTTTTTTTTTTGCGGTTAAATGGGATTTTATCCATTATTACCCTCATTATATGACTTTACATTAACTTGTAAATGCCTGCTCTTTCTAGATGCAGAAGTTTTATCATAATTACGGTCATTCTCATTTTGGGATCCTAAAACGATTTTAGTGGGTATTTTTTCAATAGGTCCACTGATAGTTAAGATGGCTTTCGGCGTCCATTTTTGATTCATCCTAAATCTTCTTATTATGAAATTAGGCTGACCTTTGGGAGGGTGGATTTAAAGAAGGATATCGGATCTTATCTTCATTTTGGAATCATCCAGACAAAACAGGGATTTTTTATGTTTATCCCTCTTTGATAAAAATTTATTTTTTGCCTGAAGACAGACAAGCCATGATTTTGTGGGTGTATCTGGGTATTGAATCAGTGCAGATTATTGGTTCAGGTCTCAGGAGGTCCGCAGTGTCTCGTTTTCATTGGAGAACGTTAGTGCATCTCCTGCATTTATGAACATTAATCATGGCTTATTTTGATAAATTGAGTATTTATTTCGTCACACCCTGTGCAATTACTGCAGATAGGGAAATATCCTTGCACAGGGACATGATAAATTTTCTATAAAATTAATATTTATTTTTCATATTCTGTTTATATTGATATTCAGTAAGTGTGAACATTTTTGTCAAACAAGATTTGTTATTTTTACTTTTGTAGTGAATTAAAACCTACAAAAATATTTTTATTGCTATAAAAATAAATGCATGGTGTTTAAATTTGTAAGATCCTTTTTGAACCAAAAACATTTGATATTTTGGGAGATTGTTTATGATTTTTGTCCTAACTTAACTTCCAACCCAGAGGACTTAAGAACCCCGCGTAAAGAAAAATATATACCTTAAAAAAAATAATCATATTTCTGAGTGGAAAAATAAAGCATTTTGTTTGTGAAACTTGACAAATATTTTCCCTTTGGTTTTCTTTAAACTGTTCTGGTCGTGTCATTATTTGTACTTTAGATTTGTGAAGTTTTCTTTAAGGCTTAAAACTTATTTAAGGATGTGGTCTTTCATTTAAACAGAGCGTTTTCCATGTGGGACAAGTTCAAAGCAAACACATATCATTTTCCCATTTTTCAATAAGAGACAGACAAATTTAAAGTCATTTTCCTTTTATCAAAACTTTTCAGCTAGATCTTTAATTCAATCGGAGAAAATTTGAACATGCACTGAACATTGTGTGGTTATTAAATTTGCATTTTTTTTTCTTTTTATAAAATGATGACAAGATATTAAATGATTTATAATTTCTTGTCATATAATTATTTCCAATTATTTGCCTTTATACTAGTTTATACCTTATTGATTGAGAAAGAATAATTCCCATGAACTTTTCTAACCTATGACTATATCCAATATTTTTCAACAGATAATAGCGATAATTTTCACTAAATTTGTCAAAGATTGGTAGGACCATTGTATAGAAATTTATGTGGATTTTCCACATAGAATTATAAATTTTGTTTAAAAGCTCTTTTAATTTATCTGAAAGGATAATGCATGTAATTTGGGGTAAATTTAATTCTATAGACTATTCATTTAATTTTTTTTTCTTTCAGAATTTATATGATAAGCCACCATCCTATTCCTCCTTGAAATCTGATTCAAAAATTGAAGCCATGAATGCCTTAAAACTTCAGCAAATTTTACTGAAAAAAGACAACCAGGTGAGACAGAAATGCAATAAAAAGAATATTTAAGTTTAAAATTTTATTTTAGAAAAAAAATCAAATTTTGAGGCTTTTTCTATATCTTGAGTGTTAAATTTTAGCTGTCGGATCATGATACAATGTATACAAGTTCACACAAATTTCAGAATATTCAAATCATAATTGAATGCCAAAATTTTTTCCCCCTGCATATATTTGAATCAGAATGAATATTTTATGCATAATTACTGCAATACCCCCATAACAACTGATGACAAGACCAGCACAAAGACAAACAGATGATTATATTGTCTATGCAGCTGTCACAAATCTTCCCCCAGAAAAATAACAAAAATAGAGCTCTAAATTACACCAATCAATAATTCAGCTGTACCAAACTCTACACACCACTAACATTGATTGTCTCTAAAGTATCATTTTCATAAATTGTCATATCTCTGAATAGTTGTTTTCATACAACAAAGCAAAGAGCTCAGGAACAGGGATAGAAAGGGATGTTATCAATAAATATCAGCACTGCAGCCCGTGTTCTTCTGAATATGGTCATAATATCAGACACAAAATTGATATTCTTATGATGTATGTTTAAAGTTTCCAGAAATGTAATGATTTTGCTATTTTTAGGTTGCTTCCCCTGGTAGACTTGCGTTAAATATGGTTTACAGATGTAAAATAGATTAACGCTATTAACTTTAGTTTACAGTCCGTAAACTATAGTTTACAAGCGATAAACCTAGTTTACCGACTGTGAAATTATGTTTAGCTCTTTTTTGTGAATTTGGCGTGCCGTAGCTATGGTTCAAAATTTCATTAACATCTTTGTCTTTTTTAACACAAAATTAACATGATATGACTGCCTCTACAACAGAAAACAAAAAATACATTTATGTACCGTATAGCGGGTTTTCTTGAAGGGTGTAAGATTTGGCGTTTTACTTGCTCAAATGTATGCCATTAAGTTTGGCGTAATTTATTTTGCCGGACACAGAGTTTCAGCTCTTTACAGATGAACACTTAGAAGAGAATCTAATATTTTAGCGACTATAATTTTAGAGGGTTACCATCAAAACGCAAAAATAAGCCAACATTAGCAACCCGCTAAATTAACCCGCTATACGGTATATTACGGTCATCCTACTTCATTGGAAAAATATATATTACGGTCGTCTCAATATTTTGTTACGGTCCCTATCGAGATTTTTCACTCATATGGAGAGTTGAAGACAGCATCACTTGACATTGAAGGGCTGCATTTTTTTTTATAACTAAGTTCGGTACTCGGGGCAAGTGACCAGATAAGGATCTTTTTTGTGCCAGCACCTAGTGCGACAAGGACTCCTGTTTAAACGGTCTCCACGCCCCACGATGGGGTTCGAATCTGCGACTTTAAGATCCACTCCTTACTCGAACCGTGACTCGAGCACTGCACGATGCGGGCGATTCTTTCTATAGTAAAATATCAAAATATGAAACAGATGTGTCAGACTGAGTGGCATCTATTATTTCAGGCTCAGTGGGATATATCGTGTCCACATGGAATGGAAAACATTTTTAATTCCATTCTAATTAAGTTATTGACAAAATTATTTTGATAACCGTCCAAATACCGGTTATCCTTGTCTCTGAGGCTCTCTCCTAAATCATTGGTTAATTCCTTCAAAAATTGTACACTTCCTCAATTTTAATAAAACAAAAGAAAAACTGGTAATGTAAAATAAATGTTGTATTAATACCAATAATAACAAAAAAAAAAGGAAATCTCTCCAAACAATCCAATTACTTGTATATATCACAGCACACACCCGTGGTTTATCGTCACAAACCAAGGTCTAGATGTACGAGCCCCTCCATATCCGGAGAGTGCGCTGAACAGTTTCTGGACCTTGTGGTTTGAGGCGATGTCCTTAATCATGAGTATTTGTAACAAATGAAAACAAAGAAAATTAACCTGGAACTAGTGGACTTAACGTGTAAAATGGAATGTTCACTACTTTTGATTTGTGACCAATGTATTTTCAAATCAATAATTGAATCTGACCTTTGTTTGTCTTCATTTGACCCGAAATATAATATAGAAATTTACTCTACTAGTCTCTCTGCACATATACCGACTGGTCAACTGAAAGATCACTACCATTTCCTGCTTATATTTTTGTTTCTACTTGCAAAATATAAACAATACATATTATTTTAAAATCTCATAAGCAGATCACATGTTCATCGTAAACAGAAGCTGTTCTGTATACATGTATATAAAACATTCAACAACTAAAAGGAATAACAATTAATTGCTGAGAAAAAGTTCGTTATTTCCGTTCTGCACAAATTGCATAGTACAAAATTTGATGACATATAATTCAGTCAACAAAGACACCATTGGAGATAAACATGGAATACATTCTTCCTTTCCCTTTCTTTCTGCGGTATCCCTCGACTAACTTCCTCCCCCCGCCAATATCTCCCTTTTCCACCCTTTCTCTCATTCTCGCCCCTTTGCTATACCCCCCCCCCAAGTTTGTCCAATAATTGTTTACATATTTGCAGGAGGGTGGAGGTGGGGGTTGTCTTTGTGTGTGTAACAGAAGTGAAGTAATTTACATTGGGATCCAAGAAATATAAATATTAATATAAATATTCAGATCAGACTTAAATTCTCCATCTGGAAGCTACTGATCATTCATACTGATAGCATGTTAGATTTAAAGTTTTCCTATTTTCCTGGCCTTTTTGTTTTTAGAAACTGAGACAGAAACAGTGCCCTCAAGATAAACTGTTAGCATAAAGTGAAGCATCGTAACATACCACAAATGAACCATGCGAAGAGGAATGTGTTGATGAGGGACTCTAGGCAGTCGCCGGCCTTCCTTCCTTTAGACTTTGGCTTGTCCTTCTTTCCTTCTCCCTCTCCCTCCTTCTCTTTGTCCTTTAAGACACTTTTCAGTAGCCCGTACAAGATGGAGATACAGGTGAAGACGCCGTCCACTATTAGGTATATAGGAATCAGTCTCTGGGCAGGGCAGTCGTCCAGGTATACCGCACCTGTAAGGTAAATTACAGGTGATGCTTAGTGATCACCACAAAATCTCCCAGCTAGGTATGTACCATTCCTGTTTTCTCTCTATCCCTCGACCTCCCTCCCCTAAAATTACACTCCCTGGTTCAAAAAGCTCAGATTCGAAATTATAATAATTAATAAATCTTACATTCAAAGAGTACTCACCCATTACAATCATAGCAATAGGATATCCCAGCAATAGGGCTAAAATCACAATGAATATCACTGAAAAAAAAAGTAAAAAGTGAATTAGGACTCCACACCACACTTGTACAAATACGTATTCAAATCAGAGTACTGGAAGCTTTCAAAAGCAACTGTAATTTACCTGATTAATTCTTGCAATAAAAGCATTAGGTGAGAAATAATTTTAAAAATTGAATCCCTTTCAAAATACAAGTAAAAATAAAGAGAAAATAATTAAATATTGTTATAAAAAGATCCTCTCTCGTATTATTGCAAATATAATGTAAATGCATCGTTTGATATGTTCATGTTGAAGCAAAAGTATCATCCATAAATGCTTATAAATCCATTAAGAATACACAAGAAAACATTTTATGTATTCCAAAGATAGTTTATTTTTCGGTTTAGGAGATTTGCATCGGTATAAATAGTTCTCTAAAAGTCGTAGGTTTATTATATTATTAAATCTCAATCTAGACAATTCTAAGCAAGCAGATTTATAAACCTTTCGGTGTCAACAGAGCTACACGGAATGGAGACCTTGTGTCACACACTCACCTGAACCGGTGCATATTGAACAACATTTTCTGGCAAAGTCCACATTCCCTGTCGATTCCGCCTTTGCCTGTTTAAACTTTCCAAAGAGAGAATCGTAGGATGGTGGCGGATCTAAAAGAATTGTTTAAAAGTTCACACTAATCAATCATTAGGTATAATTTGATATTAGTATATTAAAAAAATGAATAAGATATTTACGAGTTGGATAATAGTGTCTAAAAGAAAAATTTAAATGGTGAAAATTGTGTAATCGAATTACAGATATTTCGAAATTCATTAATAATGAATAAATAGGTAATATTGTAAAGTTTGAGCACAAACGACTTTGTTTATATATATACAATGTATATTATATGCTCTTTTTTTCAAAGATGCATGTACAGTGCATTACTTCTACTCGAAAGCAATTCACAAATCTTCCGTTTCAGCAAACGTATTTAGAAACAAAACCGAGTTATTGGCTGAATTCCTGTAATCAATCGAATCATTTACTTAAGTACAACATATTGTCCAATGTGTTTTCTTTGAAAGTCTAGTGTCATCGTCAAACATGCACTGAGCACCACCTACCGTTTTGGGCCACATCATTGGCGGTGTAGACTGGGGGTGGATCCATTACAGAATCCGTCGGATTGGAAGAATCCGCGGGGTAGATCTGTACGTTAGCCATCTTCTGAAACGCACAGAAACTTATGGAAAGCCGAGAGTAATAGTTAAAACCAATATATAAACACTAGCATGGAACAAGTCTCACAAGTAAACTCACTGGAACATCGGTTTCTATTGACCTTCCACATAAACAAAGCGCAATACACGTTGTTATGATTGAGAAATAGATGGACTTTAAATATTTAATTAATAAATGCTAACTTTGCATAGACATTTAAATTTATTGTCCACAGACAGCACCGTCATTGAAAAGAAATCAGTCGGAATAAATGCCAGAATACTTAAGTGACTGACAAAGATTAGAGTACATGCTTGTAAAAATGGGGGGGAAGGTAAGGCATATTTCGAAAAATCGATGATTTTAAAAATGAACTTCTCGGGGGAGGGGAATGCATAATATAATAAAAAAAATTATTGTGGTGGAGCAAAGATTCTGAAATAAAACGCAAGATATGTGTTTTTAAAACTCTGATGCCCCCCCCCACCCCCGTATGACAGCTCATGGCGAGGGTTGAAGTTTCCCAACTGCAAGTTTTGAACTCCACAACGTAGTCCGAAAAATCTTATGTTTCCCAGGCTTTTAAACGATTTTGTCATTTTACGTGCCAGGAAAAAAAAAATGAAAAATTCATATCACATGAGTTATTTTTAATTTTGACGCTGATATGATACATACTTTTTCTCCTTGTGGCCCTTTAATTTTAGCTTGCCGCCCTTGACAAAGGTATAGGCATCAGCCATTACTATTTAAAGTAAATTCTGTGGCAAAAAATGGTAAACAAACTTTAAAAGTTATTGAATCATGGGCGCAGCCATATTTGGTTCTACTAATATCCAGAGTGATAACGTACGAATAATTCCGAAATAGCAAACTTTTGGCCGTGAAAGAAAAACGCGGGAATCAGTGGCTTCAGAAGTCTGAGTCTAATCTTTTTTTATTTGAATTCCATAATGCTATAATACAAATAATACAAACATATGAGATAAAAACAATATTTCATTGTAGCATTCATTTTTTTTAGAGAGAGAGAGAGAGAGAAAGAGGGAGAAAGAGAGAGAGAGAGAGAGAGAGAAAGAGATGATGTTATAAAAGAATGTGAGTGATAAATACAGTAGGTAGCAAAACTAGTTTTAAGACAGGGTTTATTGATGTTAGTCTGAGAGTATGGAGTGCCATTTTAGCCAGGAGGCATTAAAGTCAGAGTCTAATGCTTTTATCTGATCATAGATTATAAATATTCCGTCCTACGGCTACAAATAACTATTTTCTCTCAATTATTATTCAATATTAATTTATTACCATCTGAATATATAGGCCACAGTCTGAACAAGCGCGGGGAACTGAATTTTATAGTTGGCCGTCAATCATTGTTCTGCAATGTCATCTATTTTATCAGTGCAGGGTGGGGGTTGGCGTGATTTTACAAAAAAAATAAAAATAAAAAATACATATATGCACATGTCTGAATATATCATACCTACCACAGGTGCTTGGTACCCCCTTGTGATCCGATTTTTTAAAAAAATATCTTTCTTTTAGCTAACCTGAGCCGAAGGCTTAAATAAATGAGCTCTTCTTATATGAAGTCTGCCGTCGTCGTCGTTGTTTCGTCGTAGTAAAACTTTTTCTTATTTTCATTTTCTTCTGAAGAACTGGGTCGGCACTGGGTCAATTTCAACCTAATTTACCAGAATTAAGAAAAGGGGATTCAAGTTTGTTCAAATAAAGGGTCGCACCTTCTTCGTTAGGGGGATAATTGTGAATCTGTGAAAATCTTCTTCTCAAGGACCTTTATGTTCTAGGAAAATTATGTGGAAACATCCACGGGTATTGTAAATTCAAGTTTGTTCAAATAATTGCCATAAAGAATAAAAGAGGTGACTGTATAATAATTTGAATGATTCACTGTCTTTTTATGCATAAATTATCGAAATCCCTGTAATATCAATTTCTTTATGAGTCAACGTAGTCCGAAAAATCTTATGTTTCCCAGGCTTTTAAACGATTTTGTCATTTTACGTGCCAGGAAAAAAAATGAAAAATTCATATCACATGAGTTATTTTTAATTTTGACGCTGATATGATACATACTTTTTCTCCTTGTGGCCCTTTAATTTTAGCTTGCCGCCCTTGACAAAGGTATAGGCATCAGCCATTACTATTTAAAGTAAATTCTATGGCAAAAAATGGTAAACAAACTTTAAAAGTTATTGAATCATGGGCGCAGCCATATTTGGTTCTACTAATATCCAGAGTGATAACGTACGAATAATTCCGAAATAGCAAACTTTTGGCCGTGAAAGAAAAACGCGGGAATCAGTGGCTTCAGAAGTCTGAGTCTAATTTTTTTTATTTGAATTCCATAATGCTATAATACAAATAATACAAACATATGAGATAAAAACAATATTTCATTGTAGCATTCATTTTTTTTTAGAGAGAGAGAGAGAGAAAGAGGGAGAAAGAGAGAGAGAGACTGAGAGAGAGAGAGAAAGAGATGATGTTATAAAAGAATGTGAGTGACAAATACAGTAGGTAGCAAAACTAGTTTTAAGACAGGGTTTATTTGATGTTAGTCTGAGAGTATGGAGTGCCATTTTTGCAAGGAGGCATTAAAGTTAGAGTCTAATGCTTTTATCTGATCATAGATTATAAATATTCCGTCCTACGGCTACAAATAACTATTTTCTCTCAATTATTATTCAATATTAATTTATTACCATCTGAATATATAGGCCACAGTCTGAACAAGCGCGGGGGACTGAATTTTATAGTTGGACTCTGTGGCCGTCAATCATTGTTCTGCAATGTCATCTATTTTATCAGTGCAGGGTGGGGGTTGGCGTGATTTTACAAAAAAAATAAAAATAAAAAATACATATATGCACATGTCTGAATATATCATACCTACTACAGGTGCTTGGTACCCCCTTGTGATCCGATTTTTAAAAAAAATATCTTTCTTTTAGCTCACCTGAGCCGAAGGCTTAAATAAATGAGCTCTTCTTATATGAAGTCTGCCGTCGTCGTCGTTGTTTCGTCGTAGTAAAACTTTTTCTTATTTTCATTTTCTTCTGAAGAACTGGGTCGGCACTGGGTCAATTTCAACCTAATTTACCAGAATTAGGAAAAGGGGATTCAAGTTTGTTCAAATAAAGGGTCGCACCTTCTTCGTTAGGGGGATAATTGTGAATCTGTGAAAATCTTCTTCTCAAGGACCTTTATGTGCTAGAAAAGAGGTAGAGCCACTTTGGGCCTTATTTGGCCCTGAGAATTTCTGAAAACTCAAAACCGCTCAGTTTATGTTGCAAATGCAGTATTTATCACTTGGACTGGTGGTGACCATGTATCTATTAATTGTGACGTAATTTCACATCTAGTCAATGCATTATGACGTCATAAAATGCGTCATTTTCCTCATATCCTGTAAATTCCTTTGAAAATGACCTAAAATTGAAGCAATTTTTCAATATTTCATATAGAGCACAACCTCTGATCCAAAATATGCCAATACATAATGAAAGGCCTATTTCTGAAGATCAGAAAACATGTTTTATTTTTTGGATCGTGAGCTGTGCTCATATTTTAATTCTTTGTTGAAGGTAGTCAAATACGCATATTTTCTGCAAATTTCAAGAACATTGCAATTTGTCAAAGCCTGTTTTCAAATATTTGGATTCTCAAAATGAAATTTCATTATAGACTATGAAAGCACCAAGTGTCTACTTTATTTTGATATATGAAAATGGAAAGAGGGTGATAGTTAATTAATTGATATAAGTACAGGGCCATTTTATGCATAAGATGGCTCTTGCTCTTTGAAAATTATGTGGAAACATCCACGGGTATTGTAAATTCACCCTACTGAAATCATTTTCATTATTTTTGTAGCTGACAATATTCTTAAAGTACCCGTACCCATGATACCTGAGGATTCAGGCATTTCACAGTTTATGAAGAAAGTATTTTCTGATTATGAAAAAATTAGAGGTAAACCACTCGTGTTATTTATGTTTCTGTTTTCTTGTGATGTAGGATTTTCTTGACAAAAATAAGCACTCCCACACATTTATTGAGCTTTCAAAATTTAATGTTTGCTGTTTTACTATAATTCTGTCAATTGATCATAATGATTTCTACAAAATCTCCAATATACTTGTATAAAATTAAAAAAGTGACGTAAAATTAATGTCAAAGTTTTAAAGGGATCTCTTTTATCACCATTGTAAAGATTAAAATATGTACTTCATTTTGATAATTTTTAATTTATTAATTTTTTTAGGAAAGGACAAAAATACAGACAGTTGTGTGTTTTGGGATGTTGTTGTAATTACAACTGCAGACAATGCACAGAAGCATGTCTTTGAACTTCAGATCGAAAGTAAAAGAAACAGAAAAGAGCTTCCTTTGAATCTCCCAATTTATGTAGTAGCTGACCCCACTGGGCCAAAAATAGGTATGTTTCTAACATATTTCTAACATATTCAGGTGATGTATTTATGCTCATTTTTAACATTTTCAAAATTTACCACAAAAGTATATAAGCACTATTAAGCACACATGTAGTTTCTGTAGTTTTTGTGTCAAATATGAATATAAAGAATCTCTGTAGTGGATTCCTTATAACCAAGTTTTACTACCTTTTATTGAATTTTTTTTCATTTCTATTTAGAGAATATAATCTTAAAAATTTCTGTTAATTTGACAGATCTTTTGTTTGATGACAGGTAATGGTGGATCCACTTTGGTGGTTTTGGCCTTTTTAAATCTTCGTTTGGGTCAGGAGATGTTTGGGAAGAAGATCCTATTGATTCATGCAGGAGGACAGAGCAAAAGAATGCCTAGTGCTAGCTGCCTGGGCAAAATATTCTCTCCTATTCCTCATGGAGACCCCATTTACCAAATGTTGGACCTGAAATTAGCTATGTACATGCCATTCCTTCCTAATATGCCACCCGGCATGTTTGTGGCTTGTGCTGATGATATACTAGTGTATGACCTTGGTCCATCTGAAGATTCCAAGTACTGGTCCTTCTGTTACAATGGATTTACTGCTCTAGCTCACCCCTCCCCAGTACAGATAGGAACCAAACATGGAGTCTACGTAGTGGAGAATGAGAAAAACCTGGATCCTAAGAAACATGTCCGGGGAATGAGATGCTTGAGGGTCCTACAAAAGCCCAGAATTACCCAGATGTATGAGCAGGGTGCAGTGCTCAGTAACCTGACCTTCCCAGAGGAAGTAGCTGTGAAGGGAGATATGTCATACACTGACAGTGCCTTCTTCTTTGGAATGGATGTAGCTAGAAAACTTTTACATTTCTATAAAGAAAACTGTCCTTTGACGTGTGAAATTGATGCGTATGGTGATTTTCTACAAGCATTAGGTCCTCAGGCTACTAGTGACTATGTTCACAACACAAAAAATGTTACACATTTGACTCCAAATCTTGTCCCCACTAGGTTACAGATATTTGAACTCTTGAAGGGAACAGATATTAGCTTACTCTTGATGAATGCTTCTAGATTTATCCACATTGGCACAACAAAGGAGTATATTCATCATTTCTGTTTCGACACCAAACTTCAAAGTGAGCTTGGATTAGTGAAGGACTGCTTTAACACTTTTACAGAAATCGAACCTAGTGCCAAAAAGCAGAAGTTTTCAGACACTGGATTTGGTTGTATCATGCATTCCTGTTTACCCTCCAATTGCTTTGTATCTCCTAATACTGTAGTGGAGTACTGTCACTTTGAGTATCCACTACAAGTAGGTCAGAACTCCATCATCAGTAACTGTGCAGTATTTGAGGAGGAACTAATGGAAACTCCTCCTCCACACAATCAAATACCTCACAACTTATTCCTCCATACAGTAGCAGTCAAACACCAGGAGAAGACCAAATACACCACCATTGTGTTCCACATCGACGATGATCTGAAGAAACAGGTCCCGGTGTCAGAAGTCTCAGGGGCCCCCTATCTAGGATACGATATCCAGCGCTTTATTGAGAACTGTAAACTGACCCAGTTTGAGTTAGATGAGCACACAGGGGGTGTGGAAGGGCAGGGAGAGGGGCGAGCCCTCACCAGCCTATGGCAGATGTCCCTATTTCCTCTGGAGAGTACCATGACTGCGTCTCTAATGCTAGCATTAACTATAGTGAAAGCCTCACAGGGTAATAATCCTAACTTGATAGATCTAAGTAGCTATGATGTTGTCTCAATGGAGGAAATTCTAGAGAAGAAGGATGTTAAAGCTATGCTGAAATTTAGAGAGGATTTATTTTCTAAAATTTTAAAGGTCTAAATTAATGTATTTATTTATATGTATCATGAAATATCTAACTTTGGACTGTACTTGTAGATTGATTTCTGTGTTTTTGATCTGATCCCATCTATGGTGCTAAAGAATTTACTGATAATTGTGTGCTATATACTTGTATTTATTTATGATCATATTTGATTTATAAATTGGTTGCATTATTCTAGAAATAAAAATGTATGACACATCTAACTCAAACAATGAAATTTGTCTGCATATATGAAGGGGGATGTCTGCTATATGGAATTAAAACTGCATTTTTTAACACAATTGGTGCAAGAATTTTTTTTAACCTTCCAAAGAATGAGTAAAGTTTATTAGCCTGTTCTTGAGAATTGTAATGAAAATTGCCAATCATCAGCTGGTGATCATAAGGGGAATAACTGTGTAATACTTCTAATGACATAATGAATTAGCTGTCATAAGACAGCACTTAAGCCCCCGTGCTATACATAAGTAAATTCATATTATGAGTTTCAAGTACAAGATAGGTCAAAAGTTTATGAAGCCATCTTTTAAAAAATATTTTTGTTTGCACTCTCTCAACTCGGGGAAAATTGGGTTCAATTAGCTGTCATAAGACAGCACTTAAGCCCCCGTGCTATACATAAGTAAATTCGTATTATGAGTTTCAAGTACAAGATAGGTCAAAAGTTTATGAAGCCATCTTTTAAAAAATATTTTTGTTTGCACTCTCTCAACTCGGGGAAAATTGGGTTGGTTGTAAAGGGGTTTGTCATCAATGCTAAATATTCAAAATCTGTTAAAAATTCAAAGAATTGGTACAGATAAAATATTTGTTGAGGAGATAAGAAAATTCTAGAATGAACAAGAGATGTTTGTAAAATACTTATGCCCCCCTCCCCCCAAATTGGAATTTTTCTAAGTCCAAGGGGCATAACTCTGTCAAAAATGGTGCGATCATACCCTACACAGAACTTGACTTAGATATTAATGTGATATATCTGTATACCAAATTTCATTTCAGTGTGTGCAATGGTTCAAAAGAAAATGAACAGAAACTGAAAAATAATTGGAATTTTTCTAAGTCCAAGGGGCATAACTCTGTCAAAAATGGTGCGATCATAACCAATACAGAACTTGACCTAGATATTCATGTGATATATTTTTATTTCAAATTTCATTTCAGTATGTACAACGGTTGCAAAGAAAATGAACGGAAACTGCAAATAATTGGAATTTTTCTAATTCCAAGGGGCATAACTCTGTCAAAAATGGTGCGATCGTAACCAAAACAGAACTTGGCCTAGATATTCATGTGATATATCTGTATACCAAATTTCATTTCAGTATTTGCTTTGGTTGCAAAGAAAATGAACGGAAACTAAGTGGACCGACAGACCGACCGACCGACAGACAGCAGCAAAAAAAATATGACCTCCCTTCTTTGAAGGGGGGCATAATAAAATATGTTTCATGGACGTTAAAAAAGAATTTGAGACATTTTTAGCTAGTCAATTGAGATAGGGCAAACAAACAAACCTTGAACATAAAATTCAAGTCCACGTTTTATCGGAACTATATAAAACTTTTTTTTGGAAATATGCTGATGGCCATTAAGTTGGATTACTGTAAACGTATTACATTTGGCTGTGTATTCTTTTTAGCACTTTTGGGGGAAAAGAACTTCCGCTAATTCAAGTACAATGCTAAATGTCTTGCACATATGTACATAAATAAGAACATGAAGAAATGCGCTAAATCAAATCTATGCTAACCCGTTAAAAAAACAATTTCCGCCAAATATTGTACATGCTAAATATAATACATTTAGTGATTTACAGTATTTTGAAACATAAACAAAACCTTGTTCACACCATTATCAGAGTAGTAACACTCGTTGCTGCAAATACTTGTGTAACAGAAGATTGATTTTTCCACATGAATAGCAAGTAGAATACCTTTAATCATTCAATGATCCAATATAGTACATATATTTTTATTAAATTTAACTGCAAGTCTCTGGCCCCGAGATCATAAAACATCTTAAGCTTAAGCCAAAATCTTGATGCTGTACATAAATTTTATGGAAGGCAAACAGGTCAAAATTTCAGCATGTTTTAATATTGATTCATAAAAATGTTGTTATTTGCAAATTTTGATATTAATTCAATAATGAAATTTGACTAAAGTCTAAGTCTGTTTCATGATCCTGGGGCCTGGTATTTATTTTGTTTGTTTGCTCGATATCCTTGTGGAGAATTTTCTGTCATTTTAAGATGCCACAACTTGTAAGTAGAGGGTCGCAAATTTAGACCTATATTCAGTGCCATAAAACAGTGAAGGACCTTTTTTGTGCTAAAACCAATGAGATATGGGATCTTGGTTCATAAAGTCTCATCAGAAGGACCAGTCTCCATGTCCAACAGAGGAATTCGGACCAGCGAAGTGAGAATTAACCCCTTACTCTGTAACTCTTACAGCAAACACTCAAGACACTGCACCATGAGTGCAACTTAGTCTCTGGTGAGATTTTTGTTCAATCTGAAATCTTTGAACCCTTTTTGGTTATACGCAAACTAATTAATGAAAACTGGTAAAAACGTGTTTTCCACATTTAATGACAATTTAAAATCAATGGGTATGTACTACAATGAATGATTTTTATTTTAAATATAATGATGCAGGATGAATGAACAAATATCAAGAAAATTTCAAAATAGTTCCTAGAGTTAAGCTTTATATTATCTTAAATAAAACTGGTCTCGGAATGATGTACAAAAATTATGATATTGGAGGAGGACAACTACTTTTGATATGACTGCACTTCAAATCCAGATTTAATTTTTAAAAAATGAAGAGGTTTGATTGTAAGTTGTTTATATTTGAACCAAATTGAATGGCCCTTGGAGAGCAATTATTCATATTCCACTTTGAAGCAATCATCTTGGAGGAGGACAACTACTTTTGATATGACTGCACTTCAAATCCAGATTTAATTTTTAAAAAATGAAGAGGTTTGATTGTAAGTTGTTTATATTTGAACCAAATTGAATGGCCCTTGGAGAGCAATTATTCATATTCCACTTTGAAGCAATCATTCATGCTGGACTTATTTACAATAACGATCAGCCTTCATTTTTTCTCTCCTGAAATTTAAAAATTTAACTTTAATCAATACTGGAAATACCCAAATTTGTTACTTCACACTTCAAATTGCTACAGAAAACATTTGCAATGTATTAATTGTAAAAATATGAAAGTGGGATACATACTCAGCTTTTCTAATTCTCTCTCTTTACTTAACATGATAGTGCTTCATTTTCAAAAACACCAGTACATGTACATGCACTTAATTCTTTTAAACATTTTGTCATTAATAATGTGCATCAGATGATTAGAATCTGAAGTGACTTTTCATTGTTTTTATTGCAGCATTTCAGAAATAATGAGTATGCCCTATTCTGATTTTGCAGATGCATATACATGTGTATCACCTTACCTGTCTAGCAATGTTTCATGAAAGTTCCCCTCTTTTTTCGCCTTTTTAAGAGACGATACATCCTCCTTACTCACTTTTAACTTCCTGTCTTGAAAGCTCTGGAATTTTTTCCTGAAAAAAGAATAAATTCATAAAGTACAATGTACATAGCTGTTTATGTTATTCTGTTTTTTTTTAAAACCAGACATATTTTTCTACAAGCCTCATCTTACACATAATTAATTTCTGCTTCCTTGACTTTGCCTCTTTCTTCTTTTGGAATATTGGCCATAGGATCAACTTCTAAGGATAAATTTAATCTGATCTGAAAAGTCCATAAAAAACAAAGTGTACAAATTAATCAGTGCTTGTCAAGTTATCTCCCTCAAATTTTGTGCTCTGTCATGTGATTTTGCTAGATTCTCCCTTTTAAATTCATTGTGTATATTTATAAATACAGTTAAGAAATCAAAAGAAATATTTCTCAATCAATTCAAACTCATACTTTAATCATCTCCTGTTCCCCAGCCTTAGAACTAAGACAGACAATTTCATCATCTCTGTTTGCAGCCAAAAATTTTCCATTACTTCCATTCAGAGCCATCTTCCCCTGTTCAAAAGAATTATACTGTTTGAATAAATACATAGTAAATCCTTATATATTGTTTATTCTAAGGCATCCTTACAAACATGTATTTTGATGCTGATGTAGCAACTTTGTTATAAATAATTCAAAGAGACACATCTATATACATTTTTTTAAATGGGATGTTTCTAATTCAAAGATTAATGATGAATGTACAATGTGCAAAGCAAGTAAAAAGGATGTCTCAACAATATTCTAGCATATCTTAATTTTAAATATAAAAAAAATTCACCTCTTGAAAAACTGGTTCCCATTGTTCCCGTACCCCGATGGCCTCTGCTTTGCCTGTAACATCACCATCAGGGTCCACAGTCAGGTATTTCCCGTAACCAGACTTGAGAGCTAGCTTTGTGTCTGACACTTGTACAGCTGTCAGAATTTCCTCTGCTTCTGGTCCATCACCTGTCAGAAGGATATAAAAAATGACAATGTGGTCAGAGATAATGATTTCCTCATACTCAAGATACTCATTATTTTAAGTTTACATGTACAATTTTTTTTCAAGTACCGGTACGACTTATTCGCATGTATTCTAGGAAATCAAATTGAGGTTTTAAATTGAGTTCTTAAGCTTAATGTAATAACCTCAGCCTCATTACTTGAACAGTGTGTATCACTCTTGGTAAAATATACCTTGATCCCTTGCTGGTCCAAGTATGAATGTGCCATTGTCAACTGCAGACACGTACCGACTATCACCAATCTCTATTGCAACATTCCCAGTTATATCTTCAAAATTCCTGGCTACCCACCAACCACCTACAATGAAACCAGACAATAAGACATATTGTTACTTATTTTCTATACACTTTATTGATTGTAACTTTCAAAATTTCTTTGCTTTATACACTTTGGTACTCCATGATTTTTGTTTTGTTTTGCTGTAATATTGTAGATATTAGAGGTTTATGAATTCTTAGAATAAGTTGTTCCATAATTTACTCAATAATCTATTCACCAAACAAAACATGATAAACAACATTATCTCAAATTAGTTGAGACAATCCTTTAATAATGATAATCATAAATAATTTTTCTAAATTTGGAGCGAGCATAATTGAATTTGGATGAGTGAAAGGTTTATTCCACAAGTTGTAACAGGCCAAGAAAGCTCTCTGAATGGGATTAGGAACTTCTTATTATCATTAGCTGTCAATGGAACATCCTTCATTATAGGCAGCTTAAAGCCCCAGATCCAGTCCATCAACAATCGGCTATAGGGAACCTGGATTCTGAACTTGTAAATTAATTGTTAAATATCTGTTTTAAACTCTGAAGAAGACCTTGCCCAACACATTATGAAATTAACAGGTACCAAAAAATGTGTGATAGACTTTTTCCTCCACCCTCCCTGTGGTCTTTCACCCCTCCCTGTGGCCTTACCGTGAGCGACCATGTCTGGGTCAGCACTAGAAGCACCCCCAGAGGTCTTTGAGACGTCTTCCATCTCATCATGCTTTCTCTTCTTTTTATGCTTCTTGTGTCTAAAAAAATATATCAATTACTTCCACTGTTTACTGCAAAAAAATTAACAGTTATAATAGAATTAAATTCCTCCCTTTGCATCAGAATACAGTAACACTCTAAAGTCTGAACCGTTTAGGTTTCCCAAAGCCATCAAGAATATCAAGCCATTCCATTTTTTTTTCTTTATTTAGCGTACACCCAAAATTTGAAAACTTTTCTTTCTAGTATCAAGGGAAAAATCCAAACAAATCAAAAGGGAAAAACACAAAATGTGAAAAGCAATTCTAAAATGTTTGTTTGTTTGTTTGTTTTTTTTTTTTGGGGGGCGAAAATTATGTGGAAACATCCACGGGTATTGTAAATTCAAGTTTGTTCAAATAATTTCCATAAAGAATAAAAGAGGTGACTGTATAATAATTTGAATGATTCACTGTCTTTTTATGCATAAATTATCGAAATCCCTGTAATATCAATTTCTTTATGAGTAGTCTGCCTCGGTGTGAAATTGGTCGTATATTCAGAGCAAGCCCTTGGGTAGCGAATAAGTTGACTGAGTTTAGAGACATAAACACCATATTCAGGTGACAACAGAATATTTTACATACACGGAAATTGACAATGGAAAAGCTGAAACTGTCATACGATTTAGTTGTTAGTTGGGCTTTTGTTGTATATTAGCCAGTAAAACATTAAAATATGAAACAGATGAGGCAGACTCTGTTGTGTATTTTATTTCAGGTTCACTCGAAGTACGGATCGAACCGACATATGCATGTAAATAATTATGTTTACTGATAAAACGTCGTCGACCTGTGAGAATTTACTCAAAATTTTGAAAGTACACGAAGCACATAACCTTCAAGTCGGCTTTCAGATACTAGTATTAAATTCGAGTTGAAGGCAGAGTGTTGAAGGTGTAATCTTCTTTCAATCATGTAGAAGATTTTGAGTACTCTGGTTCATAGGAGCCAACAGGCCGTTTAAAATAAGGGGCTCAATTAATGTCCATTGGAATTCCAACAGTTTGTGGAAGACTTGGGTCTCCGAGGACTACATAATGTTGTCAATGGGGGACTCCAGCAGCCTTTAAACATCAACTCCAGAGTTCGTATGTATACAATCAAGCAATTTTGATAATGATCAATCCCAAGAGGTGAAAAAATTCCGAGTCCGAAGAGGCAGTTGTCTATATCAAAAGCTTGTTCTATTAACGTATCCCGGAGAATGTCTGTATATAGTGTATTAGTATAGGCTTTGGGAAGTTTATGTGATTTTCCATTTTCTAAAATTTTTTAAAGGGGCATGATCACAGTTTCAGCTGATTTTTAAAACCAATTTTAATGTTGACAATTCATACCTAAGGCATCATCTATTGATTAGCATAAATTTTAACATAATTTGTTGATTAACAAACAAGATACAGAAATAAGCTCATCATAATGCAAACAAGGCAAGTGCCTTGTTTTTGTTTACATATAGAAAATATTATATCTATAACAAAATGAAATTCAACAAATCAATAGTAACTATCGTATTTAAAATTAACTTTCATTTGAAATCATCTGCTTTGAATGAACATATATTAGTATATTAACCTGTGTAAACAGAAACATGACACACACCTTGTTTACAAAAGTTTCGAGCTCTAAATCTGTCTTGTATCTCGACAACTGACGTTCAAATTTTTGATGATCATTAGAAAGACCCTTATTAGACATTTGTAAAAAAGGAAAAATAAATTTTGAAATTTAAGCTGAAACTGTGTCCATATCCCTTTAAGAGTTATTGAGGAATGAGAAGTCGGAAGTTTCTCCTTAGCTTTTGATAGATTCCATTCTAAGAAGTACAGATTTATGCTAAAATTAGTTAAAAGTTTTCATGTTTTTCTCTCTAAGTAAAAGGTCAAAACGATTTAAAGTTTTTTGTATCTTTTGTATTTTTGTATGACTACTTAACCATATGTGAAAATAATTCAGAAAAAATAAAAATACAAAGCATTTGAAAATATCTAATATATACTACAAAATTTATAAAAATTGGGGAATTTGGACGAGACAATATCCACTTTTAAGTTAAATTAATTTTCCTGTTATTTTGTCAATCTCATCTGATAGACCTTTTTTCAAATTAGTTCAATTTCCGAGGTCAAAGTCAGATGGTCAATAACTTCGGCACTCAACATAAAATCTTGTCATAAGGAATGCACATCTAAAGCATGATAGCCGTAGTACCAATTACCACATATAAAAGTTATAGTCAAGGTTAAAGTTTGGTAAACTTCAAACTCTTACGGTCAAGGTCAATAGGTCAAATATGTCGGTACCCAAAGAAAAGTCCTATCATACGAAATATTAATTTGAATTGTAAAGAGTAAAATCATTGTCCATAAGTTTTATGAATATGATTTTTTTTTAGTTTATTATTTACCGATACACATCTCCTTTTATTCCGATAAACGATTAATATGTTCCCTTTTTGTCCATTTCTACCAGAACTGCCTTGTCATTACATATACATGTTATACATACTAATAGCATTCTTTCCATTGCAAATGCATCTATATATGGGACTTGCAGATATCTTCCGGGTCATTTTGAAAAAAGAACCGGTGTAAACACATTTAAACAAAATCAACATTAATAAAAACATAAAAAATTCTTCAATATAAAATGATAAGGTTTGTTTGGTTATAGGCTGGAGTATTTTGTGTTTTTCTAAGCATATCTGAATTACTCATTTAAAAAAATCGCTGAAAGTAACACATTTTTGAAAGATAACTGTTTTTATATACAGTTAAATGATATTTTTGAAAACTGCTAATTTAAGAGATTTATTTGATTTTAGTGTACACAAAATTCAACACCCTGAAACCAAACGCCTATGCCTAGTTCAAGACCGTTTTACTTTCGGGTTCAAGGCCAGTTTTACTGTCGGGTTCGAGAACCACTTTGACGTTTCTTTGTCAACAGGAAGTTCGAAATGACATAAAAAAAGCAAGATGCGAATATTTTTATAACAAATTGAAAGCACCTGTACAAGGAAGAATATCTAGTTCCAACCAGAAGAATATTTGGTATGTATTGTTCATTTTAATCATTTCATTTTGATGAAATTGTTTTCTAAAAATTGAACCATATTCCATTATTTCTAGAGACATGAAAAAGGGTCATAGAAATAAAATCACTGTAGGGTAACTCACTAACTGTTGTGACACAGGACACCACTACTTATAACTAGTAAAAATAAGAAGGGGTACCCTGTATACAAAACAAATGCCTGTGTTATAGGACCCTGATAATACAGAACGTAATGGGGAAAATTCAGACACCAGTATCACAGGCCATAGGTACATTTAATTTTTGTCTCGCCTGCGACGAATGTCGCGAAGCGAGACATAGCGACCATAGATTCCGTCGTCGTCGTCGTCGGCGTCCAACTTTTGGTTAACCCAAATGTCAAAGTTTTATAAACTGCAATAACTTTCTCAAATTTTATTCAGTCTTCTTGAAATTTGGACACAATATTCAGTATGGATAAAAATTTATATCCCAAGTATGATTTTGAAAAAAAAAATTCAAATTTTTCCGTATTTTTTCCTTAAGTTGGACTTAGTTTTTTCATGATAATTTATGGTGAAGACCTATATTCCAGCAACTATAAGTTATAG
>PRKT01000053.1:436780-460673 GCA_003671525.1 Saccostrea glomerata
TCCTCAGGTAGTGTAGATCCTATTTTGTTCAAATCATGACCCCCTGGGGTTTAAAATTCAAGCCCCCCTCAGTATTTAACTTTCAGTTCTGATCTGATTTGTGCTTTTTCCTAGCTAATTGCTCAGGTGAGCGATCTAGCCCCTGGGCCTCTTGTTTTTTAATTGAAGCAGTCAATTTGGCTGGTGGCCGGTTCTAAGGGAAAACTCTGATAAACTCTCTGTAGGAAAGGTAGTAGTTAAAAAATTGCAAATAAATCTCTACTGGAGTATTGCTGATTTGTTTTCTAGTTATAGAAGAAATTATGTAATATATAGGGTTATAAATTCATCATAATAGTACATTTGACTTTACGTAGGGCTTTTATGAAAGTCATCACAATACATGTGTAGTACTTTTGAATATACATGTATGTCAGAATTTTAGCCATGTTTTATACATGAGCAATAAATATTCTAGTACATGTAATACTGTGCTTTGGCAATAAATCGTGATTTTTTTTATTATAATAAAATAGTAATAGGATAGTGAGATAGTGCATTTTTTATAGTCCTAGCTAGTACAAAGATAAAGGTGATGTCAGGACACTCCTGTAAGACAAAACAGGATATTGAAATAACGTATTGTGTGCACTAACGTGTGTACATGTGATAATGTTTTAAGTAGGGCGGCATGCCAAAATCGTGAAAAATAAAATCTGCCTTGTGTGCAAAGAAATTGGAAAAAAATACAGTCTATTTTTAAATTCCCTAACCATGGAGTGTGAATTGTGAAATATATAAAAATGATTTTAAAGCTTTAAGGGTACTTTTGTGTTTGTCTAATTAAAACTTCCTTTTGCACACGTAAAAGCAGAAGTAGAAAACATGATTATTAGTCAGATTTAGCTGTGATATTGTGCACTCATTCATCTTAATCGATCTGTACTTTTCACCCAATATTAATTTAATAAATCATTGATAAAACCAAGGCTTTCAACGATTAAAACTAACAAATTTATAGAATTGCTATTCCTTTCATTTTTTTCTTAAACATAAAAATATATTTGAGCTTTATATGCTAGACAAAATTTATTTTAAAATGCCTAATAATTGAACATCATTCAGCTGTAACATGTAGGGTTTGAAAAGTTTTAAAATCTAAAAAATCTTATTGATTATTACCTTGTGTGACTGCCTTCATGTCTACTTCAGTGGTGGAGGAGAGATCTTCTATATTGGATTTTTTCTTCCTCGCTGGGTCATTTTTGTGGCCTGCGTTTGATTACCAGAACATGCAGTTTTCTGCAACTCCAGAGTTTTTCTTTTTTCTTTATTTGATGTACCTCAAACCGCCCATCAAATACCTTCATGGTTTTCTCCAGCTCACCTCCATGTCCAATGGCTCTAGTTACTGGACAAAAATAGGTTTATATCAGTGTTTAAGTTCAGGGTACAAGATAACGTCCCCCCAATCTCCTCCTGTGTAGGCCGTTTACTTGGTATTTTGTGGAATGTGTTGATGGGATTTCTTGCCCTCTGGCCCAGACATTGTTGAATTGACGCTACTTTGTGTCTGCCCTCGGGCATTTGATACGTTTTGATGGAACATGTGTTTTTCTAATTGGAGGCCTAGCCATGTGTATTGAATACTAAAATCTTACCTGATCATCAGGGCTATTTACGTCAATTTCTGCTGGTTATCACTATCGGGACCCGTATGTTGGGGAAAACAGTGATTTAGCTGTACAATTGTTACTTCAAGTGAAAGTGAAGATATAGAACATCCTTAAGATTAGTGAAGAGGGTTTAACAATTAATAATGTGACACCATCGGAAATCCAATGTTTGACAAGACCAACACGTGATTTCACCCATCAATAGGTTTTTCTGGAAACCTTACAATCCCTTTATTTGGCAGAACAGCAGTTAATTGTTTTTGTCACCAGTTTGATGTCATTATAACGGAAAAGTGTTTTTAAGCCACACGGACTTAGTATAGTTTATTATGGCTATCCAAGGAAAATACATGAAGTTACCGGTGAGAATTCATATCTTAAATTATTTTTTTCTGTAAAAAAAATTTCACCCAAGTGTAATAGTACAGTTAGACTAGTAATACCTTATGACCTAGTTTTGAAAGAGCTACATGGACATAGTAATCTAAGTATATGTAATTATAAATTTATTTGATGTGGTACATTAATATTTTATTATTAAAGCTTTAATCAGTTAAGCTTTACATTTCATGGTCATGAAATATAAAGATATAAAATAACAAAATATTTTTCTGAAAATCACATGACGGTATATCCTTAATAATATACAAGTCAGAAATAAGAGAGGATAAGAATTGTGTCAGTTTATTAAAATCATATGACTTAATAGGTCAACCCACCAAGTTGGATATGTACTAATGATTCACATAGAAAGTATCCACTGTATAATCATAAAACTGCACAGCTATAATTTCTTGTAAGGTGATGAAGAAATCATCAATATTTCATTGTCATTTATATTTAAAAAATTTAGCTCAAATCTTAAAGAAAGGAGTGAATTATGACATGGGCAAAAATGGCATATTGTAGAATAAAAACAAGAACAACTGTACATAAATAAGATTTGTTGACAAATGACTTGATAGACATCTTGACAGATGGGAACATTTATATTTATGTCTGATGGAGAGCCACAGAGTTGTTTTTGTACTATTGACCAGGTCAGATGAACTCCAATGTTTACAATCACCCTATATGGAGAAAAACTGTAAGCCCAGAAGATAGTAAAGTCATCTGATTAATCAGTTTATCCCCTCAGTTTGTATCTATGATCCTAGTCACATTGATACATGTGTATATCTACATGAATTATAATTACTCTGTTGACTTAGGGGGATTTGTAAAATTTCCTGTTTACCAGCATGTACGTATATCTTACGTATATCTTAAAACCCATCTCATAATCAAAGAGAGTTTTTTTTACAATATAAAGTGTACAAATTTCATTTATAAATAACAAAATTATTGATTACACAGACTTATCCCTTTATAGATTCTATGTTATGATTAAGTGACTTGAAAAAAAAAAAAAGCTGTCTACAATGACTGATCACCATACTAAATGAACAGAGGCGTGTAAATGATTTGTTTATTCGAAGCCCAAAGTGAGTGAAAAAGGACAGAATGTTTAGTGTGTCTCTGTCCTCTTTAGTGTAAAATTGGTACATATATGACATCTAGAAATAATCCTCCAACAAAAAAATCAATAATTATTAGATAGAAAATTAACTTTTATCTCCTTTATTAAAGGACAGGTGCACATCAGACTAGGAGGGAAAGTTGAAATCAATGTCATTGACCCAATATTGATGTGCTGGGTTCACCGATATATCTCTCCCCCTGTGTGCAGAGACATTTTCCGGAAATAAAATATTATTTTCCATAGTTCATTGTACATTATGTATGAAAAGTAAAAGTTCATAAAATAACAGCATATATCTCCCACTCTTATCATTCATAAACTTAAGGATAGTCTTTAATTCCATTCATGTAAATAGTGGCATTGTTAATATACTTATAAAACATGATTTTACAAAACTAAAGGCAAAAAAAAAAAAAAAAGAAAATATAGAAATAAGTTTAAGTTTATTGACTTGTTTGAATTCTTTGCTGAGGGTGGACCCTAAATAGATGTGTTACGTGCTGATTCCCAGGTAACAGGTCTCAATTTATAACTGCCAACTGAAGGAAATATGGGCTAATTAAAAAGTCAAATAAATGCTAATGACAATCATCATTAATGATGAGATAAAATTTAAGCCTATATAGTTTTGCATCAAGTCTCTTTTGTTAATGAATTAGATCAATCAAATAAATAAAAAATTCAGGTCAATTTCTTAAAAAAGGACTTTCATGATTTTTTTTTTGCAAGGTAGTAATATACATGTACACAAACATTTTGTTTGAAGAGAATTTGGTAAATAAAACAAAAGCACCTCTTTCTAAAATCTGATCTCTATCATTTATATTAAGCATGATTGTTAAAATTCTTTGATGTAAATTTGAGAACCTTGAGGGTTAATACATTAATATATGCATGAATTACCAATCCATTTAGTTAAGGTAAAACTGATAATATGAATAAAACCTGATTAAAAAAAAAAAATGTTCACATTTTTATACTGCATTATGATAATGCTATGTTCAATTTTAGCTACTGAATATGACACCAGTAAACAAAATGTCTCAAATTTTACTTATCTTTTTAATAGGTATTTCTGGAGGAAAAGGAGGCAAAGATCACATATAGCCCCACTGAGACCTCCCCACCCATACTGGCCGAAAAAATCTCGGACCTGGGGTACCCTTCAAAGGTCAAGTTAGTACACCCTGTCAGGGGAGACAACTGCCAGGATGCCATCATCAATGTAGAGGGCATGACCTGTCAGTCCTGTGTCAAATCCATAGAATCCAAGATATCCGAGGTCAGTGGGGTACTGGGGATAACGGTATCATTAGAGAAAAATCAGGCCTATGTCCAGTTCAACCCAGGCAAGATATCAGCGGAAAAAATAGCTGAATCCATTGATGACATGGGGTTTGAGGCTTCCATCCACTCCCTCACAAGAGACAAGGGTCTTACTACGCGGATTGGTGTAGAGGGGATGACATGCCAGTCCTGTGTCCACTCCATAGAAACAGCCATGGGTGAGAAACCGGGAGTGAGAGATATAAAGGTGTCACTCACTAATAAAGAGGCGGTCATAGTGTATGATCCCACCCTGACAAACCCGGGGGAACTAAGGGAACAGATAGATGACATGGGGTTCGAGGCCACTCTGGTGAAGGAGTCGTCCATTGACAGTGAGTTTGATCGACTTGCTTCACGTCAGTCCTCCACCAGATCAGTCTCAAGTGAACAAGTCTGCCAGGTCTCTGTCATTGGAATGACCTGTCAATCATGTGTCAAAAATATCGAGTCCAACATCTCAACCAAAGCTGGGATCAAGTCCATATCTGTATCCTTAGAGAAAGAAATGGCCACAGTTACTTACAATGCAATTGTCACAAATCCTAAAGCCATAGCGGGGATGATAGACGACATGGGATTTGAAGCTTCTGTTCAGGGTTCAGATACACAGAAAGCTGTGGAAACTGTGGTCCTGGGAGTGGGTGGTATGACCTGTCACTCTTGTGTAAAGAGCATTGAAGACCACATTTCCCAGAATCCTGCTGTGAAGTCCATCAAGGTGTCTCTTTCTGATCAGAATGCCACCATAGAGTATTACCCAAACAGAGGTACCCCAGAAACACTGAGAGAAGCTATTGATGATATGGGATTTGATGCATCTCTTCCAACAGGTACATAGACAGACTGCAGTTTATAATTTAACGAGGTACTGTATAGGGGGAAAATAACTCGCGGTGTTAATATTCGCTGTATTCACGGTGTTAATAAATCCGTGAATTCAAGAAACAGTGAATAAATTTTCAATAATCTCCAGGTTTTATTTGGAAATTTGAGAATAGGGCTACATACATGTACGCGCAATAGGGCTACATACATGTACGCGCAGTACATGGTCATTTCGGCCGGTAATTACGAGTAGTACTCGTCATTCAATTAATTTAATTATCACGCTTTACTTAAATTCAAATCAGCAGATAATAACCCGTATTTGTTAAACAAGCTGTTTTAATAGCCAACGCTACAGGTTTCATCAATCAAAACACGTGGGTCATGGGTTTTGATTATCCGTGCGTAACTAATGTTACCACGTGTATTTGTTACAGTATTTACTGCATTATCATGAATGCATAGGAGTTTTTATCGACATTTTGGTTTTAAAAAATCATTCAAATAATTACAGAACTTACTGAAGATGTGGAAGGATATTTCGTCGACCTTTTCCAACATTAACACATTTATTACCGTCCAGAGTGCTTTTTCGTTGCGTTGTATCGAAGATCTTAGGATGTAAACGCACTCATTGTAATAGCATATAGGAAAGACATTTGATGTTTAGAGTCAAGGACTTTTGATAACTGCACTTGTTTTAATTAATCGTCATTTTTTTAATATATATATCAAATCTAATTATTTTATTTAAACCTACCCCGTTGTTCGTGAAATAAAGTCATAACACTGATTATTAATATCGTTTACATGTAGCTATGGAATGGATAAACGGATATAGACAAGGTAGGTAACTTTTATGTACCAATTCCGCGAATTCAAGAAACCGCGATATTGTCAGGTGAGAGAAAAACGTGAAAATTACAACCCGAGAAATTAATCCCCTGTACAGTAGTTTATTCAATATCAGTGTCAATACATGTATATGGTAAATACATGAATACATTTTATTACATTCTTCATAATTCCAGATAACATTGATGTGAAGGTGGTGCAGCCAAACAAGAAGGGCTCAGGCAAACAGAACAGCTCCCACCACAACACTGTGAAGGTGGACATGGACAAAGGGTCAGTCTCGTTTCACAAGGACAGTCCAGACGATGACCTAGAAAAGTGTTTCCTGCGAGTCTCGGGGATGACTTGTGCTTCTTGTGTGGCCACCATTGAGAAGAATCTCCTGAAAGTAGAAGGTGAGCTCTTCTAATCAGACCATTTCTCTGGTTAATTACAGCATAAGGAATATAAAAATTTATAGAAGTCAAGAATTTAATTGAAATTTTCACTCATAGAAATTAAATGTTTTATAACAATGTTTAGCTATAGATTAAAGGTGAAAGTATTTCAACTTTAGATTATCATAAATGATTCAAAGGCAGAAAAAAAAATCTCTGAAATTGACTAGCTCTTTCATTTTATGTACTGTAATAGAATTTGATTTAACCTGTTTTTGTGTGTCCCTAGGTATACACAGCTGCTTAGTGGCACTCATGGCTCAGAAAGCAGAAGTGAAGTACGACCCTGCCTATCTTTTACCTTCCCAGATTGCAGCCAAAATCTCCAGTTTGGGGTTTGAGGCCACTGTTCTTGAAAATGAAGGATTTGGTCAAGGAGTTGTAGAACTTCTGGTATGTTAGTTATTATTTTTGGTTTCTTTGATTATTTCTGTTGGTTTAAGACCAAAAGAGCTTAGGTGTCCATAGCCTCTCTGTTCTAGTTCTATTTACCTTTCAAAAATTTCTAAAATCATACTACATGTACTCCTAAAGTTTTGGTCCAATTTAGATAGAACTTGGTACACATGTAGACTAAACTTGAAATACATGTATCTCTTTATCCATTTTCAATTCAATAAATAATGTTGTTATAGTTAATTAAATATATCTTTGGCTGTGAAAAAGAAACAGAACTAAAAGCTAAGATTTTGATGATGAGAATTTCATTGATTTACAGTGTATTAAAAGGTTGCCTTGACATGACCTCAAATGTTGTTAGATATATGAAGAGTAATATCGATTTGAAATGTCATAAAACTCATATTTTAATGAAATTGAGTAAAACATGCAAAAGAATTACCAGGTATATAGTCTTAGATACTTTTGGTTTAACTAATATTTCAGACTGTTTCCCTTTAAATTGTAGATAACAGGAATGACCTGTTCATCGTGCGTCCACATGATTGAGTCATCTGTTCTTAAGAAGCCTGGAGTACTCACAGCTTCTGTGGCCCTGTCTACGTGTAAAGGAAAGTTCACTTATAAACCAGAGGTCACAGGGCCCAGGGCAATCATTGAGACAATCAAGGTGAGCTCTCTTATATCTGGAGTCTTTTATGAAGGATTTCAAAATTTCAGTGTTAAAATGATAAAATAAAACAGGCAGTAAATCATTGATTTGTGATAGAATACTGTACGTGTACTTAAAAATGCGGGCTTTATATTTTAGTGGCTTTGGCACGGACATTTGTGTGCTAATTTATGAATACCTCTAAAAAATAATTCATTAATACAATATGCAGTGTGTGTAGCGCTAATTCACGAATACGCCAATAACTGAATGCCCAGTGATTGCGCTAAATTTTGAATACGTCAATATAAGTACAAGTACAGTATATTTGATCACTTGTTTTTATTTATTATTTTCACAACAGTGACAATACACATTATATAAAAATTTGGCAGCAGACTAAACCCTTTCAAAAACTTGTTGGAAAAGTACAGTTTAAATTTTTGTATTTTTTCATCTTTGCAGTCTTTAGGATATGAGGCTGAATTGTTCACAGATGATAATGATGCAGCTCGATATGATCACAGAGATGACATTAAAAGGTGATGGTTCATTCTGTTTAATTATATTGAAGTCATCTCATAATTATTAAAAATGTAATGGACATTCAGCATGCATATGACCAACTTAACTGTTTTGTTGAAAGAATCTGATTCCATTTACATTTAAGATCTATTTATTTTAGATGGAGAGCCTCGTTCCTATGGTCCCTGATCTTTGGCGTGCCCTCACTAGTGATCATGATGTACTTCATGTTTGCCTCACCCCCAGACAAGACCCCCCAGGTCACTAACAGTACGGGGAATACCACCACCGTGAAACCCGATCTATTTATTTTAGATGGAGAGCCTCGTTCCTATGGTCCCTGATCTTTGGCGTGCCCTCACTAGTGATCATGATGTACTTCATGTTTGCCTCACCCCCAGACAAGACCCCCCAGGTCACTAACAGTACGGGGAATACCACCACCGTGAAACTGGTATCACATGACGGCCACTACCAGATCATGATTCTCCCTGGTCTCTCTCTAGAGAACCTGCTGATGTTCATTCTGGCCACACCTGTACAGGTAAAACTGGACCAGTTCTTATGTAATTAATAAAATAGTATTTTTATGCATTGCTTTTTGTATATTTTTATAATAACACTGCTATATTTCAAGACTGTCTATAGGTCCTTTTTCATGAAGAGATTGCAAAAGGGAAAGTAACCATGAAAAGATATAATTAGAAGTACCTAAGTTTGCAGAGTGAGTTAAAACTAATGATGATGTGATTTATTTTCAGTTTATTGGAGGAAGATACTTCTACATACAAGCTTTTAAGGCTGTTAGACATGGAGCTGCAAACATGGACGTATTGGTAGTCTTGGCAACCACTATATCCTATGTTTACTCCTGTATTGTGGTCATTGTTGCTATGGTGATGGAGGAGAAAATGAGCCCTGTGACCTTCTTTGAGACGACCCCCATGTTGATGGTGTTCATTTCACTTGGACGCTGGCTAGAACATGTCGCCAAGGTGGGAAATGTTAAGACTGGCAATATTCTTCATCTTTAGACTCTTGTTAGATATTTCACTTATTCAGCAAAACACATTTAAATCTATAGCTGCAAAATGTTTAAAACAGATAAACGTATGTGACAATATGTGTGTTTTGTTTCTACAGGGTAAGACGTCTGAAGCTCTGGCCAAGCTGATGTCTCTACAGGCCTCTGAGGCCGTACTAGTGGAAATTGATAAAGAATTCAACATCCTGAATGAACAAACGATCAGTGTAGATTTAGTGCAGAGAGGTGATGTTCTCAAGGTAATGAACTTAATAAAGCTCTAAACATAAAGTTTATTGGTTTTCATTTCATAACGATTTATTGTATGAATAATTCACTGTCAAACCTCGCTAGCTGATGCTCAAGAGTCTTGGAGAAAAATTTCAAGAATTAGATATCTAAATTTCACTTTCATAGATAAATGTATTGAAGTCTCATGCTTGAGATGCATTATTCATTGTATAAATTGAAAGATTTAAATGAAACAGGTGATCAGTTTTGAGGAGAAGGATATCTCATGTGACTATGACTCCTAACTTAAAACTATTTAATGCAGGTTGTTCCCGGTGAAAAGATCCCAGTGGATGCTAAAATAATAGAAGGACACACAACTTGTGATGAGTCTCTCATCACTGGAGAATCTATGCCAGCTTTTGAGGAGAAGGATATCTCATGTGACTATGACTCCTAACTTAAAACTATTTACCGGGTAATGCAGGTTGTTCCCGGTGAAAAGATCCCAGTGGATGCTAAAATAATAGAAGGACACACAACTTGTGACGAGTCTCTCATCACTGGAGAATCTATGCCAGTCTCCAAGACCGTAGGTCTGTACAAAAGCACACACTAGTTCTTTTACAAATCATCTAGTATTGAAATCCTTCTTTCATTTTTGTTTGCAGCCAAGACAGTGATTTATGATTACTATCTACATGTATATCTTTATTTTTTATTTACAGGTGCCACAGTGATAGGTGGTTCCATCAACCAGAATGGAATGATCCTGATAGAGGCCACTCATGTTGGATCTGACACCACCCTGTCACAGATTGTCAAACTAGTGGAGGAGGCACAAACATCAAAGGTACACAACTCACAACATGTAAACATAGGAAGACAAATAGAGTTATTGTTTTTTTTTTAAATACAATCACAACACATATCACAAAGATTTTTTTTCCTCACAATAGCTACATGTACCAACAAAATATTTGTATACAAAATGATCTAACATATCAGCTTCCAACACATTACAACTAGAAATATATTTATCTCTCTAGGCTCCCATACAGCAGCTGGCTGACAAGATAGCTGGACTGTTTGTACCCGGGGTGGTCATCCTGTCCACACTGACCGTTATTGCTTGGACCATTGTTGGATATGTAGATGTTTATAAAGTAGATAAAGACTTTGTGGTAAGCATCATTCTTATTTTCCATGAAACTTGAACTAATACATGTATTTTGTTATAACAATATATTTGCTTTAATCTTTAATCCTTTTTGATTTGGGTGTCTTTTTCTTTTTTCAGGATGATGGCTCAATGTCAAAAGATGAGGTGATATTTCAGAAGGCTTTTCAGTACGCCATCACTGTGCTGAGTATTGCCTGTCCCTGTGCCCTCGGCCTGGCCACCCCCACAGCTGTAATGGTGGGGACCGGTGTAGGGGCCACCAATGGAATATTGATAAAAGGCGGGGAACCACTGGAATTGTCTCACAAAGTAAGCCTACAACGTTAAAATTTGATCAGCATATGTTTATATTGCTGAAATTTTTAGCACTTTTGACGTAAAGAAACTTCTACTAATTCAAGTACAGCGCTAACTGTTTTGCACATATATACTTAAATAACAAAATTGAGAAAGGTGCTAAATCAAATCTTTGCTAACTTATTCAAAAATGAATTTCAGCCAAATATTGTACATGCTTAATATAATAAATAGACATTAAATAGACATTAATTCTTTAGTTTTCCTTTTGATCTGACATTTTTATTGTTTTAAACAGCTGAAGTGTATTGTGTTTGACAAGACTGGAACAGTAACTCATGGAGTACCTCGAGTTGCCAGGGTAGCGATGTTTGTAGAGAATTCTGTTTGCTCTTTTATTAAACTGATAGCCATAGCAGGAACGGCTGAGACCAGCAGTGAACATCCACTGGCCTCCGCCATTGTCAAGTATGCCAAGCAGGTAGGTAGCTGGTGGGAATATTACATGTGAGCTATCCTAGTTTGAGTCACATAAAGTATTTTCATACTTAGTTCTTTAGTTTTATATAGGTAAACACTAACACTTGAAATCATGCACTTTTCAGACTTTAAAGACAGAGACCTTGGGTAAGACCCAGGGTTACCAGGCAGTGCCAGGGTGTGGACTGAAATGTACGGTGACCCAGATAGACGGTCTTCTCACTGATATAGATCTGGAGGGGGTCAATAACAGGAAGAACCTGATGGGGAGCACGAGGGTCAAGACTGACAACGTCCTGTTTGACGGAGAGGAAATCAGTGCCACTATAGAGGGTAAGACAGGGTAATCAACCAGAAATAAAAACATGAATGAAAAAAAAATATTTATAATTTCCAATATCCTTGATTTCACAAGAAAAAAATATTATGATGTATATATACTTGTGAATTATAAAAGCATTTGAACCAACATTTTAGAAGTCATGGGGAAGATTGGTGATTCGAAAGAAGGTCGAACTCGACGGTCAAAGTAAAGGGACAAAATTCTGTTACCAATGGGAAGGTCTTGTCACAAGAAAAACACATGTAAAGCATGAAATCCCTAGCTCCAACCGTTCAAAAAGTTATTTGGCCAAGAATTTTATTTTGCATTTTAATGTGGGTCAAACTCCAATGTCATGGTTAAGAGGTCGTTTATATCGATCCAAGGTCAGATCTTGTCAAAAGAACAACACATGTGAAATATGAAAGTCATAATTCCAACAAATCAAAAGTAATAAGCAGGGTTAAATGGTATTACTTCATATGTGTAATTTTTATGTCAAGACCTTTACATGGGTATAAATGTTTCTGACCTTTTGATCTGACCTTAGAGCTAGACCCACTTTTAAAGAACGTTAAGCTTTGTCATAAATATAACTTCTAACGGTCAGTTCTTCAGCTTTCATGTTTCACTGGTGTATTTCTTGAGACAAAACCAACAATCTTAATCTTTTGATGATGAAATTTAACATACTTTGAAAAATCTTTTTAACTATGCCAAATCTTCTGAACAGTTTGTGGTAGGGCTTTTATATTTTACGGGTATATTACGCTCTATTTATGACAAGACCTTCGCTTGGCTAACATTAATTTTGACGTCTTTATCTTGACCATAACTTTTGAATATTTGGATTTTGTGGTTTCATATTTCATTTTGCCAAACAGGGGCATCAGTGTCTCAAAAACACGTATTGTTTCTAAATGTTTTGCCTTGTTCAAGTTGATAAATCGTTTCATTTCTAAATACTTACTGGCCAAGAAAATTGGAATGGAATTTTGACCAAGTATTTTTTCTTTATCACAGTCGTATCATTGCTCATGCTTAAGTTGAATATCGGGGTAACAACACGTCCGTAAGTGCATCTAGGGAATTCTGGGATATCAACCGAATAGTGCTGAAGACAAACAGCAAAGAAGATGTGGCAAGGTGACGAGCACGAGTCGTTATCACGTGACTCCGAACAACAATTGCCGTCTGACATCTGTCCACTTTCATTGAAGAGTGCTAAAATTGAAACCTCGAATCGTCCCGTTCCTACAACCTGAAATAAAGACGATCATGTATTGTATGGCAATTGATACTTGTGATAGACTAGACCAATGGCTACACCATAATCAAAGAAGGGCGAGCGATGACTCTTTTAGTATAAGCAGCTTAAAATATTAAATTTAAAAAGAATGTGTGCAAATTGCTCTTCAGTAACAATTACGTTTTTGGGAAGAAGACGCCATGTCATACAGTACAAGCAGTTAAAATTGCATTGCAATCGTCGATTCATACTTGCTTCCAGGAAGTGCTGAGTTACAATTTTCGCCCTAAAATATTATAGGGGGACACGCTAAGAGAACATATATTTTAGTGATTATCGGAATAGCTAGCTTTGCTCTTTGACACTTGAGGAATTAGATAGCAATAAATTCACAGATTTTTTTCGTTGGAATATTGAATTTATACGAAATACAAACAATGCAACCTACAGATGGATGGCAGGGGCAGGCGTCTGGTCTGGTTGCCTGATATTATCTCCCCTATCACTAGAGTGCATGTTAACATAGACTCGATATCAAGACGAGATTAGCGGCTAGTTTCTGGAGTGAAATATGTGTAATTTATGATGGATTGCTTTACTTTTTGTCCTGTTTAGCAGTGTATATCTCGGGAGAAGCTCTGCCAGGTTTAACGTTGTATATTGCTCAGATAAAGCAGATATCCCTTATTCTTTTCACTTTCCTGATTTCTTTTTAAGTAGTCTTGAATTTCTCATTCGTCAAAATAAATTTAACTGGTTTTGAAAACCAAAAATCAAAGAGAATCAGATCAATCTTAACAGTCAATGTTATATATATATGGAGAAAAGGATAACCTTCGGAAGGGACGATGACAACATTCAATATATTCAACAATAAATAATCTTTATCATTGCAAAATTCTGATGTATGATAACCTAAATTTGAAACTCGGTGAAGAGAAATGCATTTTCATAATTCTTCAAATGTTACAAATCGAGGGAGAATTTCAAAAGAAATTTAAAAAAGAAAGGATATGTCCTTCTACAATGAACAACGTGGAGATAAAGAACAGTGATCAACTTTGAAAAAAAAATCAACAAAGAACACAATTCTTGGTGGGGAAAGCATAGAACATGGACCCATGTAAATTCCAGAGTGAGATCAGGTGCCTAGAAAGAACCTATCCTTTATCATACCGTAATTGATCCTTGACGATTCCCCTAACATAATTGGTTTTTCGACCAAATTAAAATACGGATGGGTTCGATGTAAGCTTTTTAAAGATTTTCAAATCTTTAACTCCAGAACAAATAGACTCATCAGTTAAATATAAATGATTGAAATCGATTTGTACATATTTAGATTAAATGTAAGTATTTTATTTCTACAGGTTGGAATTCATAAAGTATTTGCTGAAGTGTTGCCCTCTCATAAGGTAAAAAAGATCAAGCAGCTTCAGAAGCAGGGAATGAAGGTAGCCATGGTAGGAGATGGTGTCAATGACTCGCCAGCTCTGGCACAGGCAGACGTGGGAATAGCCATAGGAACGGGAACAGATGTAGCCGTGGAGGCCGCAGATGTTGTCCTCATCAAAGTAAGTGTCACCCTGTCATTTATCACCATCAGTAATTAAAAGTAGGGAAATTACAGACATAAATGCTGTATATGTTTTAATCTTGAATATACATTGTATATTAATTTTTATCTGTCCACAGAATGACCTAGTAGATGTAGCTGCAGCCATTCAGCTCTCAAAGAAGACTGTTCGTAGAATTCGCATTAACTTCTTTGCTGCTTCCATTTATAATCTGGTTGGCATTCCTATAGCTGCTGGTGAGTAGAATTAAGAAGCTATTTCTATTTTCTTGCCACATGACATAGTTTGATCTCTGAACTACACCGAGCGGTCTTTGTGTTGTAGGAATCTTTGTTCCCTTCGGCCTGTCAATGAAGCCCTGGATGGCCTCAGCAGCGATGGCCTTATCCTCGGTCTCTGTCGTCTTGTCTTCCTTACTCCTCAAAACGTAAGTCATATTTCATTATAAAGTATTTTTTTATAGTAAAAATTTTATCTTATTTTATAGCAGATGCAAGGTTTTTAAAAAAGATAGCAATTTTTGAAATATTTCCTTATTAAATTTTTTTATTTTATATATACCGGTATATTATATATATATATTTTAAATTCAGTTTCAAGAAGCCATCAAAGGATAAAATGCTAACCCAAAAATACTACGCCAAGTTTGCTGCTGACCAGGAGCTGGACAACATTTCTGTTCATCGAGGCGTGGAGAGTCTGCCGTCGAGTCGCGAGGGGAGTAAACAGGGCAGTATCATATCGCGCCTCAGTGGACGAAAGAAGCCGACCGGCCCAGACCACACAAGTCTGCTGGAGATGGGAGACAACTCCGACTCCGATTCCAGCGAACATATGGAGTAGTGGTCCCTACAGATCAGAGGGAGGTCTATAAACAGATTCTTTTATTGACTGCGCATTTTGTTACCAATATTATTGTTTCCCAGTACTTAAAGATACAGGTTGATAACTTGATATGCTAATGCAATATTTTTACTTGCACTAGAAAAACAGTTTAATATTACAAACTCATTATTGTTGTTTTAATATAACATGTATTTTGTATCAAGTTGATCTGCATTTCATCATTAAATGTAAAACATTGTGTAATATCCCTCCTGATTAAAATTATGTACTTACATACCATCTCAATGCCCTGTAGAGTCCAGGAAGCTATACTAAAGTATATGTGTGAGGTATTTATCAAATGGCTTGTTTTGTAAGCAGTACATTTTTATAATATTTTTTTGAAGATCCTTTATTTCGTGGTCTATGAATTTAATTTTCAGTCTTTCTTATCATGGCCAGATTATACTGTACTTAGTCCCAAATAATTTGTAAACACTTTCGTGATTTGCTCATCAAGATAAGTCCTATGCATGTTTCAGTTGTACATGTTATATTTACATTAAATGTCCAGTGATTTTTTTCTGATATTGGATGAATCAATATCAAATCTTGTTATAATTTATGAAAAAGAATTATGAATTATTCATTTTTAGATTTTTTTTGTTAATATGCATACTTGTATATCACTGATGTTGACCTCGGATCAGTTGAATGTTATTTTTGTATTTAATTCACAATTGTTTATTAAAAAAAAATCAACTGTAAAAATACATGTATCTTGAATATATTGTTGCTTAAAAAATCCCCATCTCAATGAATAAAAAAAATTAAAAACCTTATTGTTTAGATTTTTTTTTTTTATCAATTTTTGACCAAAGATGCTCTGTTGAGAATCTCTTATGATAATTAAAGCTAACATGGTTGAAAGATTATTGAAAAATTATCAATTGAATTAATCAGGCATTCGTTTTCTAAATTGTTAAGAGGCATATTTTGGACACTTGATAGTTAATGACATCATCTAGGGTATTTAGACAAAATCAACGAAAAGCCACCATGACCTGCTTTTGAGATTTTATGGCTATATTTAAATATTTCAGATATTGATTGAACTAGAATAAACAACTATGCCAATTGATGCATCTTGGGTCTTTGGAGAATGTCAACCAAAACATAGGTCACATTGACCTTCTGTTGAAATTTTATGGCTATATTTAAATATCTCTGGTACTCATTGGCTTAAAATCATCAAATCACTGTGACATACTTTTGCATTTTTATATCGATTTTTAGATAATTCATGTCCTAATCCGCTAAGAATAATTAAACTTTGTTATTTGATGCATCCAAGGACCTCGAAGAACGTAAACCAAAAAGTATATCACTATGACCTTTGAAATTTTATGGCTATAAGTACAATTTGGTTAAGAATCATCATACATTTTTACGGTCTATTCACTCCCAATGGAATTGGGGAGGACATACTCGGTAGCAACGCGCTGCTGTGTGCTCGTTATTTATTGAATGTATGTTCTTTGAGAGGGGAGGCTTTACTTTGTGATACCGTATCAAAACTGTAAAATTTTCAAAGAAAATTATTTTTTATTTATTAACTATGACATCCCGATTGGTTCATCTAGTACAAAATTTACGAAAGCAGAGTATAAAAATCTTTTATTTACTCAGTTCTCGTTTAAGGTAATTTAATTAAAATGAAACTAAAAATAAGATTTTTTTTCTTCTCAGAATTCCGTTCACATTTTATCACAATAACAACATTATAACGCTTTCCCAAATACCCTTCTTCAATTTATTAGGCATAAATTACGTTCAATGACTCAGTAAATTGACACGAAAAGGAATTTTTCAAAATTTAAAACTGCCTAAATACTAGTATTTTTATTTCCCCAATTTTTATTCTCAATGGAAACAGTAATCCCTAGCTATTTAATGTCAACTGAAACGCAGTGGAAATTAACGATGGTTTACGAGGGGTGAAAATTTTCAATGTTACTATCAACTACATGCTGTATTTATCACTAGTATATTATACTAAATGTTGTATACAATTAAGGAATGAAGCTTCATTCCTTTTAATTTCAAAATTTCGATGTAGACATTAAGACAATTTTTCCTCCAAAAAGGGCTTCAAATTGAGCATGTCCAGCGGAGCAATACGTTTTTGACGTAGCTCATTGTGACGTATATAGTCAACTTATGTTATACGATATAAACGATATCTTTTATCCTTACAACTTAAATTGAATTATATATTTGTAACTGTAACGCTGAACCGTGTTCGCATAAATTCTGCATGGTCAATATTTTTTTAATATCACCCGTTGTCTTTTGCTACGCTGGTAGGTGTGGTTATATCCTTCAAAGGTTGATTTAAGGAATCACTGTCTAGTTTTGAGAGTATGCCAGGGCATCAACAATAGTGGGAAACATGGGATAATTTGCATAACGGGCGAAGCCCGTTATGCTTAAATTATCCCATGTTTCCCACTATTGTTGATGTCCCTGGCATACTCTCATAACTAGACAGTGATTCCTTATATTTCCATTTCATTGTGAAATAAAATTGTAGACTTAGACATTAAAAATGTAAACAAATAGATTTAAATTACACGAGGACTTCCATGCCAATTTCAATAGTCCTCGCACACTGACGTCAAACACAAAGAAAGCCGCACGAGATTTACATACATATTTGGCTTCCTTTGCGTCAGATACAGAGACAGATGCGCACGAGATCTGCATGCGTATTAGGCCTCCTTAGCTGCTGACCTATCGACCTGCCTAATTTACATTCCGGCAGAATTATCAAGAAATAGATACTCCCAATTTTCAAACAGTTATCACAGAGAAAAAAATTAGAAATGGAAATATATTGGTTTTTAACAACGTTAACTAGATAAGATGTTTCTCGACAAATCAGATTCAGTTTCATGTGGTGTTCTATAAGAAAGTGCTGATTTTAGAGAATTTTTGGAACCATCTAGTAGCAGTACTATGTCAACTTATTCCATGAAGGGATAATATATATATCCACGTACAATACCATGAGTATAGGATTCTAGCACATGAAATTAATATACCGTATAAGCAGAATTTTTAAGGAAGGATTTAATTTTGGCATTATTAGCGAGGGTGCCGAGATCGCTAAAATTTGATATCGCTAAAAATTAATTGCGTTTAATTTGTATAGCTTCTTTAATGTGCATTTTAAAATCGCATAAATCACATCTGGCCAAAAATAAAATACCAGTTTTTAAGGAGAAATCGCTAAATTTGCGTCTCGCCAAAATTTCCACTTATACGGTACAATGTATTTACATGTTTCATTATTTGTTCTTTGTAGTATTTCAGAGTAAATGGCTAGTTTAGTTCGAGAATTAATACAATAAAATCGACCAACTCTTCGGATAAATCGAATATGATTTCAAATTATAATTTTAAAAAAAGTGAAATCTTTTGAGACTTTACTTCATAATTTTTTTCTTCAATTTCTCTCATCACTCTTATCAAAATCAAGAGTGAGGGGATGGGTCGAATGTGTAATAATCAAACTGATCTCAAAGAAATATTTTACGTCGGCTCGTCTGATACTAACGTGAACTATTAAGCACAGTTATGCTTCATCATTCCGTTTTCTCACCAGATAACATTGAGACAACTGTATTAAATCACAGGACCACAACACAATCAGAGGTTTCATACGCAAGTGAATTTGTTTTCAGTTGCAAACATTACTCACTCGAAGATGGATGCTGCAGATAAAAATATTAGGTAAACTGTATACAGCTCTTATACGTAGAAAAAGAAATACATATATACTGAATAAAAAGTTTTTATATATCTTTTTTCTGTGATCATTAAATTCAATACCAATACAGTAATGTTTGTGATTTCATAGAAAAACATAAAATAATTAAATATATTCAAAAGAGACAAAAATCCATGGAAATTGTGTACAGCTCTCTCTCTCTCTCTCTCTCTCTCTCCCTCTCTCCCTGCATCGATCAACTTTGTACAATTAAATAAGTCTGCTAAATCTCTGTGTCCAACTTATCTGGTTGGGCAATACAAAGCAGATATTTGACTTTTGATTTCTACATGTCATTTAAAATATATACTAAATCAATTAAAAAGAATCAATTTTATACACCTCAGCACTCTTTCTCCCAGCTCTTACGTCTGAATGCTGAAAAGTGACAGTCCAAATATATAGTTTTGTACAAGTACATTCATCATAAATGGTCTTTTCAATGAAAAATATAAATTATTTGAAAAGGAATGAAACCTGCCATGACAAAAAAAGAAGATAAAACAGCATAGTGACAAACAATCACCGGTTGTTAATACCGTATCTGTGGTACTATAAATTAAGGAGGAATCAGAAAATCCAATAATATTAAAAGGATAGTCCAAAACACATTAACTTGACATTTTGCACACAGATTCTGAGAATAAGATCCTGAAATTTCCTCTTCAAGGTCAATATCTGAACTTTCGCATTTTTCTCCAATAAACTTAGAAGGACAAATGCAACGAGTATGGTTTCCGTACTGTTTGCAAATGCCGCCATTTTGACATGAAGATGACGTACACGATTGTGCAGAGAGTTCACAAAAATCTCCATGGAAACCATTTAAACAAATACAACTATAGTCCCCTGTGTCGCTTTTCATACAACTTCCACCATTTCGACATATTATATTTTTGCACAGATTAATCTTGGATTCACATCGTTTTCCAGAGAAACCACGAGGACATATGCAATTTGCACGGAAGCCAGCTGTGGTATGGCATCGACCACCATTAAAGCACTTGATCCCGTAACAGGGGTCCATAATTATTCCACACGTTTTACCCATGTAGTTTTCTTTACAGCGACAGATGAAATCATTGACGCCGTCCAAACAGGTGCCACCTGGGTAATGACAAGAAGATTCTGGTGTCAATTGCAGTTATGAGCAGACAATCTATTCATTGTTTAGACTGCGCCGTTAAAACTTAACGAAAAACATTTCTTTTACATCATATTTTTAAAAGACACCCAAGATTTGTTTACAAAATGATGTAAAAGTCTGTTTGAAGTGAAAACATAACTCGGGATAATTAGACACGTGCGTACTATACGTTTGTAAATATTTTGAACTTACCATTTGCACAGGGATTCGATCGACACTCGTCAATTTCACTTTCGCAGTATTTTCCTTCAAATCCCGCTGAACACGAACAATATGCTCCGTATTTGCCATCAGCGCACGCACCAGAATTAGCACATGTTATGTCTTTACAGGAACTCTTTTTATGTTGGCAGTATTGACCGTAAAATCCCCCAGGGCAAACACATTTGGCATCGCCCTTCGAAGTTCCCTTAAAAATAGATACTGACATTGAGTCCATTTTGGAAGAAAAAAGATTCAGCTTTCCTACTCTTGTTGATGCAATACAAAATCAAATTGAAAAAAACAAACAAAAAGGAATAGCCAACTTATTGGTTAGCAGTAAAATTTAGGAGAGGACATGCTTACTTGACATTTCCCGCCATTTTGACAATGAATGTCGAAGCAGACCTCGTTTTCACATGTGCGACCAGTATATCCAGTCGAACACACGCATGTAAAATTCTTGTTTGCGTCATTAAGGCAGGTTCCTCCATTTCGACATGGCTGATGGTTGGTGCAGTAATGTTGAACTGTGAGTAAAATTGATTATTGATTAAAGATTTAGTTTAAATTAAGAAGAATCCATTGATTTTTCGATCTTTTATTCTTTACCTATATCGCAGTATCTCCCAGCCCAGCCACTTCGACAGATACATTGCCACGGTTCGTAACAGAATCCGTTCACACATCCGGGGTTAGGTATACACTTATCACAGGACTCTCCGGTCCAACCGAGAAAACACCTGAAATTACAATACACATGTATTCAGTTTCAGCTTTAATACTGAACATCACAATGCAACTGATGACGGCGTGTGTAAGTCAACGAACATACATACCTACACTCAAACGGGTTTTCACAATAGCCACGACTGCTGTTGCACTTTTCTGTACAAACCGCTGTAATATCAAATAGTTATATAATTACTACATCTACAATGAATTTCTTTCACAATTTTAAGGATAAAAAATGTTTTCTTAAAAAAAGATTATTAGTGAATTCGTCATTTATTTCGAATATAGTTGCCTGTTTTTGCCTCACTGCGAAATACCGGTATCCTCTCGTGAATATGAAATTAGCCATACATTCTTCTTAAATAAATTAAGGGAAACATCTAGGGTCTTTAAAGACAAACTAGCCAACATTGAGGACTTGAATTCTATGATTTATATGTTGAATTTGACATAAATATATTGTACATATGTTAAAGTAATTTCAGCAAAATTCTTTATATTCTTAAAGGTTTCCCAATGTTTATATTCTTAATGGTTTCCCAATGTTTATATTCTTAATGGTTTCCCAATGTTTATATTCTTAATGGTTTCCCAATTTATATATTCTTAATGGTTTCCCAATGTTTATATTCTTAATGGTTTCCCAATGAAAATTAAAGATACAGGTAACAAACAGTACTTCAAAATCAAAGGTTTATTAAAACAGTGCAAAATGAGAGCTGAGCAAACACGGACCTCCAAAACATCAGATGTTGGATCAGATGCCACAGAGAACTTGAGGGAAGTAAGTACATGTATACCTTTTCATGTACAGGCAAACGGAAAAATATCTTTGAAAATTTATCGTATAAATACTGACACAACAAATTGTCAGAAAAAACATCAGTCAGCAACAGACCTACTGAAAGATTGATTGTAAAAGGTCATTGTATCGATTTTGCGAAATATTGAATTTCAACGAGATTGCTATCTTTGTTTCATCAACTCGATTGGTTATAGCTTGCCTCTCTTTAGAAATTGTTTTTAGTAGGTCGAATCAACTGGGATACATTAACTCCAAATGGAGGCAAGCAGGGTATTACCTGCATGAAGAAGGGAAGTTGGCGATAGCACACTTCAAGTCTATACGTTTTAATTGATCATAAAGTTTTGTTGTTATGTTACTTTTCTAGTAAAATATCCAAATATGAAAAAGATGCTGCAGACTCTGCGGTATCTTTTCTTTTTTAGATGAATATATCAAATCAATGTTAGAATAAAAATTAATATAAAAACAGTTAAAACTTCGTCGATATGTCTGAGGTTGAATTGGAAAGCAAAGCTCGAGACTTCTTTTCATACTGTTTTGGTATAAAACCAACTGTTCATACAAAAACTTGAAAGACTGCAAGGTTTCTATTAAAGATATATTTGAAGATTCCTTTCCGATCTAAAGTCCTCTATTTCAAAATGTTCTGCGAAAAACTGTAAAACCTGTGACAACTAACACTTCTTTCACTAGTAATCTGACTGGACAGCGCTTATAAACCAAAACTTAGGAAAATCTGAACTGCAAATCTTCTAATGTTGTTTACGGAATAGAATGAAATCTGTGTGGATTTGTTTTTAAACAAACATATTAATTTACCAGATCATTCTATTTTATATATGAAAGGTAGAATTCTAGAGAAGATTTATCACCACACAAACAGTCCATCACCGCGTACACCTTTCCGTAGACAACGAAATGAATTTTGGATTAGAAAACTAGGGACAGCCTTTCCGTATGGATGTAATGACAATGTCGATAGTGTTGAAAATCTTTCCACAGTGTAACAATGTAAACGTGATGAGACTTTTCAACCATACACAGAGACGTAAACGTAGCCATGGGCACCCATCTTATAATACACCTTTAATACTAGATCTCTCTTTTGATTCATAAATACCATATATAAATTAACAGTTAGGTCTACATCATATTCTCATGAAACATATGGAGATAACGATCAGTATTCAAGATCAAAAGTCCATAAAACAATACAAAATTCGCAAACATGGACCTCCAGAATATCAGAGATGGGATCAGGTGCCATGGAAGAATAAAAATCCCCTGCCGACCTGTCACATCCGCCGTGTGCTCCTTGTCATGATCGGGAAATAAATGAAAAAATTCGTCGTCAATTCAGTGTATAAATATTAGTAATGGACTAACAATTAGTATGAAAAACGTCTGTCAGCATTTGACTCAATGAAAAAATGTATTTGCTGACAAGGTCATTGTATCGATCATAGAACTTACGAAATGAAGACTTTAAACGAGACTGTTGATATTCTTGTTTCATCAACTTGTTTGTCAAGATATCACCTCGTTTTAGAAATTGTTCATACGTACAACATGCTCTTGCATATCAAATCAACTGAGATATATAAACTCCGTATATGCAGGTGATGCAGGTATATTGCTGCATAAGCAAAGGAAGCTGATGATAGAAAAGTTAAAGTCATCATGCCCATCAAAGAGCTTGATTGTTAGATTACCATTAAAGTCTTTTCAAGCAAAATATCCAAATATGAAACAAATGTGTCAGACTCTGTGGCATCTTTTATCT
>PRKT01000053.1:474247-514260 GCA_003671525.1 Saccostrea glomerata
AAAGGATAACCTGCGGAAGGGACGATGACAACATTCAATATGTTCGACAATAAATAATCTTTATCATTGCAAAATTCTGATGTATGATAACCTAAATTTGAAAGTCGGTGATGAGAAATGCATTTTCATAATTCTTCAAATGTTACAAATCGAGGGAGAATTTCAAAAGAAATTTAAAAAAGAAAGGATATGTCCTTCTACAATGAACAACGTGGAGATAACGAACAGTGATCAACTTTGAAAAAAAAATCAACAAAGAACACAATTCTTGGGGGGGGGGGGGGGGGGCATAGAACATGGACCCATGTAAATCCCAAAGTGAGATCAGGTGCTTAGAAAGAACCTGTCCTTTATAATCATACCGTAATTGATCCTTGACGATTCCCCTAACATAATTGGTTTTTCGACCAAATTAAAATACGGATGGGTTCGATGTAAGCTTTTTAAAGATTTTCAAATCTTTAACTCCAGAACAAATAGACTCATCAGTTAAATATAAGCATTGATTGAAATTTTATTTTCGAAAATCTTCGGTCGTATCATACCTGGTAGTGCCAGGAGAATTGAATAATGATTTTTTTTTCTACAAGCACAGATGCTAGTAAAAGACATCATAAAAAATTCTTATATCTACCATGTTTAATTTTCTTCTTTTATCGGTATTAATTTCATTTATCTTTCTTACTAAGTTAGCGCCTTTCGGAACAAGAACATTCAATATAGACATAAGAAAACTTTTGACGTGGAAAGATTAAGGGATATTACCAGGTAAAAATGAAATAATGACAAAGTAAGTTTTTTGACTCCAATTTAACTGGGTATTTGTTCGCAATTGTGTACTGCACTTATTGAAAGAGTATGTTGTTATTTTATGCATTCTACAGCATCGTGAAGGATTTCATGGGTGTTAGTGGCGGTTTAATGTCCAGGATTCCCAATGCATTGCACAAAGAAAATAACACTTCATATGTAAATTTAGTAAATAGCTGCACGACTTTTGCTCTCTAGGAAAATTTCGGACAGAATTCCATGTTTTTTTCTTAATGCTATAGTTCTGTACCTATTTCATCTAGTCGTATAACAGATTCGATTAAATTATCAGATCCATGTTAAAATTGCGTTTTGACAAATAAAGGGGCAATTTGAAAACCATCTTTCCTTCCGTATTAAGTAATCAAGAAGTGAAAAAAGAATTAGATCAAATAATTAGTGCGTAATGGTCCCTGCTGACAAAGCAGGGAACAGCATTGTTTTCGTTTGTAAGGCTCATTTATAAATTGTATTTTAGAAGAAATTGGATTTAATTCCACAAGTGGTAATCCAACTTATATTTACAGTTTCCTTTCCAAGGACGAAATTCTTCAAAATTAATATGTAAATTTTGAATATTTTTAATATCCAAAAGAACCAAAATGAAAAATTTGAACTATAATATACTCTATATAATATATATATTGGATTCCGAAACTTCATAAGAATCCTTACAAACAAAGATACATAGCGGATTCCAGTAAATGTTCAACCAAGCCTCTTTCTTTACTCGTTACTAAGATATTAACAGTAGTGAAGGAGAAACTTCAAGAGTACTGTGCAACAATATATTCAAGAAGTAGTGTAAATCAGATGTGGATACTTAAAAATTCCAAGGAACTTTTGGACAATATGAATTATGAAATTACAAGATTGACCAAAATCAACAGCTTAAAAACCTACGATTTTTCAACTTAATACACAACCATTCCTCACGATAAATTAAAGTCCAGGCTTTTTGATATCATTGACAGCTGCCTTTTCAATAAAAATGGAACTCGTAAATTTACCTACCTTGTCTTTGGTGATTTGCAAAATTATTTTTTTAAAAACATTCTGATTGTAAACACTCTGAAGTTGACATCAAAAAGATGCTTGAGTTTCTTATTGACAGTATCTATGTTGTTTTTGGAGACCAGGTCTTCTAACAATCTATTGGAATTCCCATGGGTACCAACTGTTTTCAGCAGACCTATTTTTGTATTCATATTAAGTAGAAGTTGTGCAAAATCTTATGCGTGAAAAGATTAATACACTTGCTGTGGCCTTCAATGCGACATAAGATATATCGACGACGTGTTGTCAATTAACAACTTCCATTCTTACGTCGATACGAAATATCCAGTGAGCTTGAGATAAAAGATACCACAAAGTCTGACTCATCTGTTTCATATTTGGATATTTTACTTGAAAAAAACACTAATGGTAATCTGATAACCAAGTGCAATGATAAACGTGATGACAATAACTTTTATATCGTCAACTTCCCTTACTTTTGCAGCAATATACCTTCATACGGAGTTTACATATCTCAGTTGATTCGATACGCAAGAGCATTCTCTACGTAATAACAATTTCTAAAACGAGGTAAATTATTGACAAACAAGTTGATGAAACAAGATTTTCAGCAGTCTCGTTTAAAGTCATCATTTCGAAGGTTTTATGGTCGATGCAATGACCTTGTCAGCATGTCAACATGGGATGCTAAGTCCTGCTTGGCACTTGATACCACTTCCAATGTTTTGGAGGTCTGTGTTTCTTCTGCTCCTATTTTACATTGTCTTATGGACTTTTAATTCTGGAAACTGTTCGTTATCTCCATATGTTTCATGTCCTGAGTATGTCTTCATCACTTTAAGAAATTTCTTAAAATTAGTTCAATCGCCTTAAAAAGTCCCTTATGGAAGTTTGACATTTTTTTCCAACCATATATTTTGTCAATTTTACGATGGTTTTTATGATCGGTTTCTGGTAGTATTGCACGCTTATCTGGCTTCCACTGACATCGACGATCACTCATAATATGAAAACGGTTGGAATTAGAGCATGTTTATCTTAAGTAATTAAATATAAACTTTGTACGATATTAGTTGCAATTTGTTGATTAGGTCTGCGCTTTACAAAAGTTGTGGAAGCGTTCATCAGTTCATCATATCCAATGCTTTCATTCGTCAAGTTTTTTCAGAAAAAGAATTTAGTAATTTAATGTCAATATCTTTATTTGAATAGTGTTATGAAAACTTACTCAGATTTTATGTTGCTAATAATTTGATAACTACTTTTTTAAAGATTTAAATCAGAACATCATCGTTAATTTTTTTTTTGACTTTTAAGAGGGTGTCTACGCGGGTCCCCCGATTTCTTTCTTTCTTTCTTTCTTTTGGCTTGTACATGATTGTGATTTTGGGGAAAATAATGATTTTCATAACTATACATAACTTACACACTTAAATATATATTTATATATAAATATATATACAAACATAAAAATCTTACGAAACAGAGATAGAGCATGATCTAGTGAAAGTTCTACCTAGCCTCTTTATTAACACGATCTTCAGAACAAATTGACAGCAATGAAGGATAGACTTCAGAATAACTACCAAGCATTCAACAATATACTCGATAATTTTAAATCTCAACATATTGCCAAAATATATATGTTGCATTTATATGAATGACTTTACAAACACTTACATTCCCCCAAAAATTTATGACCAGTAAAAAATGCTCTTTAATAAAATGAAACTTGTAATTTTTCAAATTTTGGCATTGGTCATCAACCAACTTAGGCCTATGTGTTAAGATTATTCTAATACTAAATACAAATACTCTAAAATTGATATGAAAAGATCTTTCAAATTCTTTATGTCTTTATCCTTATACATGTAGTATTTGGAGAGACATTGGTTTTTCTTCTATCTACATGTATTTAATTCCAATGAGCACTAACAGACTTTATATTTGTTCTTATGAGGCAAAATTTCTTCAAATTCTAATTCTACACTTTGATATATCTATATAACGTTTTTTCACAAAATTACTTTTATTCATGTGGGTATTCAGTATATCTCAAAATAAAAAAGCATCAGACACATAATAATCTTGTACACCAGTTTTGTATTTTTGATCTTTTATATTATTATGCTTCCTGTCAGTTTGTCTCTATATAACCCATACCCTACTATTCTCGCATAGTGGTCTAAGGATTTATATAGCGTAAGCATACTATGCCGAAATAGTGCACGGCCTTATTTTCTCAATAAAATTCTGCAATGCACACACCGGGAATCGAACTCACTACCATGAGGTTGCCAGTCCGATGCCTTATCGATTACGCCACAGAGACGATCACTGATTGGGAGAATTTTATTAAATATATAAACTTAATTTATATAATTGACACAAGAAGGAGAAAAAAGACAAATATTATTTGAAAACAGTTATATTTATTCTATGGAATCTTAGATAAATGTGTACAACAAAGTTTCAAACTAATTACATACAGATCGTTAGATGAATTGATATCATGGGGTCATTAAAACGCTTTTTATATAGCGCTTGAGAATTATCAATAATGAGAATCCACGTCTGTAAACAAATCAGTCTTACTAACAAAACAGAAAATAAAGATGAGTATCTTTGGGACAGAAAATCCTGACTTATTTAGAGAAAATACTAGTAACCAAAATAACTAAGCATGCAACTAATTTTAGCAAAAAAATTTTGAATGAGTTTTTGCAAGTGCGCTGTGTTACCACCATTATTTTCAGGAAAAAATCAAATGGATTGCCGCATAAATAATAACAACAGTCAGCATAATAATAACAATAGTGTTGCATTATGCATGTACTATGCCTAAATAGTAGGCAGGGTTTGACACATAGTGCACTCGCCTCCGGCTCGTGCACCATGTGTCAAACCCTGCCTACTATTTAGGCATAGTACATGCATAATGCAACACTATTATATAAATAGAAGATGGGAACTGGCAAACTATCAACTAAACTAAAGGTATTTGAGATGATTTCAACTTTTCTATTGTTAACCTCCCTTATATAGCAATAAATCATTATCACTTGCACATAATGATTATCTATCTCTCCCAACATTTGAAACTGAAGATAATCAACTGCATTTAAAGTCAACAATTCAAATCCTATGGTCCTTACAATGACTCCTTTTTCAATGCATGGTATGGGTATGACATTTTCTGATAGACAATGTAAACCTTGTATACATTATATATAGTTTAACCTTAAAATCCTTAAAATATATATGTATTCTCAAGAACAAATGACAATTTTTAAGTTAAGTAGACACAAACTTATCGAAACCGTGACCCACGGGGATAGAAACACAATTCTAATGTCCAAATTTGTTAAAATGAAAATCTCAAGAAAATCTTTAAAAAGGAAAAAAAAGAGAGACAAAACATTAAACAACATCATTCTTATACTAGTATAAAAAATGATAAAAAAAAAATCTACCTTCAGATCAAATTAATGCAATGATATGTTAGATGATTCATCTAATATAGACTCTAAGATCCAGCATTAGATTTTGATAATGTTACGATCATTCAAACCTTCTCATCCGCAGGACGTATAAAACAAAAGAAGTTAAAAAATTATATGGCTGAAAAAGTTTTAATGTATTCCACTTTGTATTTAATTTCACAGAATAAAAACCATTATCGCCATTCCATGAGCTCGTTATAAATGCAGCATCAAAAATATAGACGAAACAGCTGGTTTTTGTTGGTAGAAGGATTGCATTATACATAGTGTTAGAAAATAGATACGAGAGTGAAACAGATCGAGTCGATAAAATTGGCTTAAGTTTGGCGTAGAAAGCATGCATTGTCCATCATAGATAATTATTACGTCATCACTTCCTCTTCAGGTGTGAAAGAGTAACGGGAATGAAAAATATATTCATTCATATAACGAACCGACTAACCGCATTATTTTTTCTAAAATGTGAACAAAAATTGGCGTCGAATTAAGACCAATTGCAAATGATAATTTTATCTATAGTCTCATAAAAAATATTTTTGTCAAGGTTTGATTGCACGCTAAGAAGAAGTAAGAATATAATTAAGAAATGGCATGCAATCAAAGGAAACAGAAAGAGAGCAAAATCCAAAACGTATGAGACAAAACATAAAAAATACTCGCTTGTGATAAAAAGGGATGGTATCGTCCATTATTAGTAGTAATGTAAAACGATGAAGTTTTTGCGAAGAATTTTTTTTAAAGAATGAATTCATTTAAGAATGAGAGAGTAAAGTCATGCCAGTCTGAGAGAAAACTCATAGCCGTTCAGATTTTTTTTCAGTTATTTTCTACAATTTATTGAAAGTACTTGTGCTGAAGTTTTTAAGCTTGTGAATGCATATTTAAACAATGAGAAGATTTAATTAATATACAATAATTTCTGTGAACAATTAAGAATTATAAAAAAAAATGAAATCAAAACATTTCTTTTGTGCATGGAAAATGTGAATTTTGTCAAAGAAAAATATTTTTTATCTGCATTTTTCAAAAATTTAAAGAATGTACCGAAAACATTTTTTTATAATAAGCTTTACATGAATTAATTTTCCGAAAACAATTCTGTTATAATAAGCTTTACACGAATTAATGTTCCGAAAACAATTCTGTTATTATAAGCTTTACATGAATTCAAAAATCTTTTTACTATAGAAATGACAATTGTTCTCTATAAAAAAAATAAACTTTTGAAAATAAGTTTGAACACAAGTTGATGAAACAAGATTTTCAGCAGTCTCGTTTAAAGTCATCATTTCGAAGGTTTTATGGTCGATGCAATGACCTTGTCAGCAAATACAATTTATTATTTAGTCAAATACTGACCGACATTTTTCATAATTATTGTTAGCCTATTATCCAAATACTAAATTGATGACGGAATATTCGGTTATTTCCTGATCATGGGAGTAAAGGGCGTTTGTGACCGGTCAACATGGGATGCTAAGTCCTGCTTGGCACTTGATACCACTTCCAATGTTTTGGAGGTCTGTGTTTGTTCTGCTCCTATTTTACATTGTTTTATGGACTTTTAATTCTGGAAACTGTTCGTTATCTCCATATGTTTCATGTCCTGAGTATGTCTTCATCACTTTAAGAAATTTCTTAAAATTAGTTCAATCGCCTTAAAAAGTCCCTCATGGAAGTTTGACATTTTTTTCCAACCATATATTTTGTCAATTTTACGATGGTTTTTATGATCGGTTTCTGGTAGTATTGCACGCTTATCTGGCTTCCACTGACATCGACGATCACTCATAATATGAAAACGGTTGGAATTAGAGCATGTTTATCTTAAGTAATTAAATATAAACTTTGTACGATATTAGTTGCAATTTGTTGATTAGGTCTGCGCTTTACAAAAGTTGTGGAAGCCTTCATCAGTTCATCATATCCAATGCTTTCATTCGTCAAGTTTTTTCAGAAAAAGAATTTAGTAATTTAATGTCAATATCTATATTTGAATAGTGTTATGAAAACTTACTAAGATTTTATGTTGCTAATAATTTGATAACTACTTTTTTAAAGATTTAAATCAGAACATCATCGTTAATTTTTTTTTTGACTTTTAAGAGGGTGTCTACGCGGGTCCCCCGATTTCTTTCTTTCTTTCTTTCTTTTGGCTTGTACATGATTGTGATTTTGAGGAAAATAATGATTTTCATAACTATACATAACTTACACACTTAAATATATATTTATATATAAATATATATACAAACATAAAAATCTTACGAAACAGAGATAGAGCATGATCTAGTGAAAGTTCTACCTAGCCTCTTTATTTACACGATCTTCAGAACAAATTGACAGCAATGAAGGATAGACTTCAAAATAACTACCCAGCATTCAACAATATACTCGATAATTTTAAATCTCAACATATTGCCAAAACATATATGTTGCATTTATATGAATGACTTTACAAACACTTACATTCCCCCAAAAATTTATGACCAGTAAAAAATGCTCTTTAATAAAATGAAACTTGTAATTTTTCAAATTTTGGCATTGGTCATCAACCATGCAACTTAGGCCTATGTGTTAAGATTATTCTAATACTAAATACAAATACTCTTAAATTGATATGAAAAGATCTTTCAAATTCTTTATGTCTTTATCCTTATACATGTAGTATTTGGAGAGACATTGGTTTTTCTTCTATCTACATGTATTTAATTCCAATGAGCACTAACAGACTTTATATTTGTTCTTATGAGGCAAAATTTCTTCAAATTCTAATTCTACACTTTGATATATCTATATGACGTTTTTTCACAAAATTACTTTTATTCATGTGGGTATTCAGTATATCTCAAAATAAAAAAGCATCAGACACATAATAATCTTGTACACCAGTTTTATATTTTTGATCTTTTATAATAGAAGATGGGAACTGGCAAACTACCAACTAAACTAAAGGTATTTGAGATGATTTGAACTTTTCTATTGTTAACCTCCCTTATATAGCAATAAATCATTATCACTTGCACATAATGATTATCTATCTCTCCCAACATTTGAAACTGAAGATAATCAACTGCATTTAAAGTCAACAATTCAAATCCTATGGTCCTTACAATGACTCCTTTTTCAATGCATGGTATGGGTATGACATTTTCTGATAGACAATGTAAACCTTGTATACATTATATATAGTTTAACCTTAAAATCCTTAAAATATATATGTATTCTCAAGAACAAATGACAATTTTTAAGTTAAGTAGACACAAAACTTATCGAAACCGTGACCCACGGGGATAGAAACACAATTCTAATGTCCAAATTTGTTAAAATGAAAATCTCAAGAAAATCTTTAAAAAGGAAAAAAAAGAGAGACAAAACATTAAACAACATCATTCTTATACTAGTATATAAAATGATAAAAAAAAATCTACCTTCAGATCAAATTAATGCAATGATATGTTAGATGATTCATCTAATTTAGACTCTAAGATCCAGCATTAGATTTTGATAATGTTACGATCATTCAAACCTTCTCATCCGCAGGACGTATAAAACAAAAGAAGTTAAAAAAGTATATGGCTGAAAAAGTTTTAATGTATTCCACTTTGTATTTAATTTCACAGAATAAAATCCATTATCGCCATTCCATGAGCTCGTTATAAATGCAGCATCAAAAATATAGACGAAACAGCTGGTTTTTGTTGGTAGAAGGTTTGCATTATACATAGTGTTAGAAAATAGATACGAGAGTGAAACAGATCGAGTCGATAAAATTGGCTTAAGTTTGGCGTAGAAAGCATGCATTGTCCATCATAGATAATTATTACGTCATCACTTCCTCTTCAGGTGTGAAAGAGTAACGGGAATGAAAAATATATTCATTCATATAACGAACCGACTAACCGCATTATTTTTTCTAAAATGTGAACAAAAATTGGCGTCGAATTAAGACCAATTGCAAATGACAATTTTATCTATAGTCTCATAAAAAATATTTTTGTCAAGGTTTAATTGCACGCTAAGAAGAAGTAAGAATATAATTAAGAAATGGCATGCAATCAAAGGAAACAGAAAGAGAGCGAAAATCCAAAACGTATGAGACAAAACATAAAAAATACTCGCTTGTGATAAAAAGGGATGGTATCGTCCATTATTAGTAGTAATGTAAAACGATGACGTTTTTGCGAAGAATTTTTTTTAAAGAATGAATTCATTTAAGAATGAGAGAGTAAAGTCATGCCAGTCTGAGAGAAAACTCATAGCCGTTCAGATTTTTTTTCAGTTATTTTCTATAATTTATTGAAAGTACTTGTGCTGAAGTTTTTTAGCTTGTGAATGCATATTTAAACAATGAGAAGATTTAATTAATATACAATAATTTCTGTGAACAATTAAGAATTATTAAAAAAATGAAATCAAACCATTTCTTTTGTGCATGGAAAATGTGAATTTTGTCAAAGAAAAATATTTTTTATCTGCATTTTTCAAAAATTTAAAGAATGTACCGAAAACATTTTTTTATAATAAGCTTTACATGAATTAATTTTCCGAGAACAATTCTGTTATAATAAGCTTTACACGAATTAATGTTCCGAAAACAATTCTGTTATTATAAGCTTTACATGAATTCAAAAATCTTTTTACTATAGAAATGACAATTGTTCTCGATAAAAAAAATAAACTTTTGAAAATAAGTTTGAATAAAAACTAAATTAAGTACAACAACAAATATTATTTTCAAAGTTAAACTTACCATATTGAAAGTCAGCATGAGTGTTAGTCCAACATATATTCCTCCCATTTTCTACAAAAAGTGGAGTCTAAGTAAATTAATTGTTTCATCATTTCTATAAATGAAGTCTAGTGGCATATTAACACATCTCTGGACTCATAAGATGACCAGCGTGCAAGCATGCGCGTGCATCAATAACAACTGCCAAGCAAGTGACGCGCTTGAACTAATTCCTATCTATGTTTCGGAGCAGACTAACTCTTATCGTCCCCTTCCATACTCTTTGTAATAAAATTCATCGAAAAAAGAAAAAAAGTCTCGTCAATTGAAGAAGCAATAAGGTTTTTCTTTAGCGCCATCGACTTTAAGGCGTGAACACGCCGGTTGTCATGTTAGTGTGAAGTAAGAATTTTGAAATGCTTTGATATATCATTTTTGGATGACCCTCATGGCGGGAATCTGTGAGTGAGATTTCGTATCCTGAGCAGATTATGGAGTACATTTAGTGGATTATCATCTATCTGGTGGGCCACTATATCTCGCCAGCAGCAGATCCCGTACTCTAACCGCATGTTGGCGGCCATAAAACAGACCAGGAATTGTCACACACCATTACATACTTTTGATATGTGTATCCTTCAACTTCTGCCATTCATCAATTTTTTTTTCAAGAAACCCGAATTTTTTGGGGCAGTCGGTGAAAAATAAACAGTGGAAAGTTCCACTGGTTCTGCAGTTCTATTGAAGGAAATACTAGTACTGAGGAATGGACATCCTAGCAATTACAATTACTTTTAAGGCTCTGAAAGGATTTTATGAAGTCATGAGACTCGGGATAGCTCATCTTTGAATGCACTGAACTGAAAATAGAGAAATTTTAAAATTCCCAATATGCTTTGAAATCTTCAGTTGACATAAAAATGCCAACGTACTCTTCTTTTACTCATTATTTATGTGTGTTCTTATTGTTATGTTCGCAGATAATGCCAAGAAAAAGAATTATGTGATTTACTATAACTCAGTGATAGATATAGTATTCACAGGGTGCAAACCGACAATTTATCTTGCAAAAAGAACGAACTTGCTCGAATGCACACCGTTTCGTACTAATTTCAAAGTTATTAAAGTTTATCAAAGTTAAAATATTTATCAAGCTGGAAAAAATATATAGAGTATTGAAATCTCATAGCATTAGATTAGTTCCAGCAAAAATGTTTATGTATAGGGTTGTCTGGAAAAGCTGGATCAGTCGGCGCGGGAACCGAGGGGGAAAACAGGCTGTCGTCTGGATATCGTCACGAGCACGCAAAGATTAACGCGTCTTTGTTTTATCTACATCGATGTTTTCTTTACGAAAAATTGATAAAATTTTATGACCCATCACAGGCCTTTAGATAAATGAGCAATTGTCAGAATGCAGTGAGATTGAAAATCTTGTCAGTATCTGTCATAATTCCATGTGTATATCTTTTGACTTCTTGGATAAACACTTATTACGATGGTAGCCGTGCATGAAGAATTTTCCCCCTGCAGAAACACCTGTTTTCATATCCTGGTTAAACACGAGTATATTCTTATTGATAATTAAAGAATCTCGCAACTTCAGGAATTTGATTTTCAGTGCGAAGCAGTGAGAGGAAAAAATAAAGCACGAAAAAACAAAAAACTTAAAATAGCTGAAAATGAAGAAGAAAAAAAAATTAATACCATTTTCTTTGTCATTTTCAATGCATATACAGATGCAGGTCTGCATGTTGAAAGCAAATATTCAGTCATCTTCTATGGGGCTTTTTTATTGGTCATACTTCCCTTTCTAAGGAAGAAATTTATCAAAATCATATGTCAGTTTTGAAAATTTTTAAAATCCCAAAGAACCAAAATGAATTTGAACAATCATATCTAGCCTATATTAGATTCTGAAACTTCATAAAAAATCCTTACAAAGATACTTAGTGGGTTCCAGTAAAAGCTTAACCAAACTTCTTTCTTTACTCCTCACTAAGATATTAACAGTAGTGAAGGAGAAACTTCAAAAGTACTGTGCAACAATATATTCAAGAAGTAGTGTAAATCAGATGTGGATACCTAAAAATTCCAAGGAACTTTTGGACAATTTGAAATCACAGGGTTTTACCAAAATCAACAGCTTAAAAACTTTAGACTTTTCAACTTAATACACAACCATTCCACACGATAAATTAAAGTCCAGGCTTTTTAAAATCATTTAAAGCCTTTTTCAATAAAAATGGAACTCGTAAATTAAGTTGTTTGACTTTAGTCATTTTGCAAAATTATTTTGTTAAAAAGCATTCTGATTGTACCCACAAGTGCTCTGAAAAAAGATGCTAGACTGTTTGATTGACAATATCTATGTGGTTTTTTGGGACCGGATCTTCCAACAATCTATTGAAATTCCCATGGGTACCGATCCCCCCCCCCCCCTTCTGGTTATTAGCATACCTATTTTTGTATTCATATCAAGCTGAATTCGTCCAAAATCATTTACGTGAAAAGAAGAAAAACACTTGCGGTGGTCTTCAACTCTACATTTAGATATATCGACGACGTATTGACAATAAACAATGGTAACGTTCATTCTTATGTCGATACGATATATCCCGGTGACCTTGAGATAAAAGATTCCGCAGAATCTGACACATCTGTTTCATATTTGGATATTTTATTTGAAAAATTTATCCAACAACTACTATAGAAGCTTTATGATAAACGTGATGACTTTAACTTTACGATAGTCAACTTCCCTTACTTATGCAGCAATATACCTTCATCACCTGCATACAGAGATTATATATCTCAGTTGATTCGATACGCAAGAACATGTTCTACGTATGAACAATTTCTAAAACGAGGTAAATTATTGCCAAACAAGTTGTTGAAACAAAAAGAAAGCAGTCTTGTTTAAATGAATCATTTCGTAAGTTCTATGGTCGATATAATGACCTTGTCAGCAAATACAATTTATCTTTGAGTCAAATGCTGGCGTTTTTAATACTAATTGTTAGACCATTATTTGACGACGGATTTCCGTTAATTTTCGATCATGACAAGGAGCACACGGCGGGTGTGACCGGTCAGCATGGGATGCTTACTCCTCCATAGCACCTGATCCCGCCTGATGTTTTGGAGGTAATTGTTTGCTCTGCTTCTATTTTGAATTTTTTTACTTTTGATCTTGAATACTGTTCGTTATCTCAATATGTTTATCCCCCCCATAAAAAATGAAATAAAACCAAAGATATGGTATTAAAGAAATATCCAAAAACGGATTATAACAAAGAAGAAAAGATTCATCGATTTTCATTTTAAAAGGTTATCTTTATTCAAATTATTGATCATTTTAAACATGCGTGTAGTCATCGGAGACCAAGTTTTCCTACAAATTGTGGAATTTCTGATGGGCATTAACTGTGCATTTGCTGACCTTGTTTATATTCCTAAGAAGAAGAATTTTTTCAGAACAATTTCTACTTGAGAATACTATTAATCAAAAAATGTCTTTGTGAAAAGAAGAAAGGTTTGAATTTGGCATTTGGATACCGATTTATCGACGACGTATTATTAAATAATCAAAGGTTATTTCCATTCATATGTCGCTTCGATGAATATTAGTGATCTTAAAATAAAAGGCATTACAAAGCTTGCCACATCTGTTTCATATTAAGATGCCTTACTGACTGTAGATGATAAGTGCCGACAAACGACTAAATTGTATGACAAATAAGATGCATATGATTTCAGCTTTTTCATGGTCAAATTTTCTTATGTAGTATTATTTGCTGCAAAATGTGTTTAAAACGTATTCGATACTCAGTGATATGCTCCGAGTATGATAAATATTTAAACCGAGGCGGGCTTCTATCGATAAATATATATTGATGTTACAGGGGTTTGAATGACCTTGTTTAAAAGCAGCGCTTTGTAAATTGTATTATACTTAGTATTGACCTTGTTAGCAAATACTAATTTAACATACATGTAATGTTAACTAATAATACCATTTGTCAGGCTAAAGTACTATATAAATGTTCATTCTACCTGAGCAAAGGACTCAGTGCGTGTTTGACAGGTCAACGGGGGATGCTTACTCCTTCAAGGCACCTGATCCCACTTCTGGAAATTCCCAGGGTACGTGTTTAGGACCCTGGTCACAAATAACATGTACTAGTAGTCTTGTTTATAATTTTATTTATCAGTTACTGTTCGTCATCTTCACTTTTGCTTTTTTGTGAGCAACATTCCTTCCAACTAACAAAATAAAAGTAAACTTTGCATGCTTAACCAAAAATGGCTGTTATAGTTTAATCTTTATCCCCCAAATTTGCCTTATGTTTTGATTAATATCTTCTTCTTACTAGCTTTAGTATTTCTAGGCATAATGGATTCGGGTTCAATTTATAGATTAGGAAAACACATGAACAGGGTTAAGAAAATATTTAGCATTAAATTGGGAGATAGCAAACAGTATTCAAGCTCATTGATGACATTTATGTAGTCTTTGGAGACCAAGTTTAACAATATTCTGAAGTCCGATAGAATTGTGCTCCTTTATTAGCTGGCCTGTTTTCCATTCCTATGAAGCAGAGTTTACTCAAGAACTTCTACTTAATGCCTGAAATATTGACGATCCGACCTTCAACAAAGACCAATCAATCAATTTACATGAGAAATAGAAAACTCTTGCTGTGGACATTAGTTTGACATTCAGATTTATTGACTGTGTTTTATCAATTAACAATAGTTATTTAATTTCATATGTCGACTCCATATATAACATCGAACTTGATTTAAGAGACTCTATGGAGTCTGTAACATCTTTTTCACATTTTGATGTTTTACTGACTAAAGAGGATAAGGACCAACTAACAACTAAATTCTACGACAAACAAGATGAATTCAGCTTTTCTATCGTCAACTTTTCCTTATTTATGTAGTAATATCTCAATATCTCTTGCTTTTGGTGTTTATGCCTCCCAAATTATTTGCTACTCAGGAGTTTGTACTGAGTACGAACATTTTTAAAGCAAGGCTTGCTGCTCACTGATGAATAGTTTTATCAACCTTGTTTAAAGTCGGCATTTCGTAAATTCCGTGGTCGTTATACTGAAGTTGTTTGCAAAAATAACATCATTGGGTCATGTTTTGGCTATGCTGTCTTGTATCATACCAATTGTAAGGCTGTTACTTGCATTCTGAATTGTGACGACGAGGAGTTCCCTCTCCTTGATTGATACAGAGGGCTCATGACTGGTGTTATAGGTCCACAGGAGATGCTCACTCCTCTTAGTCACCTGATCCCTCTGGGATTTCCAGGGCTCCTTTTTTATGCCCTATTTACATTTTGTATTGTTTATAGATTTTTTTTATAACGATCGTTGCTCGTTATTTTCACGTTTGACATATTTTCCTTGTTATTAGGCCTCTCTCTTCAAAATTTTACCAAACATTAACCTTGGCCACAACTTTTGAACGATCGGTACTTTGGCTTTTGTACTTCATATGTATAATTTAAGATCTTTGTTTGGGTAACAACATTTCCAAAGCTTGACCTTGACTTTGGTGTTTGATCCTCTTTTGTAAAACTTTGTTACATTGTGACTTTTGAACGATTAGTGCCATGGCTTTCAAACATCCTGTGTATTCCTTGTGACAATACCTTACTTTGAGAACCAATATTCTCTATCTCCTGACCATGGTCTTTGAGTTTGACCTACACTTGTATTGTAGAAACTTTATCCTTGCCTTTAACTTTTGAAGGTTCATGCTAGTTCTTTCATGGTTTTATTTTTACATGTTTAATTCTTATATATGTGACATTATCTTTTCTTTGGTGACAATATTTTTTACAAATATTTAAAGATAAATAAATTGCTTTAAGTTTTTTGGTAAACTTTCACCGAACCGATGGGTTTCAATAATTTGGTATAATTTTTTTTCAATGCGCACACTGGTACAAAAGAGAGACGCATTAGTAATGGTCACAGGGAGGAAATGCCGAAAGTGAAAACACGTTTACTTTGAATAGTTTCAAAGAAACTAATACATGACTATCAACGATTTTTATCCATAATCAGCAATTGTTGTTTTATTTAACAATATACTGAATTAATTCTGAATAAGCATAAAATAAACAAGTCATAGAATGAATAGTTCCATAAATAAGCAAGCTTACAAATAAATAAATATTAAATAAATAAAAAGTAAATAAATAATTTGAATGATTGCTTATTATGAAGGTATGATTCCAGAAAACATTAATAAAAAAAATTATAATCTTAAAAATAGAGTGGGAGATTCCTTTTGGCGTATTTTGTATCATCTAATCTGTTCATCAATCAATGATAAAACTAGTATAATGTAGTAGTACTTTTATGATAAATCAGCGTCGTTTCTATTTCATAAAAACTGAATCTGTTCGAGTAGTCTAGCTCATAAAAAACCTACCATACTATGATATAAATCATTTTTTATTAAAAAAAATAATAAAAGCAATTTTTATTCGAAACGCTCTTGTTTTTCTTGCAAATAATGGAAGATTTAAAAAAATAAATGATAGAATGGCATTTATATTCAAATATCAAAACAAGACAAACAATTCAGTTTCCTGATTCAAGTTTTAACTTTACTTACCCAGAGAGGGGTTTTTAGGGACCCTTGTCATCCGCACATAACTTGAAGTAGTAATTCCCTGTAAAAGTGCTTCCTGATTTCTTGACCTCGCGTGCCCCCCTCGACATCTGTCCATGCCCGACACACGACCGTCTCTCCCCCTGACAAACAATACATGTGAGTTACAGTTATACGTGACCATTTACCGGGCACCTGCAGTCCCCCTCACAATTGACATCTGTATCCTCCGAGATCCCGCCTGATTGGCTGAATTGTCCCCCAGATAAGGTTACTGATACACTGTGTTCTTACTCCTCTTTGTAGCATAGCTCCAGGTGTTGTCACTGAAAAGAAAGTGTTAACTGAATTTTCTTAAAACAATAAAGCAGTCAAACTCCCTTCCCATTCATATTTATACAAAGTACATCCCAAAATTCTAAGGAAGTACTTGAAATTGGGAAAGAGGTTTCAAATTGAATATTATATAGTGCAAGTGACATAATAATATATAGTTTTCTCATGCACAAATAAGCAATGTAAAATCCCAAACTATACACCTTTTTCTTTGCTTAAGGACATGGTAAAATTATGATGTACCCAATGAATTTTAATAGACATTCAGCAAAATTACTCCAGATAGAAAGACATTTGGGTATCCATTAGTTTTTAACATAAGCACGTAGACATGCAACATATTTATGTCAACATGAAAGATAATTATGTTAAATGCAAGTTACAAATCTAAATGAAAATAATCATGATTTAAATATGGTTAAATTTACTCACTAAAGCCTGTCTTTGACATCGTAAATGCAAGATATTTATGTGAACCTGCGACTTATTTATGTCAACATGCAAGATAATTATGTCGACGTGCAACTTCTTGTTGTCAACATGCAAGATAATTATGTCAACATGTGAATTATTCATGTCAACATGCAAGATAACTATGCACACAAGATGATTATTTTAACATACATAATGAATATATTAATATGCAACTTATTATCTTGCATGTATGTTGATATGAGTACCTTGTATGTAAAAATACAACTCGCACGTTGAGTCGACACAAATAAGTCGCATGTTGATACAAATAAGAAGCATGTTAACATAATTATCTTGTATGAAGACATAAAAAAGTTGAATGTCCTCATAATTTGGTTGCATCTTGCATCTACGATGTCAGATACATTACGGGTGTTAGTAAGTTAATTTAATCAAATTTAAAATATATTTTCTCATAAGATTGGTAACTTGCATATCGACATAAATAACTTGCATGTTGACATAAATATGAACATAATAATTCATTTTGCATGTAGGGGCAGAAATATGTCAGTATACACCATCGATTGGTATCCTGCATGTTATCGTAAATTTCTCAAATGCAGACATAATTATCTTGCATGTTGACATATTTTTATTGCATGTTGACATCATATATATTGCATGTTGGTGGCAGATATATGCCACCATAAAAGAACACTGGTTTTTATACCCCCCGCTTGAAAAGCGGGAGGGTATATAGTAATCGTTAATTCCGTCCGTCCGTCCGTCCGTCCCTCCGTCCGTCTGTTACGCTTTGGGGTACCCATCTCTTATCCGCAACTCCTCTCATACCATTGAATGAAATTTGATGAAACTTTCACAGAATCTTTATTACATACTGCCATTGTGCACCTTCTATTTTACTTTTTGATCCGACACATATTTTGGGTTTTCCGGCAACAGCAAAACATTGACTTTGCCATTATAACTATATGGAGGCGGGGGGTATCATTTAGTGAGCTCATCGCTCACAGTACCTCTAGTTTTTTATACCCCCCGCTTGAAAAGCGGGAGGGTATATAGTAATCGGTATTTCCGTCCGTCCGTCTGTTACGCTTTGGGGTACCATTTCTTATCCGCAACTCCTCTCATACCAATGAATGAAATTTGATGAAACTTTCACAGAATTTATTACAACTTGCCATTGTGCACCTCTTATTTTACCTTTTCATCCGACACATATTTTAGGTTTCCCATGGCAAAACAATGGGAGGCGGGGGTATCTTTTAGTGAGCTCATTGCTCACAGTACCTCTAGTTTTTAATTTAATAAATTGGCAATATGTAATCATTCAGTGGTATAAGCGGAGTTTCAGATAAGAGATGGGTCCCCCAAAGAGTAACAGACAGACGGTCGGACAGCTGGAGAGACAGAGGGACGGACATACGAGGGGTATAAAAAGTAGAGGGTTACTGTGAGTGATGATGTATGTATATTTCATAAGAAAAAAATATATATACCGTCAAGTGCCTGTGGGTAAAACGTTATTGTCTTTAGAGAAGTGGACAGGTTTTTGTCTACATCCACGTGGATGGAATGTGAAACCATGTCGATTTTTCTTTTAATAGAATAAGTAAACCGATAGAAAAAAGAAATAAAATCTTCTCGCATAATGCGTGGGAAATCTCGTATTTTTCAGAAATCACAGAGTCTTACTTTTATTTTTAATTGGGTTGGAGTGGAGATGGTATATACACAACAGATACCTGTGCTCAAACCTTTAAAATACATAGTTTACACGTAAGATATATATCCGGAACCATTTTTGCCATACCGTGATAGTGTTTAAATTTACCGACCGAAAATGGCTTCCTACGGTGCCAGACCCCCTTCGTTTAGAAAGAAGTAAGTTTTTCTTTTATTTTTTCGTTACTGTATACAATTTTAAAACTCTTTTAACACAAAATTTTCTGATTTAGTGTTCTTTTTAAATGATTCAACTGTTCATCCAATTCCAATCTCTTATCTGCTCTCAATATGGTGATGGTCCACCAGCAACGTTTTGCATACGATGCCAGTTTTTAGTTTTACCATTTGTTCCATATACTTTACTAACAGGGGCTTGTGTAGAGAAAATAAATATCTACACAAGCCCCTGTGCTATCTAAATTTCTAGAATGATAAAGTCACATGGACTTGCTGTAAGCTTGCACCTTAAAGTCAGAAAATTCACTAACAAACACATTAACAATCCCATGCCTCAATCGAATATTCAATATGCCCTGTATTGTTCACTGTAGCAAATCAGAGTTGACAAAATCGAAATTGACATTGAAGAGTACTTTAATACTTTAAGGAGTTACACTGAAAAAATAATATCGAATTAAATATAACAAATATTTTTTGAGCTTTTATCACAGGTACTTTTGGACAGCCCCCTCCACAATATTCAACCCCGGGGCTAATTGGAGATTTTTTCACGAATTATATTTATTACACTTAATCATCATGTTTACAATTGGAAAAAATCATTTAAAAAAAACGGAAAATCACTCCACAAATATACCCCACTATACATTATGAGAGAAAGGTATGTCACTCGGGTTTGTTTATTTTGTACCCCCACTAGTTTTTCTAGGTTTAAAAACATTTATTTATTTCATTTTCATCTAAAATGTTGGTCCATACTGTCTCTAAATATATTTCTGTCTTAGTACATGCTATCGGATTGACTCTGCATCTCGTAAGAGTTCCACAATTTCTCTTAAACAGCATTCCAGTCAGAAAGTTGAAATTTCCTTAGCTAAAAGCAACGGAAGTGCATACAGAATGTTTCACTTATCACGATAACGTCTCTCTTGGATGATATCATTTTATAGGTAATAATTAAATTTTGGTTGTAACGCGTCATTGGATTCGAGGAAAAATACATAATACATGTACTCTACTTGATGTTACTTTTAAAATATGCTAAATTTGAAGCCTTTTTGCGGAGGAAAAATTGTCTCATTGTCTACACCGAAATTCAATAATAATAAATGAAGCTTACAGGTCTCAACATTAATGCATGTCTGACCGACTCTGACTAGTAAAAGTTTGGTCTGGTTTAGTTTATTTCACCTCAAGGTAGCCCGACTGGTCCTGTAAAAATACCCCTCAGTACATTTCTGAACAGTTGATTTAGTTTGTATTATCGATTTTGTATTTATCATTTTTCAATCCCAATGAAAATTTTTCACGATTTAAAATATTCCTGAAAAGCAAAATGAAAGAAAACTTTACTTTTTACTGCATTAAGATAGTTTTTACCGATTTTATTTTTATATCATTTGTGTAATTTTACATATAATCATTATTTCACCAATGTTTTCGCTAAAAAGACTAAATCTACTAGGACCTATAGGAGGTATCCTTCCTGTTAGTTCATGATTCTGACATCTGCGGTGTATGATTTCAGGTCTTTAGAACCGATTAGAAATACATCTCCCTTTTGGATATTTATTTTGAATTTGATATGAATTAATTTAGAATCTTTTTGTTCACGAAAAAAAACAAATTAATTATTTAAAAAAAAAGACCAACTTACGATAACCATCCAGTAGTTTACATTGACGATGTTGTTGTATGACTTTGGTTTCTCTGGTGGAAACAGGATTAAGTTCTTTAAAACTGTTTAATATATATTTATTTCATGTACTGGTATGATCATAATGTAATTATTTTAGCCAAGGTCAGGTCTAGTGAAGTTGAGGTCAGGTCTAGTAAAATTTTCAATAACTAGTCCGACTTGTCTAGATTGCTTTTTAGTTAATATTGAGCCCTGGCTTAATTCAACTTATGTTATACGATATAACATAACTTGGGGCAGTTTACTCTTTTTTATAAACCACTTATTTTAGTGATAGGTAGTGCAAAATGGTTTAATATCAATTGATCCATCCATTCAAGTGAAAATAGTTATTGATCCATGCATTTAATTTAGCACTTGTAATTAATCTTGTAGCTCTTCTAGACCAATACTTACACTGTATCATGATTATGATGAGAAGTTAGTTTCTATACCCTATTGGGATATGATGCTGTGTCTACAAACTTTACTTCGTATATGATGGATTTTCTTTTAGGCAGCCCAGTGCAGAGAATTTTACCTGTCAGAAATGTCTACAGAAAGGTCACTTCACGTTCGAGTGTACAGGAAAACGCAAATATGTTCACAGAGTGTCTCAATCAAAGGAAATGGCTAAACGATTGAAGATGGATGAAGAAAAGAAGCAGGCTGAGTTATTGTAAGTTCTGATGTACTGAAAATATTGTAAGCTTTGATGCACTTAAGATATTGTAAATTTTGATGCACTAAGCTTAGTATAAAAAGTAACTATTATTCATTAGAAATTCAGAAAAAAGAAGCAATCTCATGTAAGGGAAAAGTTTCTATAATACCTGAAAGTCTTTTAACTTTTAATGTGTAATTATATATATCATATAATTGCATCAACACATGACTTTTTAATGAGATGTTATATTCATGGATCAACCTTTTATAAGGGCTATGTAATATCTGATAGCTATGTTTGGGACAACACATAACTGTAGTTTAAGGCCTGCATTTTGAAATCTGTTGATCTTTCTAAGGTTTGCCAATATTTCATCCTTAATGTATGAGCTGTTTTGTTTATAGAAATATTTGCACATCCATAAAACAGAAAAAGAAGGATTCAAAAAAGAAGAAAAGAAGAAGGTATGAGATATTTTCTAGAGAACAATCTAACTCTATATAAATTTGTGTACAAACAATGGTTGTGATTCAGTTGCAAAACTAAGATCTTATATGACTCAGAAATTCGTTTGAATTTTTGTTATATTAATGTCTATATTCTAATGATGCAGTTTCATTAAAAAGAAAACTTAAAATGATAACCATGATTGTCTTTGACAGGTCTGTCAGTTCCTCCTCCTCCTCCTCGAGTGACTCCAGCTCTGACTCCTCAGACGATGATTCCAGCTCATCATCATCTTCCTCATCATCGTCGTCATCTGACAGTGACTCATCATCATCAGATTCATCTTCATCATCTTCATCATCATCAGACAGCCCTGACTCTGAAAATGAAAGGAAAAAGAAAAGAAAGAAGAAGAAACAGCACAAAAAATAATGGATTCAAAGTAACAGATAACACTAATATCAAGGCTGTAATAGTTTCTGGACTCAGTGGTGCTTTTAAATACTGATTTTAATCATGAAGAAAATATCTTATAAATGAAAATCGCTGACCAAATTCCTGATTCTTTTATATGTAAATTTATATACCTTTCAATCTTTCATATGGTGTTGTATACCTGTTATGATAATAATATAAAATAAGATTTAGATAATTCTGTTCATACCTTATGGAATATAAATACACATGTATATAGGTACTCTTTACACATTGCTGTTTAATAAAGAGGTTTATACTTACGTTGAACTTCAGAGGGCTTATTACAACAAATGAAGGTTTGGAGTTATTCCTCTTTTCATCAAGAAGCAAAGTGCTTAAGGTTTCGTCAAAGGTCAACATGTCTAAAAAATTATTTTTACAATTGCTCCAAAAGTATGTGTGGTATGAAGTCAAAACGTTTACATTTTGTAAATATATCACTGATTAATAGATAGAAAGTATTACTTGATAACAAATATTTTTTAAAAAGATATTTTTTGAGAAAAATTGTATTAGAAAATGTGCATATTTTTAAAAAATGCACCTGCTTAATTCTGTCCTATTTATATAAACCAACATTGTAGAAATAATATATGTTTATCATTGAAGGGCAAGTTGGACGTGAATGGTCTCTGAAAGGCTGTTATTGAAAGCATGACATGTATAAAGACAAGACCCCTATAGAATCCACCATTTGCAGTGTACTTTCACTTTCAAGTCTTAACATTTGGACAAAATAAACAGGGAAAACAACTTTCCAGAGGCTATACAAGTCCAACTTGCCCTTCATTGATAAACATATTTTGTTTCTGCAATGATGGTTTTCACTAAAAGCATGGAATTAATTAGGTGTATTTTTTTGAAAATATATGCATTTTTAAGAAGAATTTTTCTCAATTAATATTATTCCAAGTATTTTTTTTTATCAAGTGATACTTTCTATCTGTTAATCAATAAATAATTTATAAACTGTAAAAGTTTTAACTTTATACCTTACATAGTTTTGGGGCTATTGGAAAAAATAAATTTTTGGACATGTTGACCTTTGACGAAACCTTAAAGCAAATACCCGGGTATATCAACAGTGTCAGATTTTGTACCCATATGCAAACTCTGAAAAAGCAGAATTCAATTAAACTGGACAGATTTTATTTTTTATTGAAACATGTTTTATATGTATTTCTTTTATGAAGTAACACCCACGTAGCTAAAATGAATTGTATATGTCTCATAAAAAAATACCAGTGGTTGATGACTTTTATATTTTCTGTAAATTTACAGTGTTGTAAATTTTTTGAAGATGACTTATTAAATAAAAACTGCAAATAGGCAATATATTCTATTGAGTTGGTCTACACTAGAGCGGGTGTATTTATAACCGATTTCAAACCTTTCATTCTCATCCTTCCTTTGAAAGAAGTATGTCATTTCTGAGACGATCCAAAGATGAACATACTCCACTACAGAAACGCTGTATGAGATATGGCAAGTATATAGGTACAAAAAAAATATTGACTTTTAATTTTACTTTAATGTTGATTTGTTAAAACTTGTGATAATTTTTAAAAATAAAGATTGGATGTTTATTGCATGCCCAACTCTAAGTTTGTCTGTTACAGAGTAGCGCTAGACTTGACAACGACTCGCAGCCATTGTTACCTGAATTTTTGTAAACTTTAGTTGTAATGTGAAGCATCGTTAGGAGGGGAAGGGTAAACCGCGACCCTGCCGAAAATAATTAGCAAGGGTATTCAATGGCACGTGAAAAATGTCGATAAAGTTTTGATAAAATCACAAAGACGTGCAAAAAATGATTTCAAAGTTGTTTGGATGTATTAAATGTTCATTGTCGGAGAATAAAGTGACAGCAATGCGATACCGAAAAGCAACCCAGATAGCGGCCAAATTAAAAACGAAACTCAATCTTATGTCATCTCATTATAAGCCGTTACACACCTTTTGATTTTACTTAATGTGAATATTTTACCATTTTATGGTACTTATAGTACGTAACTATAGAATTTTATTTACGATCACTTGAACTTTCCTTCATTTTAATAATATCAAATAACTTGAAGCAGCGGGGACGTTTGTGTGCCTTCCTTTTGTGTCAATTTGTACATTTATTTAAATTATTTTTTTCTCTCATTATGAAGTGCTTTCTTTAAACCATAGACTGATTTTGACAAGCTGACTTAAAATAAGTGATTGTCGTCGAAAACCTCTCTCTTTCTCCTGATAAAAGAGAGATTTGATAAAAAATTACACAAGAAAAGAATTTAGTGCAATCAATATCAGAAATACTTGTACATTTGTACACAAAACTCAAATGAGGTATCTTAAAGTTACTTTTTAAAAACCACGAAACTCTGTAGTCTGACCTGATACATGTATATTTTCGCACTGTGTGATTTTTATTACAGGGCAATTTGCCAATTTCGAAGTTAGTGTTAGTTAATTATCAAAATGTAGTAAATATGTGAATGTGTGATTTTGTCAGACTTGATGGTGATATGTAAAATTTTGAAGATGTTAACTTATTTTTGCGATTAAAAACAGAAATATTTAAGCTCGAAATAATCACTAATTTTCGGGGGGTTAATATTCGTTGTTTTCGAGGCAAGGAGAGATCCACGAATTTATGACCACCACGAAGTGTAAAATTTGATATACATTACTACTTAAACATTCTCCATCGACGGAATCAAGTCCCCACAAACCAAATTTTTTTCCTCAAACCTCGAAAATTTGACCCCACGAAAATATGTGATTTTACAGTACTTATACACTTTGTAATTAACTTTTAAACAGGTCAATGAAAGGATGAGTAAATTCCATTTTTATTAGAGAGTTGTCAAAAATATTCTAGGTTCCGATTAATTAAGCCACTTATACCTTCACCTTAAGGTCGAAGTACGAATACAAGAAGCAATTTTTTTTATTATTGCTCGTCGCTCTTGCGTCTTTGCGATATTTTTACTCTCGAACGTTTTGGTGTACGTGGAGTGTTACGTTGCAATCCGAAAAATCCGAAAGATGTTTCCAATTTTTGACAATACAGCTTTGATCTCCGATATTTTTAAAAACAGAAGTCGCATATAAATGAAAACACAAAACATTGCTCATTAAACTGTAATTTTGATTGAAAACAAACAACAAGGACGGAGTCCGGTCCTTTGGACGAGACCGTATTTATAAACCGAGTTCCCGTGTCGAAGGAGATGCTGGCACAAAAAGATCCCTCACTGCTCAATGGCCGTAAGTGCCGAGTATAGGACAAATTTTTAGTCAGCCATCGATAAATGGTGGCGTCTCCATATGAGTGAAAATCCTCGAGAGGGACGTTAAACAACAACGAACAAAAACAAACAATGGACCGTATAGTGGCGACTATGAGAGGGTCACCAAAAATATACCAGAAAGAAGAAGGAGGTAAAAAGGCGATCATTTATGAAAAAAAAAACAATTTAGGAGAAATGAGGTTACATAGAATCAGAAAAAATTATCATCCTCCTTTCCTAACTCTCTAAGACGCCCCAACACGCATTTGAAACAGATTAGAATGTTGGACTTTAAATGTCCCTCTCGATAATTTTTCACTCATATGGAGACGCAACCACTTCCCGCGGTGGCTAGTTGCAAATTTTGTCATATACTCGGCACTCAGGGTCATTGAGCAGGGAGGGATCTTTATCGTGCCAACACCTACTACTGTGACATGGGACCTCGGTTTATACGTTCTCATCCGAGAGACCGGTTTCGGTGGGATATGAACCCGAGACGCAAGGATCAACTCCTTACTCTGCGACTCTAGAACAGACGCTCCAAACATTGCGCCATGCGGATTAAGCACAGAAAGATTTGCAACTTTTTTGTGCCCCAGAAAAATATACTTTTTGATCGTCCTTCCCATTTGTCTAATAACCTGTTTGTCTGCAAAACTTGAACCTTGATCATAACTTTGGAATAATGGACGGTAGAGATTTCATATTTCACAAAATGTGTTCCTTGTTCAAAATCCCCCTTTAGGTAGTAAGGTATTGAACCTCTTGCCTTCGACATTGAAGATTAACTTAACATTTCTATTGCAAAATTTAACCAGACTGTAAACTTTGATTATAAACTTTTGAACGGCTGGTGCTAGGGCTTTTATATTTCGCATGATTCAACGTGACCAGACCTTTCTACTAGGCCTTTCAATGTTTTTCACTTGACCTCGACCTTAGATTGATTGTATGTTGTTTATTGTCCCTGTCGAGAATTTTTCAATCGTTTAGAGACACCACCACTTGCCGGTGGAGAGCTACAAATTTTGTCCTATACTCGGCACTGAGGGCCATTGAGCAGTGAGGGATCTTTTTTGTGCCAGCACCTACTGCGACAGGGGACCTCGGCTTATACTTCTCGACCGAAGAAACAACCTCGACCTTGGGAGTTTTGCATATAACTACTTCGAAAAACTTGAAATCTCGCCATAATTTTTTTGACATGTATATTCCTTGTGACAAGTATCAACATTTTTGACATCATGATCTTTATCTTTGAGTTAACTTTGAGCTACACTTGAAGAACTTTAACTTTGCCTATAACTTAAATGGTTGGTATTCACCGTATTCTTTGTGACAAGTTCTTTTTACTGGAATAAACATTGTTGACCTGCAGCAGGCATGTTTACGAAACTATCTTAGGACTAAGAAACGTCTTAAGATATACTTACGACAATTCTTAAGACTATGTGGGGTTTTCGAAAGTATCGTAACTTAAGAAAGTTCTTAAGAATAATCTTAAACTTACGACAGCTTTAGACCTATCTTAAGTCTGTCGTGAGTAGAAATAGCTGCGTCAATGGTGTTGCTGGCTCGACGAAATCGTCGTATCAGACGTGATTGAGAATTTAAAGATGTAGGAAGAACTCGAAAGACTGATTACTAGTATGTCGGGACCGTTAACGACAGCTGTAAAAATTATATACTACTGTAATATATGGAATTCGTTAAATAAAATGTTTGATATGACTATTAATTTTTGTTGATGTGTTTATCAAAACAAATGTAATACAGTTTGACTGATTAATGATATTACGCTCTATTTCATTTATAAGTAATATTTATTTTCTAAGCCCCTCCCCCCTCCTTGAAGCTTCAACGCTATAAAAAATATCATGGATTTCTAGATCTATATTGTGTATATATCATGTGGTTTCTACAGATGTTGAATTATTACACAGTTATAAATGTACTTCATTTACACATGACACGGACGTCACATCGATTTTGAAGGGGGGGGGGGGGTAGAAAAAGAATCCAACTAACATAGAAATAAGAAATAGAATCTAACTTATAATTACGTTTAAAAAACTTGACAAGCGAAAAAGAACCCCGAACGTTTTGTAGCTCGAAAATTCACAGGCACCTGACGTTACTTTATTTTTCTTCAAATAAAAAAATAACAATTATAATCTATTTTTAGGTAGGGGTATATTTTTTCATTAAAAGAAAAATTAGTAACGTCAGGTGCCTGTGCAAAAATCTTGTTTGCTGGGGAAGGGGGGGGGGGGCTAGGTTTAAACTTATTAGTGACAAATTTTAATCGCACACTACTACATTACCCTTATTTTACTATACAACACAAATTGGGGGAAGGGGCGATCTTCTTATAAACATTTTCATTGGTACAATGTAAATAGTATGTGTCGACCTCCCTTCCCCCATGTTAAATAACATGCCTGTATGCATCTACTTTCCAAGAATATCCATTGTTATAATTCTTATGACATCCAGTGCCTCATGCAGATGCACAACATACATAGTAAGAATATGAATCCTGTTAATTGACAGAATAAAATTCAATTCCACTTAACCTGAGAGAGTCGTGGTGTAAGGATTTAATCCTTACGTCTCAGTCGTGTCGAATCCCATCGTGGGACATGGAGACCGGTTCTTCAGATGAAATCGTATAAGCCGAGGCCCCGTGTCGCAGTTGGTGGTGGCACGGAAAAGATCCCTCATTGCTCAATGACACTAAGTCTCGAGAATAGGAGAAAATTTGTAGCTCTCCACCGGCAAGTGGTGGCGTTTCCATATGAGGAAAGATTCTCGAGAGGGACGTTAAATAATATACAATCAATCAATCTTAACCTATGAGAGAGAGAGAGAGAGAGAGAGAGAGAGATTTCTCTGTCATAATGATTTAAGACGTCTAAACTTAGGAAAATCGAGAGAGAGAGAGAGAGGGTGTGTGTGTGTGTGTAAATGGGGTTTTCCAGTGACCTCACAGGTGTTGATACCGCCCTTTATGGCAGAGATTGGAGTATAACCAATTATTTCCATAATTTTTTCTTGCGAATGATTTAGTCTTTGGGGGAGGGGGCTCCTCAAGTTTTGCCTACTTCCTTCCGATTTTGCTCTGCATTCCGTTTCACTCATGTAAATTGGCGCACTTTTCATCGTTCAAGAATTCTGAATGATCAAATGCAGTGGCGGATTTAAGGGGGGGCGCACCCGGCGCGCGCCCCCCCTAAAATTGTCAAAGTTAGCGTAAATCAAATATGTCTACTTGGTAGACCTCATTTTCACCCTTCAAAATCTCTAGAATCCAGGAGCTTCCGGGGGCTTCGCCCCCTGGGCCCCCACCAGGGCCTTGGTAGACCTCATTTTAACCCTTCAAAATCTCTAGAATCCAGGAGCTTCAAGGCGGCCCCCAGACCCCTTGCCTAATTTTGGCGCCCCCCCTAACTCCAAATCCTGGATCCGCGCCTGAAATGGCACTCTATTTGATTCTAAACCTAACCAATATTACAGTATATCGTCCAGTGGCGGATTTAAGGGGGGGCGCACCCGGCGCGCGCCCCCCCCTAAAATTGTCAAAGTTAGCGTAAATCAAATATGTCTACTTGGTAGACCTCATTTTCACCCTTCAAAATCTCTAGAATCCAGGAGCTTCAAGGCGGCCCCCAGACCCCTTGCCTAATTTTGGCGCCCCCCCCCTAACTCCAAATCCTGGATCCGCGCCTGTCGTCGAATTTAGATGTTAAAATATTTTAAATATATAATTTATATTTATGAATTAAAAAACCCTAATTTTTATTTAACTTTCGCTCTTTTAAATATTTTCATTATGATGACAACGTGTAGCATTATATATAGCAAAAAATTACATCTCTCTGATTCCTGATAATGGTTTTAAAAGCTTGGAGTATTTCTATGTCAGAATGATTTAAGACGTCTTAGTTTAGGATTATCATAAGATAGCTTTGAAAAACACCTTAAGATAATCTTATGATGATCGTAAGATTTTCTTAAGATATATCTTAGGAAATTTCTTATGAACAATCTTAGGAAAGTTTCGTAAACATGCCTGCTGATGAGTTCTATTTTAAGCATTACTTACTTGTGAAAAAACTTCAACCTTGCTCATTCTAAATTGTGGGTTAGGACTTTCACACTTTACGAGTGTATTCTTGAATTCAATGCCTTTTTCGTCGTCTTGACCTTGACGTTTGTTTTATCAAAAAACAAAAAACAAAAACGAAACACCATATTAAAGCTTGGGTTACGGTAGGTTATTCATTCCTTCGGGATAATGATAAGCCGTCCCTTGTAAGTCCACTCAGAAAAAAATCCATGGATAGTGACCTGTCTCATTGACCTTTTTACACTAGCAGAATTACTTCAGGAGTCGCCCGCGTGGCGCAGTGATTAGAGCGTCTGCTCTAGAGTCGCGAAGTGAGGAGTTGATCCTAACGTTGCGGATTCGAATCCCACTGTGGGACGTGGAGACCGGTCCTTCGGATGAGACCATATAAACCGAGGTCCGTCTTACAGTAAGTGCTGGTACTAAAAAAACATTCCTCCCTACTCAATGGCCCTGATTGCCGAGTGTATAGGACAAAATTTGCAGCTCTCCATCGGCAAGTGCTGGCGTCTCCATATGAGTGAAAAATTTTCTCAGTCAATCTAAGGATTTCTTTTACAAAATTCCAAATGAATTACCAGAGAAAAAGAATACATTGAATCATGACAGAAAGTGTGTTCTGTCAACAGAGGATGCTTACTCCTTCTAGGCACCTGATTCCACCTCTGGAATTTCCCGGGGTTCGTGATTTGTTCCCTGACATGATTCCACCTCTGGAATTTCCATTTGTTCCCTGACATGATTTCACCACTGGAATCTCCCGGGGTTCGTGATTTGTTCCCTGACATGATTCCACCTCTGGAATTTCCCGGGGTTCGTGATTTGTTCCCTGACATGATTCCACCTCTGGAATCTCCCGGGGTCGTGTTTTGTTCCCTGACATGATTCCACCTCTGGAATTTCCCGGGGTCGTGTTTTGTGCCCTGACATCCATCACATATTATTGTATTGTTTATGGATTTTGGAGGTAGATCACCGTTTGAGATCTTCACCTTTTACTTTTAAAATGTGTGTTTGTGTGATCAAGATTGCTTGCCGCGTGAACTTTTTACAATTGGTCAAGGTTCTAAAATAATTATGTATATATGCATGTTCACGAACCGGCTTCACATTCATCTGTATTTTAGTTCTTTGTTTTATTCTGTATTTGAATTGTGCGTTTTTAAGTCATTCGTTTTATTGATTTATACATTGAATATGAAATAACCGACAAGGAAGGAAAGAGGGAATATTTAACTCCTTTATTTCTCTTGATAGACAAAAAACGGTAAAATATTATTATGAAAAATATGGTTTTTGAATTTAGACAAGTACAAACATTTAAATTTTTGCTCTACTTTATTGTAAATTCCTTGTCGAAGATCCCTCATTCTTAACCCGACCCCGTATGTAAATCCACCCAGGCTAGCTGGAATGCTATTGTTGTGTCACGTGATTTGTTTTGTTGGCGTTGTGATATGTTATACCGTTTTCTTACTTTCATTCTTTTTTTTGCCGGAACAGATGTTATCAGTTATAGATAGCTGAGAAGCGAAGATGCTGAATCATTCAAAGCCATGTGTCAAACTCAGTTTGCATAATCCACCATATCAATTACAAATCGTATGTAATTTTTATCAATGTTACATTTGTGTGTTCTGTGTACTTTAACAAAAATAATATACACATGGAAGTATGGAACTTTTTTCAACCTAGATATGCTGATAATTTACCAACTTTATTCAGAATGTTTTTTAAATTCTTTTTTCTCTACAATAAAAAGATGAAACCTTCTTTCTAAAGAATAGAGCAATGAAGCAATTAAAGGACGAAGATTTCCGATAATCATTAACAATTTCATCTTGAACACATTTTCAGAAAATAATCATTTTTAATCAACTTTATGATAAATGTTTATATTTAAAGTTACCCGTTTAAAAGTTATTAATTTTGTAACAATGACACATAGGACGAAGGGTATATCAGTAGGACTTATCGGTGATTATTTTCTCTGGTTTATTTTCGTGTTCCTTTATTCTTCCACCAAAAGCAGACCATTCATATTATTATTGTGAAAATAAAACTGTAAAATATTGTCACATTTATAAGTTTTGTATGGGCGTTTTTGAATTTTATGATAAATACGAGAATATAATTAATCTTACCGGACAAATATACTGCAGCTGAAGAGGTCGTAATGTCACCTCGGTTCCGTTTTATGGTTGATTCCGAGATAAAACGACAATAGAAAACAGGTCGTAAATTTTTCATAAATACTGAAGAAAGATACCTACCTCAAATTATATCACATGACAACAAAAGCTTGCCAAACCTTATCAAATAAACAAAGCATACGAACGCCTTTATTATTAATGTTCTGTAAAAATCACATTAAATTCACACAGAGGGTGTTATGTGACTATTTGACTCGTCTTCAAAGTGTTTTTCTTCAAGGAAAACAACGGAACCATGTCTCCTCATTGTCATTTAGAAGGAAAAAAAAGGCTGTAAACATTTTTATTTACAATTCTCCAAAGAATGAAAATTTTTAAAAATATATACATTTGTAATACACATATATTTAAAAAAGGCAAAGATAACTATTGTTAATTGATAAAAATTGTCAAAAAATCGAATTGTTGAATTGAAAGCCACAACAAGGGTTTTTTTTCTCTTGTATAAGTTTTTGAATAATTTCTGCATCTGATAAGGATATACGGATCGACGTTCAAATAATCAAAATTATAGTGTACTCTCAAGATTCCAGCAGATTGTTGGAAGACAGAGTCTCCAAAAACAGTAACTGACAAACATTTTTCTTTATTATCAAGTATTTTTATGTAGTATCAAAGTGAATTTATAGAAAGTACATGTAATTTTGTAGCTCACCAATCACATATGATCATATTCTTTTTATGTAAAAAGTAATTGTCTTTTTTGTCAAAATTTCTGCCTTGAATTCTTGTGAGGAATTGATGAAAAGTCTACATTTTCTTCTAGTTTTGTTTGCTATGCAAGTAAAAAAAAAACGTGTAAAGAATAATGTTTCTTTTTTAACTTAATAATATAAAACGTACAAAATTTTAACTTATTCAGCCGAAACTTGAAATGGATAATATTTTTTACCTCCTCATTACTAATTTGAATATGCTTAAACTATTGGAAAATACTAGTAATATGACTATTTTAAATACTTTTACTTGGTACACAGTTTCTCTCAACCTAAGAAATTGTATTATCAACATAGAAATGTAGTTGATATTTAAACAATTGAGGAAACATTATTGTTTTGTTGTCGGACATGTAAAGGGAAGTTTTCAACACATATTAAATGAGGTGTTTTGTGCCGTTGCTCTCTATCTGAATTGATTTGTTTATAAAGTTGCCTTTTGGTCTTTTTAAAATGAGCAAAGGACATTGCTCTTTATCTTAAATGAAAAAGATGAAAATAACGAAAAGAGATCGATATAAACAAAACTACAAACATTACAATTCTACAAACAGAGCATGGACACAGACTTCAGAAGTTCCAGAGTTGGGATCGGAAGCCTTAGTCTGTTGTGACGGAACATTCCATAGTCAAACTTGGTATAAAAACAAAGGTTTTAAAATTGGTATGAAACAAGGTCATTATAATTATTACATTAGTAGAATTAACGGAATGCTGACTAGACACGAAGTCGTTGAAATCACTGTGACATCAGCTTATGTGTGAGAAGTCTACTTTGGTTTAAGAATTTATCGTACTAAGAGTCTTGAATAGCGATATTAGTTGGAAGACATAACCATCATATATAAATGATAGCGGAACATTGCTACATATATACTGGTAAGGAAAGTGGACAATGAAAAAGCTTAGGCCACCTCGCTTGTTTTAAAATTTACTTGTTAAGTGGCCTTTGTCGTCTTTAGTCAGTAAAACATCCAGTGTAAAACATATGTGACAGATTCTGTGGTGTCTTTTAAATCAAGTTCACAGGGAAATATCTAGTTGAATATGAATATAAATAACTATTGACAATTGATAAAATGTCGATATATCTGTATTTCGAGTCAAAGAGAACTGCAGAGGTTTTCTCTTCATGTAGAAGTTTTTGAAAAATTTCTGCTTCAGAATTATTAGAATGTAAAGGTCAGCTAAGAAAGGAACACTATTATTGCCCATCAGTATTCCAGCAGTTTGTGGAAAATTTCTTTTATATTGTCTTGTGTTGTCTGTGTTTTATGCTTTGTTTTGGTGTTTTTTTTGGGAGATTTTTTTATCGGTCTCTTGGGAAGATTTTTTTTCACATTTTGCCGAGATAAAAAAATCTGAAAATTGATATTTTGTTTTGTTTTGGCTTCTGTTGATCCTTTTCGATAATTTGTTTACGTCATTCTCAATCCTTTCTACAAAGGTTTCCTATACTTTTTTTTGGACTAGAACGACTGTAAATAGGTCTATTGAGATACTACTCACGGATAAATTACATCATTGGCGATTCATACTCAGAAATAAAGATATCCAGTCAATTAAATGTGTTGTGGTAGACCAAACCTCTGAAAGTTATTTTTTTTATGTTTACCATCAGTAACCAATGAATGAATTTCATATTTGTCGAATTTTTCTGTTAAAGGAAAAATCTTAACGGTTAAAGATGTGCCTCCAGTGGTTCTAAGGGCTTCAGTACCTTACTAGACCTTTGTGTGATGCGGGATTTTGCTACATTATAATTACTTCATCTCTGGTCATCTCTGAATGGTCATTTTTCTAATGATCAAGTCATATCACATTACAGGCCATTGGCCGTAAGTCAGGTTAAAAATTTATACATAATAGATTAGATACAAATTATATTCGCTCGTGGGGACCGTTTAAAGGTTAGATTTATGGCTCATACCAAACCGGTAAGCATTTGAAATCTGAAGATGACACACAGCGTTTTGTGAATGGAAAGCGATATAAATCTCAGGTTTCTCGAAATCATATCGGCGACTATTTTTCATGTCACGCAACGTTATTATTGTTACTTGAAATTTGAATTTGATCACCCTTGTCATCTAATACTGCATAACATTAATACGGAGTACCTGCCTCATCTGAAATGTTCATTCAGTCTCACGGTACTAGCGTACTGTGTACGGGACTCAGTATAGTGAATCTGACAGTTACTGAGAATATAAACAATATAAATAGATAAACAAAATATTCCTTGTTTTCATGTAAAGGTCTTTACTTTTGTAAATAAAATGAATGTCGATCGGTGAGGAGCAGAACAAAAATCCATGAATTGTTTAAGAAACAATGCGATTTTGGTGTTGTCTTTTCTGGTCTGTTCTTGAATATCAACCATTAAAGCCGTTATTCCTCAAGTCTCAGGAGTTCGTCAAGTTCAAAAATTTATTCATGTAGATATATTAATTCTGGGCTTGGCGTCTGTTTGCAAAGTCCCTTTTAATGGCCATATATAATTTCATAGCATGGATTTTGTGTACAAGAATTCATATAGAAGAACTCGGAAAGTTTCATAATATCCATCAAAAGATTCTGAATAAAAAAAATTAAAGATATGTAACAAGAGGCTTCTTTGTTGTGAACGACGAATAAAAGCCTAATTCCTTTATTTACATATATAATCGCTTATGTTCTAATCATACCAAGAAAGTAATGGGGTCGTAAATTGTGAAGCTATTTCGTTCTCTGACAATCCAACGGGTGTACCTATAAAAGCATGGTTTTGAATGTCCTTTTTCCGGATAACGTTCTTCAAGGTGACTCTCACTAATCCCTTTTAAATAAAATAATTCTATTTTTTTTATTTTTCGATTTACTTTTATTGTAAAAGTATGTGTACATCGTTTTGACGATGTTCAAAAACTTAAAAACATTTAAGTTGACATTGCATGTGGTTTTTGATAGATATATACTATTATGCATTTGGCCTTGTACTGAGTAATCATTTTTTTCTTATAATGCTTTTAGATTACAGGCAAGCAAAATAGTTTTTAAAGAAATAAAATTGAGGAAAAGGGCACCTTCGAAAAGTTGTAAGTTTCCTTTACATCTCTATTTACTAGTACAATCATTTTTTTGGTTTAGAAATCAGTTGTGATCTGATATAAGAAGCAACCTATTTGACAAGATTAAAATAATATATGTATCTTTCAGCACAATTAAGAAACTCTGACAAAAAACAACGGTTTTTGAAATATTCAAAAAGTTGTTAATGCCTTGTGCTGAGTATCAGGTTAAGGAATTAATTAGACCACGAGAACTTAACAAGGATAATAGAGGTTACATTTCAAAGACACTATGGCGCAATTTTGTGAAAACTTATATGATGCCACTTTCTAAACATAAATTTTAAACGGTTACTTCAATTAAGAAACAAGAAAACATTGATGTAACCATCAATTGTCGCCCGGGAAATAAATAAAGTAAACAATGGAAATGAGTCTTGATCATCAAACCGCTTCGATATGTGTGAAAAGGCATGCGTCTAATTGATGGAGACGATAGTCGCGAATATTTTGAAAACTTATAGTCGGATAAAAATCTAACTAAAACGATACCATTTTTAACTTTATCAATTCCTCAAATAAATGTTGGCTGCATAAAATAAAAAATGAAATTAGACACATGCATCACCCGTATTCAAAAATGTACTAATTTTCAATTTAAGAATATAAAACACGTGCAGAGTACGTTTTTATGCGAGAAGTAAAATTCGATGTTCTAAAAAAAGGGACCTGTCGTTTTTTTGATAGTAAATGATAAACAACTTTAAATATTAAATATGAAAAAATAATATATATTTACAGATTTACTTTATGGAAGTAAATATATTATGTATCTCTTGATTTATAAAGGGAAAGAACATTCTGATCAACAATCTTTTAAATGATTAGAAAACCTTTAATTCTGAATAACTTCTCCCACCTCAATCCCCATATACCAACACTTATACGCATAGAGCAGCCCGGTCCTCCGGGCTGCAATAAGTCATACAGAGAATAACTTAGAAGATGAAAATATTCAGCTAATAAGAAAACTGTATGATAAACGAAACAACTTCAGCTTTTCTATCGTCAATTTTCCGTCTTTAAGTAGTAATGTTACACAACCACCTCAACATATAGAGTTTTTCTCCTAATTCAGATGATACTCAAAAATTTGTTTTGAGTACGATCAACCTTTAAATTGGTGAATATTACTGACAAAAATGATGTTCCAGGATTCTCAACAACCTCGTTTAAAGTCAGCATTTCATGAGCTCTTTGGTCATTTTAATGACCTTGTTAAGAAATACAACCAATACGTTGACCATATTTTGACTGCCATAATTCATACCAGTTGCTAGGGTCTAGTTTTTATACTTAAATTTACCCACGTATTTATCCGTCTATTTTAACAATCCATAGGACTAACGACGGGTATGACCCGTCTATAATGCTTGCTCCTCCTAGGTAGATACCATCTATGGATGATTGTTGTTACGAAGAAGGATATGGAGATAACGAACAGTATTCAACATCAACGTCCATAAAAGTATACAAAATAATAGCAGAGCAAACACGGACCTCCGAAACATCAGAGGTGGGATCAGGTGCCATGGAGGAGTGAGCATTTCCTGCTGAGTGGTCCGCAGTGCTCCTTGTCATGATTGGGAAATAACGGAAAAATCAAATCAAGGTATAAATAATGGACTAACAAAGTTGTATGAGAAACGCCAATCAGCATTTGACTCAATGAATATTTGTATTTGCTGACGTCATCATTTATTGACCATAGAACTTACGAAATGATGACTTTAAACGAGACTGCTGATATTCTTGTTTCATCAACTTGCTCGCAATAATTTACCTCGTTTTAGAAATGTTTCATACGTAGAGCATTCCCTTGCGTATCGAATCAACTGACATAAACTCCGTATGCAGGTAATGAAGGTATATTGCTGTTTAAGTAAGGGAAGTTGACGATAGAAAAGTTAAAGTCATCACGTTTATCATATAGCTTGGTTGTTAGATTACCATTAGTGTCTTTTTCAAGTAAAATATCCAAGTATGAAGCAGAAGTGTCGGACTCTGTGGTATCTTTTAACTCAAGCTTACCAGGATGTATCGTATTGGCGTAGGAATGCAAATTTCCATTGTTAATTGATAATATGTCGTCTATATATCTAAATGTCGAGTTGAAGGCCACAGCACATTTTGCACAAATTCTGCTTCACATGAATACAAAAATAGGTCTGCTATAAAAGGGGCACAATTGGTACCCATGGGAATTCCAACAGATTGTTGGAAGACCTGGTATCCAAAAACCACATAGATATTCTCAATCAGAAACTCAAGCATCTTCTTGATGTCAACTTCAGAGTACTTGTGTGTGCAATCAGAATGTGTTTTAACAAAATAGTTTTGCAAACGACCAATGGCCAGGTAAGTAAATTTACGAGTTCCATTTTTATTGAAAAAGCAGCTGTCAATGATATAAAAAAGCATAGACTTTAATTTATCGTGGGGAATAGTTGTGTATAAAGTTGAAAAGTCGTCGGTTTTTAAGATGTTGGTTTTGGTAAAATCTTGTGATTTCAAATTGTCCAAAAGTTCTTTGGAATTTTTGAGTATCCACATCTGATTCACAGCACTTCTTGAATATATATCGTTTCACGTACTTATGAAGTTTTTCCTTCACTACTGTCAATATTTTAGTTAGGAGGAACGAAAGAGGCTTGGTTGAACATTTACTGGAACCCGCAATGTATCTTTGTTTGTAAGGATTCTTATGAAGTTTCAGAATCCAATATATTTATAAAGGGAAGTACATCATACATAAAGCTGTCTATATAAACAAATTTTATCCTATTTCTTTATTTACATTTTTATGCAATTTGAAACATATTTACTTGAAATTCAATTAAACATGTATATACTGCTTCCAAAAACAAACACAACATGATAGCTTTTTAAAAATTCTCAGCCTTATGAATTTGGTCGGTCGGTTTTTGCTTTAGGTCCGTCTCCTCGATTTTTATCTCATATCTGGTTGCCGTTATTTGCCAATGAGAGACTGCCACATTTATGCTGGTACTTCAGCCCCTGCGAAATGATCAAGAATAAATCTTGAACTTTTAAGAAAAGTTCATGAATTACTGTATACAGGGTTATTTTAATTTCGCCCCGTGTTATTTTCGCCACTTCTATTTAGTTATTAAGGAATGTTCATGAACTATTCATGAATGTTCTTTCTTCTTTGTAAACAAAAATGTAATAAGTCATGCAAAATGAAAAACTGTAAAAGAAGATATTTTATAATAAAGCATCTTGAAAGATTTCACAGAATTTTTGTTTTCAAATCAAAATCTTTGTTCAAGTACAAACAACTCTGATAAGTGATAACGATAATACATGTAAATGAATTATGTAGTTCATTCCTGGTAAAATTATGAAAAATTTCAATTCAAACGTGACTCTTTGCAGAATCCTTAACCTTACTTGGTCAAGAGGAGAGCAGGTTCCTTACTCAGCATATTTCAAAGTATTTTTTTATGCCTAAAATGGAATCATTTTTAATCCAAGTCTGGTAGAAAAGTGTGTTCAGCAATTAAGGCATCAGCTAAAAGAGCTTTCAAGGATTTTGAGCAGAGGTGGTCAATTAAACCAGAAGTCTCTGTCGAGACTGAAGCTCTACTGGTTTGAACTTATAGCAAAGGAAGAGAAAAGTACTTAAGCAGCTGGGATTTGAAACTAAATAGAATAATGATTGTTGATAAAGTCTCTTTATGTTCTTAGTGTAGTCTACTTGTGTGCCAAGTTATACTGAAATCAGACCAAAACTGTAGGAGGAGTAGCATTTTGAAACAATTTTACAGACATTTCTATTTTTAGTAACCACGGCAACACCGTTCATCAAAATTAAAATTTGATACAAAGAATTATGTATCTTAGTGTATTCTACTTATGTGCCAAGTTATATTGAAATCA
>PRKT01000053.1:515196-549237 GCA_003671525.1 Saccostrea glomerata
ACCAAAACTGTAGGAGGAGTAGCGTTTTGAAAGAATTTCACAGAAATTTCTATTTTTAGTAACCACGGCAATACCGTTCATCGAAATCAAAAACCGATACATAGATTTATGTATCTTAGAGTAGTCTACTTGTGTGCCAAGTTATATTGAAATTAGACCAAAACTGTAGGAGGAGTAGCATTTTGAAAAATTGTTTACAGACAGACGGACAGACAGACGGAAGGACGCCGGACGCATTACTATCGCATAAGCTCTTCTGGTCTCTGACCAGTAGAGCTAAAAAATCTTATTGGCTTTCCCTATGGAATTTCCAGAATTTCATCACTTGGATCCTTTGATCGAATATTCATATTTTCATTTCTTTCTTTTATTTTTCTTCAAGAGCCCGGATTTTTTTGCAGCCAGAGTTTTTTTATCTTCTGATCTCAAGTCATCAATATTATTGTGAACTGCTTCTCTTTTCTCTACAAGAACAAAGATTTTCTTAAAATGCTCAGTGTCATGAATGTGAAAACTTAAGACTAAATTGTATCTTTTACATTTTTGTTTCATTTAATTCTGCATCATAGGTACTGCCGTATATTAAAGCATTCCGAGCGGGAGTTTAGCCTGTTTCCCTTGCCCGTCATGCTGTAGGTGAACAGGATTATGAATGTTTTGAACATCAATCTTAAATTATTGAATGTAACGTAATTTGGTTGGATCCCTACTCATAACAAAGTTTGGCAAAATTTTCGTTAAAAAGACACAACTTTTGCAAATACACAGTAACCATCTACAGACAGATATACATGTATCACAGATTCAGCGATTGCCTCCATTTTTTTGTAACTCACCACTCATATCTGCAGTTATGAAGTAAATTGATCCTCTGGATATTCCTTCTTCGTATTCTGTTATTTTCTTCAAAGGTTGACAAAGAATGACTACGCTAATAATCCTCCGACTCTACCGATTCACTTTCCTGTTTCCAACGTCTCGCGCGTTTCCAATTTTGCGCCTTTTTAACAAGTGTAATGGAGAGCTAATTAAGAAATAGTTTCGAATTGCCGAGATTTTTGTTTAACAAAAAATAACAAACACTATCTAAAAAAATTTTCACTGAAATTATTTTTAAAAAAACTTATATAATTTAATGAAGTGGAATTTTTTTTACATTTACATTATACATGTAGGGCCATAGTTTCGTACAAGTATGGCCGCCTCTATACCAGGAGGACAACAAAATATCTATTGGCACTCACTCGCCTTCAAACTGAGTAGGTGTATAGGAGAATAGACTACAAAATACGAATGTGGATCATGTCATAGGCACTACACAACTATGCAGTCTGTGCTGTATCATTTACACACGATGGACAGAAAAATGTGTCTTTAACTGCATCAAAATATAAAGCGTTTCGACCCAAGAATAGTACGGTACAGTACGGACAAGAGATATTTTTTTAGGTGTTAATAAATTTATGATACCTTTTTACGAAGATTATGAAATTTTTCCTAGACTGCAAGTCTGTTTCATTTTCTTACAACTTGTTTAAAGTTTGACAAATAGAGAAAATTCGAACAAAGTTGTGTCGTGAAAAATAAGATTATTTAAAGCACGATATCAATATAGCTGGCTAATTTAAATGATGAAGAAACATTAGTAATTCATTATGAGAAAATGATGCTGTCAATGATGATGCAGTGTTTTTGTTTATTTACAATCATAATTTAATTATAGTCTCCCTTCTAGACAGTTCATAAAAGAGTTTTATTATCTTGAAGAATCTAAGTTATCAATTACATAGAGTAGAAAATAGTGATTTTCACCTCTTATGAACTCCTACTCAGCTCTGATCCCATACTTTCAAAATCAAACAATAGCAAGTTACCAATTATACCAGGGGCTTGTTCAACAATTGCATCTCAGATCTGCATGCAAAAGTTGTATTATTGGAAGGATATGGAAATAACGAACAGTATTCAATCTCAACGTCCATTAAACAAATATACAAAATAAGAGCAGAGCAAACACGGACCTCCGAAACATCAGAGGTGGGATCAGGTGCCATGGAGGAGTGAGCATCCCCTGCCGACCGGTCACACCCGTCGTGTGCTCGTTGTCATAATCAGGAAATAACGGAAAAAATCCGTGGTCAATTCAGTGTATAAATAATGGACTAACAATTGGTATGAAAAACGTCAGTCAGCATTTCATTCAATGATAAATTGTATTTGCTGACAAGGTCATTGTATCGACCATAGAATTTACGAAATGATGACTTTAAACGAGACTGTTGATATTCTTGTTTCATCAACTTGCTTGTCAATAATTTACCTCGTTTAAGAAATTGTTCATACGTAGAGCATGCTCTTGCGTATCGAATCAACTGAGATATAAATACTCCGTATGCAGGTGATGAAGGTATATTGCTGCATAAGTAAGGGAAGTTGACGATAGAAAAGTTAAAGTCATCACGTTTATCATATAGCTTGGTTGTTAGATTACCATTAGTGTCTTTTTCAAGTAAAATATCCAAGTATGAAGCAGAAGTGTCGGACTCTGTGGTATCTTTTATCTCAAGCTCACCAGGATATATCGTGTCGACGTAGGAATGGAAATTATCATTATTAATTGACAATACGTCGTCGATATATCTAAATGTCGAGTTGAAGGCCACAGCAAGTGTTTTCTTCTTTTCACGCATAAGATTTTGCATAAATTCTGCTTCATATGAATATAAAAATAAGTCTGCTAATAACGGAGCGCAATTTGTACCCATGGGAATTCCAATAGATTGTTGGAATACCTGGTCTCCAAAAACCACATAGATATTGTCAATCAGAAACTCAAGCATCTTCTTGATGTCAACTTCAGAGTACTTATGTGTGCAATCAGAATCTGTTTTAACAAAATAATTTTTCAAATGACCAATGACGAGGTAAGTAAACTTACGAGTTCCATTTTTGTTGAAGAAGCAGCTGTCAATGATATCAAAAAGCCTGGATTTTAATTTGTCGTGGGGAATTGTTGTGTATAAAGTTGAAAAGTCGTAAGTTTTTATGCTGTTGATTTTTGTAAAGTCTTGTGATTTCAAATTGTCCAAAAGTTCTTTAGAATTTTTAAGTATCCACATCTGATTTACACCACTTCTTGAATATATAGTTGTACAGTACTCTTGAAGTTTTTCCTTCACTACTGTCAATATTTTAGTGAGAAGTAACGAAAGAGGCTTGGTTGAACATTTACTGGAACCTGCAATGTATCTTTGTTTGTAAGGATTCTTATGAAGTTTCGGAATCCAATATATATAAGGTAGTTCAAATTCATTTTGGCTCTGTGGAATATTAAAAGTATTCAAAACTGACAGGTGATTTTGAAGAATTTCTTCCTTAGAAAGAGAAGTATATGTATAAGTAGGATTACCACTTGTAGAATTAAATCCAAGTTCTTCTAGAATGCAATTTATATAATGAGCCTTACAAACGAAGACAATGTTGTTACCTGCTTTGTCGGCAGGAACCAGTACGTACTGATCGTGTAATCTATCTAATTCTTTTTTCACTTCTGGTTTATTGAACACAGAAGGATAGATGGTTTTCATTTTGCCCCTCAATCAGTGCTTTCTTTCGATCGTTTGTGACAATTATTTTACATTTTTAGTCTTCATGAAAATTCATGAACATTCATTACCTTGACCTATTAAGTTTTTTTCTCTTAACTGAAAATTACCAGTATTCATATTTGTTTATCATTTGTTCATGAACTACATTTTATGAATATATTCATGTATAAAATTCATAAACTGTCTTTATTAACGAGTCATGAATCTGTTATGAATAAATTATGAATTTCATGAACGGTTCATAAAAGTTCCTGAAATTATGAATTTCATCTCGCAGGGGTGTCACTAATGGTAGGAAGGAATATTTTTTGTGCCACCGTTTACTGCAACAAGGGACCTTGTTTATACGGGCTCATCTTACTATTTTACGACTCTAGTAAGAAATGCATTAACCAAGTCGACCAAGATACATGGGTTACATTGTTTTGTAAAATATATCTAATCCAACGGCTTACTTGTTCTTGGGGTACTGATAAATTTACTAAAAACGTAGGAAATATATCAATAAATGTTGTGTTATATATTGTATCAATGGGATTTAATTTGGTTTATCAAGTGAAACAAATACAAGTACTGATATAAAAGTAAAAGCCTTACAAGTCGTTTGATACAAAACTATTATAGTACTTTGTGAGGTACCCAAAACGAAAGCAAAAAGACTCCATCTACTTCTCTTTTAACTGCATGAATGACATCTGTACAATTTTGATTATTGTATCCTTTGCACACAATAGAACAGTGCCCAAATTAGTAGGGAATGCAAAAGTACAGTGCTCCAATTAGGTCCAATTATATATATTCTAAATAGCCTTTAGGTTATTAAGCATGCATTTTTAAAAGTATGGTATGTCATTGGTTACAGTTAATTTGTGGGACATATAATCTGTATCAGTATTTAACATTTAACAGGCTATTTCTTAAGAAGAAGAAAAGGTCTAACACCTATGTTTACCTATGAGATGCAATGTCTCCGGTTCAAATAAAATACTATAACACCAAATAGGTCAAACTGAATGTTGATGACGTGTGAATGGATTATTTAACAGATAATATCATAATTCCCCAAGTCTTCTGTCGCCTTAAACAGAGAATCTCCTCAAGAGAGGAGCCCTGCAGCACAGGTTATATCAACTTAAGTCATTATATAGATATAAAACATGGCGGCCTGGTTCATAACTGTCGGCGGCATAGGTTGTGATTCTCCACCATTCTATTTAGTCTACGTCATTACGGATTGTCTTCTATCTTTATGTTAATAAGTTTTTGCTGCAGATAAAATATGTTCATGTTAAATTTGGCGGTGAACGGTTAGTTGCCTGTCTCTATCGATGTTATCAGACTTCTAAAACCAAACATTGGAATCATATCAACGGATTTTTTCCTTGTAGTCATTTTAATTTTTATATTCATTTTTTTGTTTAATTTTATGTTGTTAGTCAATCGTTTAGAAAATTAAACAAAATTGGTGTAATTTATTATATGAATAAGATTTTTTATCTGCTAATTTTATTTTAATAAGGTCACAGTCTACGGATCTTAAAGCAATATGCAGCGGTTTTATTCACTCAAATAAAATTTTGTAAGTAATTGCGCAACTTTTGATCAATTTTTAAATGAAAACCTATTTGAATGCAATAAAATAGATTCACATTGGAACATCAAAGTATCCTTTGTAATTTCATAAAAATTAACTTATTTAACTTAACATAGCCAGATATAGAATAGTGATGAATACAGACGCTTTTTATTTCAAACTTGATACAGTTTGAGAAGAAAGAGATGTTTTCCCTGTTTTAAGTCATTCTTCGAGAGTGAAATATCAATTTTCGAAGTAAAAAAAGAATATGATATTTTGGAATGTTTAGCATTTAGCTTTCAGTTTATCGTTATAATAGAGGTTTTGCTTTCAAACGGGGAAATTTTAAAGTACATGGTGTACTGTTTCTCTGATGGTTTGAATTCATGAATAAAATGGTAACCGTTGTTTCTTGGCAGGTGTCCGTTCAGAATTGACACATTCAAAATAGTTTTTTTGCTTTTATCATTGAAACAAAACACTTTTTAATTTAAAATACAGTAAAATGTACACATTAAAATAGAAAATGAATATTTTTCATTAAAAAATGAAAAAAGAGAGACAACTGACATGTTGTTTTATATTTAATTCAGTGAAATTCTAAAAACAAATAGAAGACCCTTGAGCTTGATTCAGGAAATAAAGATTTTATCAAGGTGACGCCTGTAAATAATCCTGGTTTGAATTTATAAATCCTTACAGGTTATTGTTAGGTTAGAATTATATTACAACATAAAAACATCAACGCTATGTAATTACTTTACTTTTTATATGTAATTACATGTAATTCTGACAAGGGGTCCGGATGAATGTCATCTTCATATCATTATTTTGCTTCATTTATGCATAAGTATATATCTTTTTAAATTCAGCAAAGATATTCTGATTGAAGAGCTTCTTTTGATGACAAATTAGAAAAAGATACATTGTATTACCAAAATAGAAGTACTTCATCGTAGAAAATGAAGCATAAAGCAAAAGATTTTTAAAAATATTTCTAAACTACTACCTAATCAGCAATAATAAAAGAATAATGTAGAAAATATCTTAACTAACCATAACTATGCTTATTTCTTATCCACCAATCCAACTTCGAACTTTTAAAACGTGTGTTGTTGTAAACGTTAATATACTGCAGTATCGAAGAGTCTTAAACCATTCTACATTAAATCATTAAGTATTTATTGTTTTAATGTTTATTATATTATTTTTTACCTCGTTAAATATAAATGTTAAAATATAACTCTGATATGTTGCTATCAATCAAATGATATAATAAGTGTTTTATTTGCTGTAACCAGTGAGTGTAATGTCATAAATATTTCAAATTTCCTAATTATTTTATGAAGCGGCCATACTTGTGACTATATAAACGATCCTGGCAAAGTATTGGTTAATCTCGGCCTTTGACCTCCGCCAACCAAAACCTGAAGAAGTCTTCATAGTCACAAATAGACCTCATCAAAATAATATAGTTGTATGTAATCTTGCAATAATAACTTTTCAAATTAATTTCCATAAACATAAGATACATTATAATGATATATCACACATTAATAACATTAAAACAATTCATACAAATATGATTATCATAAAATATGGGAATACATGATCAGGACGCACTGGTTCCTGCCGACAAAGCAGGTGTCAACATTGTCTTTGTAAGGCTCACCATATAAAATGTATTTTATAGGAATTTGGATTTAATTCTACAAGTGGAAATCCGACTTACGCTCATAGTTCCATTCTGAAGATGGAAATTCCTCAAAATCACATGTCAGTTTTGAATATTTTCAATATTGCAAACAATCAAAGTGAATTTGAATTACCAAATATGTATTTGATACCAAAAACTTTATAAATATCCTTACAAACTAAGAAACATAGCGGGTTCCAGTAAATATTCTACCAAGTCTCTTTCTTTACTCCTCACAATATTATTAACAGGTGTGTAGGAGAAACTTCAAGAGTACAGTTCAACAAATTCACAATATGTTGAAAAAATTCCAAGGAACTTTTGGACAATTTGAAATGACAAAATTTTACCAAAATCAACAACATCAAAAATTACGACTTTCTAACTTTATATACAACTACTCCCCACGTTTAATTAACGTTCAATCTTTCTGGCATCATTGATAGCTGCTTTTTCAAAAAAAAAAAATACTTACCTTGTCATTGGTCATTTACAAAATTACTTTGTTAAAAACATTCTGATTAAACACACAAGTACTCTGAAGTTGATATTAAAAAGATGCTCGAGTTTCTGATTGACAACATCTTTGTGATTTTTGGAGACAAGGTCTTCCATCAATTCATTGGAATTCCCATGGGTACCGATTGCGTCCCGTTATTAGTAGATCTATTTTTGTATTCATATGTAGTAGAGTTTGTTCAAAATTTTATATGTGAAAAGAAGAAAACACTTGCTGTGGTCTTCAACTCAACATTTAGATATATCTACGACATATTGTCAATTAACAAAAGTTATTCCCATTTTTATGTCGAAACGATATATCCCGGTTAGCTTAAAATACATGTAAGATACCAAAGAGTCTGACACATCTGTTTCAATTTTGGATCTTTTACTAGAAAAAAGATGTTAATGGTTATCTTTGAACAAAACTTTATAGTGTATGGTAAACGTGATGACTCTAACTTTTCAATCGACAACTTCCCTTACTAATGCAACAATATACCTTTGTCATCTGCGTACGGAGTTTATATCTCTCAGTTGATTAGATACGGAAGAGTTTGTTCTACGTATGAACAATTTCTAAAACGAAGTAAGTTATTGACAAACAAGATGACGAAGCAAGAATACCAGCAGTCTCGTTTAAAGTCATTTCGTAAGTTCTATGGTCGATACTTGTCAGCACATACAATTTATCATTAAGTCAAATGCTGACTAATTTTTTGTGAGACCATCATTCATACACTGAGTTGTCGAAGAATTTTTTCCATTATTTCCCGAACATGACAAGGAGCACATGACTCACTCTTCCATGACACCTGATCCCACCTCTGATGTTATGGAGGTCCGTGTTTACTCCGCTCTTATTTTATATTGTTTTATGGACTTTTGAGCTCGAATACTGTTCGTTATCTCCACATATTTCATAACGAACATTAATCAATTTCAAAAGCCATTGAAACAAAACGAATAAGTAGCAGAACAAACAAGGGCTCAGAAGTGCCACAGATAAGTAAGCACACCCTGTTGAGTGGTTACAACCACAGTGTTCTCCTTGCAATGATCGAGCAAAATCACTTTTCTCTGAACGTAGAAATTGAGTCATTTTTAGCTCTACTGGTCAGAGACCAGAAGAGCTTATGCGATAGTAATGCGTCCGGCGTCCGTCCGTCCGTCTGTCTGTCTGTCTGTCTGTCTGTAAACAATTTTTCAAATGCTACTCCTGCTACAGTTTTGGTCTAATTTCAATATAACTTGGCACACAAGTAGACTACACTAAGATACATAATTCTGTGTATCGGTTTTTGATTTCGATGAACGGTGTTGCCGTGGTTACTAAAAATAGAAATTTCTGTGAAATTCTTTCAAAATGCTACTCCTCCTACAGTTTTGGTCTGATTTCAATATAACTTGGCACACAAGTAGACTACACTAAGAACATAAAGAGACTTTATCAACGATCATTATTCTATTTATTGCTGTTGTAAAGTTTCAAATCCCAGCTGCTTAAGTACTTTTCTCTTCCTTTGCTATAAGTTCAAACCAGTAGAGCTTCAGTCTCGACAGAGACTTCTGGTTGTAATACAAAATGTGACATGCTCAAAGCCTTTCGAGAACAATTGAATTCTAAAATGATTATGGTTTTCTTTGCTGTATAAATCATACATTTATATGAAAAAACCTAACTCCATGAGGGAAGGTATATTACTTAATAATTCCTTGGGTTTTTTTTTCAATTATTAATTCAAATCCTAAAAACCTTGAATGAATTTAGTCTAGATATCAACTATATTTACTGGTGAAAATATGTTCATAATTATTTTTTGGGAAAATTTTGTATGGATAAAGTCTGAACTGGAAGAATCCTTAAGTGTCCTGAACAGGGCTCATCTGAGTCTAATTATTACTCAAAAATTTAAACCATTGGGTTAAGTAATTACAGTTTTAGGGATTTGGATATTATTTCAATCAGTATGTGAATTTTTTGATGATTTTTTTTAAAGTTGAGGGAAGGGGGTATCTATAGCCCTCATTTATATTTCTTGTTTGTATAATAAAACATAAACTGAGTATCAAAAACTGTAAATTTATTTGTAAAAAAAAGTTACCTGACTAAATACTCCAAAATAAGGCCGTTGAGGTACGATAGAAATGATCAGGAATAACAGGGTAGAAATGAGAAATCATGCTCATTAATATGCGAGTATATTAATTCCGTTATATGAAATTCATTCACTATCCGAATATCTTGTCATAAACTTTCACACGTGTTATGTTCATAAACCAACTTAGGGCTTTGTAGTTTTGAATTTTAATGATGTTTTGTCATTTATGAACAGAAACTGGATTTTAAACTATGGGAAATTTTGCATAAATTATGTAAAACTATGCAGTTCCTAGGATGAGAGAGAGTAGATATTGACTTGGTCAGGGGGTAGTCTTGTCATCTACGTACCACATAGTTTACGGAAACAAATGATAAATGAGTATATTATGAAATTTCACAGAGCTTAATTTTGAGTTGTAAATTCAAATGGCATGTGATAATGACACATTCTGATGGTAATCTCGGCCAATATTGCATACTGAAATAAGATACACCAAATATTGCTAAAATCTCATTTTTCTCATTTGTATACAAAACCGCAATCTGTGGCTTCTATGTTTGATTTTTTATGAATAGGGTGGGCAAAAAATGATGAAATACAAGTCCTACTTCCGCCAGCTTTGAATGAGTTCAGAGGTGCGAAACATGATATATAACAGTCATATATAACGGTAAAAAATAGCTGGCAGAGAGGACCAAGCAATGATTGCTTTCTGGGCTTTTTATTGAAAAAGAGTACTACTGAAAATAGGACGTAACAACTTCATCTTCATCATTGATCTTTGAATATAAAGCTTTAAATATGAATGCTCTCAAACTATAACATCCATCAAATTTCAAGTACATTATATAGATTCATAGCATAGAACTTCATCTTCACTAAATGCTTGTGATATTTCCCACCTCTGATGTTTTGGAGGTCCATGTTTGCTCTGCTCCTATTTTGTATTGTTTTATGGACTTTTGATCTTGAATACTGTTCGTTATCTCCATTTGTTTCATTCAATATGATTAATTCATGTTAGGACATTACAACTCAATACAATCATCTGCTGAGTCATGAAAAAAGTTGATACTTAATTGCAGTGTGGGTCGGAATCCTGTGCAGGATATGGAAACCGGTCCTATGGATGAGACCGTACAAACGAGGTTCCGTTTCGCAATAGACACTGGTACGAAAAATATACTTCACTGCTCATTGTCAGTAAGTGTCGTGTAAAGTATAGCTTTTTACCAGTAATTGATGGTATCCCAATATAAGTGAAAGTCACCAAAAGGACATAGAGCCAACTCACAGAAAATAAAATTAACATGGGAGAAGGTTTATCTGGGTTAATAATTGTGGTGATAATAAGAAACGAAACAATATAGAAATAACAACGATTTTTTTTAAAAGCATGTGAAATTTATTAATAGATATTTGTAGGCAAATGTGGAGATAAAAACTCCTTGACATAAATTTCGAAGAACTTAGCGGGTGTGATCAGTCCTCCATGGCACCTGATTCCATTTCCGATGTTTTAGAGGGTTCATGTTTGCTCTTTCCTGGATTGTATCATTTGAATGGACTTCTGAGTTTGAATACTGTTTGTCATATTCATTTTTCACCTAAGCTTAAACATTAATTGATTTTTACCCCTCTTAGAAACGTATTCTTCCATTGCATTACAAGCAAAAATGAGTAAGCATAAGAATAAGCTATACCTTGTAATGCAAGTTGTTTTTTTCGTAGGTAAATAAATGGTCAACATACCTAATTTTATAATTGCTGTAAAACGTCCTTGGTGGAAAAGGTAAATACATAAAAAACAATCCATGGACGGATATCTATTGTTAAAATAATTTCATAGATAGTATTAAAAAAATTTATTAAATGAACTAACAACATCTACTTTTTTTAGAAAGATGTATCAAAAGTACAGAATGAAGTTATGAAATGTTTAAATAATTGTAAATACTTAATTTTTTTAGTGTTCCATGATACAATTCTTAATCTTGGTTCCAAATCAATGCATTTTTATCAATTTGTAGTATGAAAGACGTATAAAAGTAATTGGAGATTATGAAAATGAGGATGACAATTTTTAAAATATGATTCCCTCCGACAAAGATTTTTTGGCTTTCAGATAAAGACATGCATGTGCAGATTACGCGATGTTATAGTCTTCTTACCGTAGTATCAAACTATTTGAATCTTTGTCCACTGACAGAGCTTTAGTCAACAGGGGATGCTCACTCCTCCATGGCACATGATCCTACCTCTGATATTTGGAGGTCCGTATTCGCTCTGCTACTATTAAATATTGTTTATGGACTTTTGAGCTTAAATACTGTTCGTTATCTCCATATATTTCATCAAAATACTTTTTGATAGTATTATGCCATTTTACTTTGATTTGTTGCTTTAACCAGAGAAATGCACTGTGACATTGTACTTTATTTTAAACATTCTTTGGTTAAATCTACATCTCAGTTAAACTGTAAAATCACATATTTTCGTGGGGTCAAATTTTCGAGGTTTGAGGAAAAAAATATTTGTTTGTGGGGATTTGATTTCGTGATTGGAGAATGTTTAGTAATTAATGCATAAGAAATTTTACATTTCGTGGTGGTCATAAATTCGTGGGTCTCTAAATATCTCGAAGACAACGAAAATTTACCCCCACGAAAATAAGTAATTTCACAGTATTAAATTACAGTTTGCTTTGCTTTTTGTAGGGAGGGAAAGCGTGATTCGATTCAGACTCGCGACCTTTCGATCACGGAGCTCGCGCTCTACCGACTGAGGTACTGTGACGGCTGATGCAGAATACTAGTAAATGTAATCTTAATGTTTTAACATGTCGTGCTGTATTTTTCATAATTTGAAAAATACCTGTATATGGTTTTGGAGAAATAAGGGTCAAACTGCATTATTTTTTTTTTGATACATGAAAAGTTTAAACCATGGATGTGGATGGCTTGAGTGAGTAAGTGAATATAAGAAAGTTTCTTTTTAGTATAGTAATGTCAGTTCTAATTACTGTGTTTATTTCAAAAGACATATATCAATAAAAAAAATTTCTGAAGGAAGAAATGTTAAAAGAAAGCAATATAAAAATTAAAAATACAAATTCCCTCTCAATTTGAGTTATATATATAGAGATCCTCCTCGTGTATTCTTTAAAAAATATTTTTGCTTACAAAACATTTGCTTCGAAATGAAAGATGAACATCGGTTTAGAATTACTTTACATCTATATCATAGCATTTTATCATGGATTCAAGCGAAGAATTGTGTTTTATATATTTATTCTTAGGTCAATAACCTAGGAATTGTTTTGATAGAGTCTTGTGAAATGAATGAAACTTATACATACTAAAAACCTTGTGAAGTCAATCTGGTAAACTTTAATTTTCCTTTCATAAATATCGTCAAAAGCTGCGTCAATAAATGATTACATGTATGTTTTTCTGTGTTTTGGTTATTTTTTAAAATTGAAAATATATCTGTTCATACTATGTATTAGTGTATATGTTTGATGCAATTCTAGCACAATTGTAATATACAATTTTTCTCTCCAGTCATAAAAGACTCATGTAGGGAATTTTTTTCTAAATCGTAAGATATATTAATTAAATGCTTGTAAAAATACTAAGAAACAAGAAACATACATTTGAACTAACGAATTTAATTGCTTAAAAAAAATAACAGGATTTTGTCATGAACACAGCATTGTTTAAAAAAATATAAATGGAAAGCTTCAAACCCGGGGCGCATTAAAAAACTTTTTTGTTACAGTTATTAGTAACGCCCTCTATTAGTGAGTGCGAGTGTTGGGAAGTTCGGGACCTTTACGGTATTTGAGAATCCTTGAATAAACATCACAATGTACATTTTTTCAATATGTATATTTATATAAATAAAGCTCTATGAAAGTAAATGCACTAAATACCTTAAAAGTGTTCATTGGTTCATAGTAATTAACTAATGGATTTAAAATTCAAGATACTCCATTTTCTCTGATTGCAGAATGATATTTGCTAACATCTATTCTGAAAGTAAAACCAACAGACTTAATGAGATTTTACAAAAAAAACATGTGAATTTTCTTTTAACGTATTTCATTTTGAAATGGAAAAGAAAGTTTAAATCTGATATCACACGTACTTTGTCAACATCATTTAAAACCGTTGGTTTTGGCCGTCATGGGTCCTGATTTTGTCGATTACACTTTTTCTTATTTTTGTATTTTTCTTTCTTTCTTCTGTACCTTAAGTCCTTCGTAAAATGTTTAGTGCACTGATTATGTTCAGATACATGTCAGGTGTATTCTATTCGACAAGTCTCAATACCACCATAAATGTCTTCATCACAATAGCCTGCTACAGGGGTTTAGAACGGCGTTATTCTGTCTGTTTATCTAAAAACAGTTACACAATACAGCGTGGACAATAAGGGGCGGGTACTGGAAGATCCCACGTCGACAAGGTGGATACAATTATCAAAACTTTAATTTTCTTCACAACTTCAAACTGTTTTGCTTGCAGTGGCGCAACTATCGGACTAGAATGGATTACTTGGTCTGTTGGTTGTAATAATAAAAGAACCGTTGGGTAACTGGGGTCTTCACCGCGCTGAAACATTTAAGAAATTTAATGTAATTTTACCAGATTTAAATTTGAAGACCACATGGGTCTGGTGAACTTTATTACTGTAATTTTCTCATTAAATAACTTTCTAAATGCAAATTTTGTGTCGTTCACATGTTGAGGGGTTAAGCTTTCCACTTAAATCCACTGCGGCGCGACATGCCTGATTAATTAACATTCTCGCAGAAGATGACAAACTTTTGTTATGATAAAGCCTTTAAATGGTAAATCACCAAAAAATGATGACCTTTTTACTTTTATTTCTCTATTTTCATTTTACAAAAAAGTGGATTTTATTGTTATGATACAGTTACAAAGAAAGCACTTTTGTTACAGACTCGCAAGAATTTCATCTTCTAATAAACTTATGATCTCTAAAAAGTGATGAAATTCACTATAAAACTCTCTATTACAATGTCCTTAAAGAACTTGCATATTCTTTAAAACATCACAAACTTCCATAAAACAGACAAAGATCGCGGAAGGGTGGGAAACAGTTACTTATACCGGTTATCATCAGTCAACTTACAAAGGCTGGCAATGACAACTATTTTCTTTTTTTTAATGCCGTTTTATAATCAATTCCGTTTTATCATAATAACAAAACAAAAAGATCTTTCCCACGACATTTAAATTTAATTTTAATTTCAAAAGTCACTGGCATCATATTATATACATATTTATAACAATACACGTTCAAAGAAACAAAGAAGGAAACTGTCTCCAAAAGAATAACGATGAAACTCGAATAGGGATCGTTATTCAAGTATGAGATAAGTAAGAAAACAAACTCAGTGTCTTGTCACCTCCATTGAAATTCAAAAGACTCGTCCTGGAGACGCTCTTTCTGAAGACAGTGTAGGTGCATGAGAAGCGAGGAAGACATTCTATACCCCCTAACATGTAATAGCCGTTATGGTAACGGGAAGATTGAGGAAAGTTGACGCTTCATTGTAGAGGCCGTGGGAACACGATGTACAAAATGGAAATAACTATGCACTTAAAATGAAGTGTTCTTTAACTGTAGGTAAGCTATGAAAAACAACAAACACATCCTTTGTGTTAGGATTATTTTCAAGTGGAAGGACAGTTGAGATACAAATTTATAATTCTTTTTTCTCATACTTCATACAAAAAAAAAATCTTGTTTGACAACTTCTTGTCCGTTTCTTTTTATGTTTTTAAAGTCCATTGACAAATATTGTGATTTTTTCGTGATTACCTTAGTAAAATATTAGATTCATAACCTTTTTTATATATAATATAATATGTGTATCATACAGATGGTATATGAACTCTTAAAAAGTTGTACAATTGCAAGTACCAATCAAGGTGTCATTGTAGCAAGCTAGTATCATGGTCATGGATTAGAGAGAATCATATTGTCACATTAATTTATAGTTTGACAACTTCATTACAACACTGAAGAGAAAATATGGTGCAAAATGCACCGTGTTTAACAATGCCATATTGGATATTAGTTTTATTGCATATAAAGTGTCTTTTACGGAGTTACAATTTATTTGTGTCATTTAAATTTAGTATTTAATATTATTACTCAAATCCATCCCTTTTTGACCTATTTATATAGTAGTATATATGACGAAATTTGAAATATAAATAAACAGTGACTAATATTTATCACTAAATTGTCTACGGATATTTCCGTTTTCCCGAACATGACAAGGAGCACTTGGCGGGTGTGATTGGTTGGCAGAAGATGCTAACTCCTCCATGGCATCTGATCCCACCTGATGTTTTAGAGGTCCATGTATGCTCTACTCCCGATTTGTATATTTTTCCCTTTTGTTATATATAATATTCATCCCTTCGATGTACGAGGTGAATATGACACTGTTCAATCTCATTTAATCCTGTAAACAAAGCAAATCGTTAACAGGGCAAAAGCACGAACCTCAGGGAACACCGGGGTTGGTATCAGGTACTCAGGAGGAGTAAACATGCGCTATCGACCGCTCATAACCGCCATGTGCACTATGTATTGATCAGGTATAGACTGAATATTGAACAAAGTGAAATTTAGTATAAAAGTAATGACCCTATAAAAGTGTTATATTTCAAATAGGATACAACTCAACGATAGGTTGTATTTATATACAAACTATAATCATTATAACCACCATAAAATTTGTGAAAAGCTGGCTTTAACAAGGAATTATTGAATTCTTTGTAACATCAACTTATTGGTCAGTAGCTAACTTCGTAAAAAATATTATCGTATCCAGAGCATAATCTGGATATTGAATTAGTTGCGAAACAAAAACACCAGGTACACTGATATTTACCTGTAGTTGATATTTGATAAAGGCTTCATAAATGAGGGAAGTTGACGATGAAAAAGCTGATGCCATCGGAATCCAGATAACTCCAGATCACATATGCATGTATGTAGAATTAAAATGCTTTTACAAGATTAACTTTGTAGATTACCGGTCACAAGATGTGAAAATTTAAATTATGCCTTCATTCAATATTACAAAAGCAGTTGTATATTATGTCAAAAATCCTATTATTTCATTTCTTGTGAAAATACTTTTACAAAACGTAAATCACTTGTTTTATTGTTTTGAAATTGATGTTTGAAAATTTTTGAGAATTTTATTTTGTAATTTTTGATGACTTTTTTAAGATTCCAAATTTTAAATCACCTTTTCTTGAATAAATTTTATCATAATACATGAATGTCTTAAGTTTCTCCTTCGTAGCAGTAAATATTTTGGTGAGAAATTAATTGTCATTGATCGATTTTAATGGTGAAATTAATTAAAATGCAGTAAACGGAACATAACATTCAACAGGAAAAATTAAGGCGATTCTTTGTGCATGACAGAAATGGATCTATTGTAAGAGCAATGATAAAGCAGGTCCTCCGATCTTATCACGGGAACAGACAACAAACATTAAACATAAAAACTGAAAAATGACTCAATCAATTATTATCAATTAAAGAAAAAAGCGTTAACTTTTATTGCAATTGAACTGCATTTTATGACTAAAAATTCTACCTGTTTTTACAGGATTTTGAATGAAGAGATAATTTTAGGCTACGCTTTCGTGCAAACAAACAAAACAATCCCCACACACTAAACATTAACTACGACGTGTAGTCATATTTCTCTTCTATTTTATATGTGCAGGATACATGTTTAACAAATCTTGAACTTTTGGTTATGATTTAACTCCTTGGCAATGTAAATATTATAAATTTTTCATAAAAATGAGTTAGAATGTTAATTTAAAAAGATCAATGTATATTTGCAATTTTTAAAATTAAATCTACTGCTGTTAACATAAATTTTCGTTTAGAAGTAAGCAACGACGACATGTGAACTTTAAATTTGAAAAAAAAAATTATAAATGAATTTATATTCATATATAAAAAACACCTTTAATTCAACGCGATTAAAAATGTCATTCATGTCTTGATGTTATACTAGTATATCATAAGAAAACAAATATACTTTTATTTCAGTGCATTTCATCAAAAACATCATTCAGAATATTTGGATACAATTAAATGCATAAATATAATAATCACAGATGATACAGACAGGTGATAATGTATATTGCAAGTGCGTGGCCTGCCTCTAGTATTGCACCATGTCCAAAAATAGTGTAACATGTATATTCATGTATAACCCCCATAGCACTTATATTTACAAAACATGTAAAAATATAATCATGTATAAATAAAACAAATTACATCTTTTTGGTTTTGTATATTATGCATTTCCCAACACTTCATTATACCAGACACGACGTCACCTTTTGTTGACTGAGAGGTCAATGATTTCTTCTGAGCTATTGCCCATTTCAGAAAATTTGAACTGCCTTTTATCGTAGAATTTGAGAAGAACGGGGTTCTGCGGATGAAAGTGCTTTAAGTGAACAAAGTGTTGCCCTGGATCTGAAGTTGTGTGTCCACAATCCTCACATACGTAAAGTTTGTTACGGCGTTCCTTGTAAGCGTAAGAAAATTCAAATCCATGAACCTTACGCCCATGTGACTCTAAGGAACACCGCTGAGTAAATGCCTTACCGCAAGTACTGCACTTGTATGGTCGCACTCCTGGTCAGAAAACAGAGAAGACATTTTAGGTAAGGAGGTTTAGATTTTGTAGTAGAGTGCAGGATATGACGATGTATTTTTATTTATGTACATAAAACGATAAAGTAAACTTACCAGTATGAGTTCTTGTGTGACGTTTGAGATCGAATGTGTCGTTGAATCCTTTGCCACATATGGTACAGAGATATCTTTTGATTTCACTGTGGCATTTTAGATGACGATTCAGCAACCTTTGGAGTGGGAAGGACTTGTTACAGATATTACAAGCAAAATTCTGACCGTCTGTAGCTGTAAAAGTAAAAAGTACTCAGTCAAACAAGGGGGAAAATAATCTATCAAAAAAGTATGTATTTTACCAAAAGGTATATAATGGTAATATTTGATAAGCTTACATGTTTTGTCATGAAAACTAGGTATTTTCTGGTCTTGAGCATGAGCAATGATGGGGTTTTTCATTCCAAAGCCACCATTAATAAGTTCTACCCCATGCACCACTGAATGCTGAAATATCAAACAGAAACACTCATTTGATTGATCTAATATGATTAAAACGCTTATGTATACTTTAACATGGTTTTGAAATTGAAAAAGTGGTTTTAATGAAAAAGTATTCTGTAGGCAATTAAGAATTTCATTTAGGAGCAATTTTCTAACCTTGAGCATTGAAACGGGAGGATTGAGAAAGTTATTAACACCGTCTAATTGGTCTCTAGATTGATGTTCCGTCGTTGATTTTGCTGAATTTGAGCTAGCACGATTTGGAAAGCCTGAGTCGATTATATGAGTCGGGCTCGGAATGAGTGGAGGAGCAACAGGGGACGTTGGGGAACATAGTTCTTGGTACCGGAAGAAGTGGTAGGGAAGAGGTGACAAGATGTTATTAAATCCAAACTTTTCACTTCCTGGAGAATGAAGCATTAAATTGTACATTTTATGTTCAAATGGTAAGGGTAGAAATAAGGGAGTTTTTCGTATATCCTCGTCTTTGGTTTTGGCTTCTTCATTTTTTCTTTTTTGCAAATTTTCAGCGCCATCTACTTCATCAGTATCCTTCAAGTTAGAATATTCTGCAAAGATGAGAAAATTCTTGTGTCACAACAACCAGAACATCAATTATATATAGGCAGTTGACATATGAATTAATTAAAAACATAGCAAGATAAATAAGTGTGCTTAAAAATGCATTGCCTTTACAGATGAACTTGAATAACCAGAAAGAAAGCTTTTCACTAGGCGTAGGTAAGTATCTCATATTTTGAAAAAAAAAATTCAGATCGTATTCGATTAAACCATATTTTCAAAATATTTAATGCTGTAATATTTGTGGGTTTATTCAAAATAGATTGATAAATTTCATGATCGTTCTCCACAACCCTCCCACTATTCTAAAGAAAAATAATCTCCATAGCTTGCTCAATACTTGTAATTTAAATTCCTGTCCAATACACTACACGGATATAACGGCCCAGGGCCGGGGGCTATTTACTCTGATTTCTCTATCACCTCATCCCATTGAAACAGAAATTGTGACACGCTGTTTATACAGGGGAGATGTCTCGTGGTTTGAACGGGTAACAGTGAGAGAAAGTGTTTCTTTGTAATATACAAAAAGGGCTTTCATTACAATCCTATGAGATTAACTTCCAGGGCATCTTGAAATTTTATCCCAAGTGTCTTTTTTATTTGTTCAATTTTTTTTACGTACCCCCTGATGTTTTTGAACTAGACACAGTAAGGATAATTAAAACGCATCACTTGAGGGAAATCTTTAAGAAAATAAGGACCGGAAATTGTTTAAAAAATTCAAATTTTGAAATAATTAAAAAAACAAAATTTTAATACTTAAAAGTGCTGTAAAAAATATACATCTAAAAAACAGTATGATAAGCTGAATTGGTTCTATATTGCTTTTTGGAGTAAATTGGAATAGAAATGAAACAATCCTACCTTTTTTGTCCAAGAGTCTTTCGCTGGACGAATTCTTTTGATCCAGCTGTGCTTCTTGGACATCTTGGGTTGTCTTTGGTCTATGCTGACCACGAACTAAAAATGATTTTGGCATAGCCAAGTTTAAAAGTCCACAAAAACACCAAAGATAAGTAAATTTCTAGTGAAAATGTAGCAAGTTTTGAGACAATATGCAATATATAACTTCAAAGATGATATATGGAAAGTGAGAGGGTATCTGTCAAGTTTTATACAGTGTCTACCCTCGACCCGCCTCTTCGGATGATGGACGGGTATCCACATAACTGTACATCAGTAATCGCCACGGGATGGTGATCATCGAAACGTGTCCGACTCAACCACCTGTGACGAGTTTAGGTACACCTGTGTCTCTTAAAGGTAACAGTGCCCTACCTGTGTATTTGACAACAATGCATAAAAAGAACAAGATTTTAGTGAATTCAAATTCATGAAAAACACTCCACCCCCAATTCAAATTTCGAAAGGTATCTAACAGTATTTTAGGTATTTAAACAATTATATAAAAAATAAGCACATGGAATAAAATCAGAATATTTTAACTTAATTTAGTCAAATTGTTACATACTTTTAAACAACTTTCTCACATAAAAGTATCCTGGCAATGTAAAAAAAAAATTGAATACCTTTCAAGGAATATGAATAACCTTTACAATGAAATATTTTAACAACAATGAAACGAAATATTACAGGTATATGATTTTACATGTAGCAGCTTTGATATAAATACAGAATTGAAAAAAAATATTTTCAAAATATTGTCTTTTAAATTGAAATTCTTCAGAAATATTGATGACTTGCTTTGTAAATTTTTTATGCTTTTTGTATTCCTTCAAAGTTGAAAGCAAGTGGTTTTAAAAAATTCTTGATATAAGAAAAAGAGTTCATGAGTAAAATACATTACTTTTAAATTATATTCATTTTTAATATAAAATTAATCAAAGGACAATTGTTAGGATAAATAATAAACAAGGATAGTAGAAAAATAGAGTTTGATATCTATTAAAAACTAACGATATGCATGCAAAGTTAAGTTACTTTAAAGGCATATTATTATCTTGGTAAACGAAAAAGTCTAATAAGGAGTTATGTAAATCCTTGATCTAGTTAATTGTTCAGTAAGATATAATGTATATCCTGAAATACTAAATGGTCCTATAAGATGTTATGTGTAATGTATACCCTGAATCCCTGATGAACTAAAATATCTAGTGAGGTGTATATATATGAATAGTTACATGTACACTTAAGGAGTCTTATAAGGTATAGTACAAGATGAGATAAGATAATACAATGTACTAGTATAGTCCAATAACGTACAGTTTTTTTGAAACATTTTATATAGTTTTAGTTTTGCCAAAAAAAAAAATTGGTGTCTGCTTTACCATAGGAAAAAGATTCTCATCATAAATGAATTGGTAATAATATGCTTATTTAGTCCAAATTTAGCATTTCTTAATTCTATACAAATTCCCAAACTTTACGTAATGACCCATAATTCAACTTTTCCCCCTTTTAGATGATATATTTCAATCAAGTATATTTATAATTTTGTGATTATGAATGATTAAATCATAGGAATAAGATTGCAACAAAATTATAACATTCAAAGAGTAAAATTATCGTCGAATTGTATTTTTTCCATATGCTTCCACATATAACAACACTTTTAAATCCATTCATCTTTCTCCATTTCTTATCTGACAGAGGACTGTCAGTTGTCAGTTTCCCAGTCTCTCGGATGAGCAGAGCAATCTGACTCTATCCATTCATTACTTTATCCGCCTTACTATGGATGCCCGATACCCCTCGGGTCAGATGGCATATAACAGTAAACTTTAACCGTAGGCCCGCTAACATATCACCCTGCATCATACCCTTCTATTGTCTAAAAGGATTCGTCTCTTGTTCTCTTGACACGGGGTAATTTTAACATCGTATTGTTCGGTGTCCCCTCAATCTGCTTTGTCAAGATAAATTGTTTTGATAAAAATTATCTTCATTTTACTCTATTCTTCTTTCTTTATTCATCCCACTGCTTTCTTTTGAGTGATAGAATGCAATTATTCACTTTTTCCTCAAAAAATTTGGTAACGAGATACATGGAATGGTCATTATTGTTCCTTTTTAATATTTGTCTATTATTTGCGAAAAATAATTTACTGATGAACAGTTCTTTACATGAAAATTTAATTAGGAGTAAGCTTGTGAATGCTTGAGTTCTGGTTTACAATGATGTAAGGTGATATAGTGAAAAGAAGAAAAAAAAAACTTGAAAAAATTCACTGGTACCAAAGATTATTTCAAAGGCAGACAAACACAATGTTTAATTGCATATATGCACAGATGATACTCCTATTGTGAAATATGATAAACATGAATGCCATGGAAGTGATGAGATATAAGTTTCCTTTCAGTTTCGATGATTTTTTTCTTATCGAGTTTATCCAGTTTCATTGATTTCTATTTTGAATATTCTTTGATAGAAACGAAAGAAGAGCTTTACAATCTTACTTCTTCAATTGAATACCAAGGGTTTATATTACATTTTTTTTTAAAAATCTTAAAATTTATATTAAAATATTAAATTATATATAAAGATAAAATAATACATTGAGACATGTACAATCACCTGCTAATAGTGTTTATGTCTCCTAAGTTTTTTTGCTACACAACAGATTACTCTGAGTACAATCAACTTTTAAAGTAAGTTATGCTACTCACTGATAACTTGAAGTTAATTTCTTTGGTCGTTAGAATGACCTTCGTTGCAACAAAAACCTATCATTGGGTCGTATTTTGTCTGACTTGTTTAATACCAAATGTAGGGCCTTTGTTTAAAACTCCATTTGTCTAAGGAATGTTCCGTCTATACCTGATCAGTATGTAGGGCTCACAGCGGGTTGGACTCGCCTTCAGTTGATGTTTACTCCTTCTAGGCATCTGATCCCACCTTTAGGATTTCTAGGGGTCTGTTTTTTTTTTATGTCTTCCTCAAATATTTATGTTGTTGGCAGTTTTTTTTTTAGACCGATCACTGCCCTTCTACACATTGAACCTTGGATAAAGGAGTTTTAAGCTTTATCAAATATATATACGGTATTACATCCACTAACAACAAAAGTACACTTTGGCATATGTAAGCACTAAATCTTTATCTGACATATACCAGTATAACTTTATTACATACATCAATAAAGAGTATTTTGTGGCAGTAGAAAACAAAGTACTTAGGTATTAGTTAATATATTTTATTAATGCGTACATCAATAAAAAATGTAAAATGTGGCATTTGGAATTTTTAAGTTGTTTTACTCATAATTTATTTCTTTTGAGATTTTTTTAAAACAGTTTAGAGATAAATGTTTATAGAAATTCAGTCTGTTTATAAATAAAAGTTGTACCAAAAATTCAGAAAAATATATATAACAACTAAAACTTGAAAATAGTACAAAATGACCCAATATTAGTTAATGATTAAAAATATGAATAAAAATTTCTGCAATTTATTTAAAACAAGATGGGATTACTTATCTGATTTAAAAGGGTTGAATGTAAATGCTATCCTAAATCAGGGGTTACTAAAATTATCTGTCAATCGCAATTTCTCAAACATATAGTATTTAAGAATCTAATTTGTCACTTTTTAAAAAGCCTCAGATGGTTTGTCAAGATCGATCGTGAAGTTCAGGAAAATGTCATTCGGAGACGGTGTCAGTGAGGATTGTGTAATAATTGAAACATATAGATAACGACTTTCCTCCTTCTCACCGAACAATCAAAGTGCTAAGCCGTATCAATTGAGGAGTTAATCTTCTTGTTTAAGCCCTATTACCAAAACGCCATTGCGGGTAAATATGATAGGGGAGAAAACTGGCGTACCGTCAGCCATTGTCTCCTGACAATGGCCGATCATTTGACTAGTATGTCAAATTACAGGTAACGCATTCTATTTTTCATTCGAATTGACGTCCATAATTAGTTTTGGTTGTTCAAAATGAAAATCTGTACAAAGTTTTAACAGGAACAGACGGGAAAATAGAGGGGCTTTTTTGTTTGTATGGGCGTGGTCAACACTTTTTTGGTTGTTAAACGATCATCTTTTCAGAAAGCAAGTATCTTTTTCTTTACAATGGCAACTCTTGAGATGGGAAAAAAATTAGTTTTTTTTCGTTTTTACAATACTTTTTTGCAGAGACCCAAGAATATTAATATTTCTTAAATACAGGTTTAAGAAGAATCTATTGTATGCACGCGAAAACTGAAGCTGATGATTCTTATAAATGAAGTAAAACTTACTTAAATAGGTACATGCATTTTAGTTGAATATATATTTTTTTTTCATGACATATGTATATTGAAAACAGATTCTTTTATTATATAAAATGAAAGACTTCTATTTCAGTCTACAGTATTAATTCTTTACTTGAGTAACCAATAGGCATATCCATGGTCACGTGACTTCAGTTTTGACATTGTAATCAAGGTTCATCTTGAGATAAGACTATCAAATCTCACACCTTTGTGTAATTACATCTTAAAAAGAAATCTTTTTAAAAGCGTTGAAAAATAACAAGATGTAATTTTTGTAAGTGATACGTAGATTTTAATACAGTTGCGTGATGGGTATAGATGCACGTGGTCTAGTTTTTGAAAATAAAAACCGTTATCATTGTGCGGAAAGCGGTCATCTCACAGCCTGTGGTTTTGAATTATCACCTTTTAGAAGCCAGAAATTCCTTCTTAAACCTTTCAGTTTTATCAGGTTGCTTCACTAGTTGTTTTACATTAAAGAACAAAACGGTAACACGCAACGGTAACTTTTTGGGATCTTTTTCTTTTTGTTTCTTTCTTCTTAGCTTTCAAAAGTTGTCATGAATTGCTACAATCGAATACCTTTATCGTCGACATTTTAAAAACATGTTTTTCTTTTGTAGAATTATCATATCTTTTTGTTTCTATTTTGTTACCTTATTTTTGTGTATGTTAATGATATTTATCTCAATATCTTAAAGGAAATTTTAAAAGAGCTCAACAAAATGCACAATATACCGATAAAATGCCCCCTCCCCATATGTGTGTATAGTTTTCCCCGTTAGATACAAAACTTCAACTGCTTATTTTTTTTTTAATTATACTCCTATGCATGAGATTTGGAGTGTGCAGATAAATTTCATTGCAATAACTGTATCAGATTACCCGAGTTACAATAGCATTTTTAGAAACACAGAGTATTATATATAGTTGATTCCTACATTCATTCTTTACACTCACGTGCACTGGACAATAAGAACGGACGTACGGGTGAAATATAAGATAAATTTAGATCTTCTAAGCAATAAATTATGGCACAAGAAAGATCCATCACTGCTCAATGGCCATTTGTATCGAATGCAGATCTAAATCGTCCCAACGATTTAGTGCCTTCTCAGAATGACTGAAAATTAAGTTCTAGAACGGCTGTAAAGGACACATCCCTAAATGTGTATAAAAATATGTTTTAAATCGATATAACGAATTATTGAATCAGCGAACCTGAAATCAGAGTCTGGGGCATCTATTTCTTATTTTGATATTTTCTCAGAGAATTTTATGGTAACCTAGCTAACGATGAAATTGTGATAAACTTAATGGCTTAAACTTTCCTGTCGTCAACTTCCCTTGCTTATATAGCAATATACCTTATCACCTGCATGGGACTATATTTCCCAGTTAGGTCGACGAAACATATGGAGATAACGAACAGTATTCCAGATCAAAGAACCAAAACAGAAGTGGGATAATGTGTCATTGAGGATTGAGCATCCCCTGCCGACCTCTCAAAACCGCCGTGTGCTCCTTGTCATGATCGGGAAATAACGGAAAAATCCCTCGTCAATTTAGCATACAAATAATGGACTAACAATTAGTATGGAAAAAGTCAGCCAGCATTTGACTCAATGTTAAATTGTATTTTTCTGACAAGGTCATTGTATCGACCAAAGAACGTACGAAATGATGACCTTGACTGACTGTTGATTTTCTTGTTTCATCAAATTGTTTGTAAATAATTTACCTTGTTTTAGGAATTGTTCATACGTACAGCATGCTCTTGTGTATCGAATCAACTGAGATATATAAACTCCGTATGCAGGTGATGAAGGTGTATTGCTGCATAAGTAAGGAAAGTTGACGGTTGTAAAGTTATTGTAGTGGCGCCGGAATTGATTCCGGATTTGGTTCGAGTATTACTTTGTTTACTGTTTGTTCCGGCATAGGCCATGCTTGTTTTTTCTACAAAACTTTGATCTTTATTTTGGTGTTTGTGCCCCTAAAGAGTACGTACACTGTGTATATTTGTCATTTGTCATGTTATTGATTATAATACGTAATGCTTTCACACTGTTAGCGATGCTCATGCTTGTTTTCATGATTTGAAATGTGCACTTGTTATTTTTGTTCGTGTATGGCGTGCCTGAATTGTCATCATTTGATAATTTGATATTAAGCGATAGTATGAATATCTTGTATTGTTTTGTGAGATTATATTATGTAATTAATGTTGTCCTCACATGTATTTTTCAGTTTCCACCCTCGGTGAGAGAGGTTTGTGGGTTAGAGCAATAAACAATTTTCCGTAAATTTTGTTGACTCGTGAACACTTACAGTGGAAATCTTAGGCACAGCTTTCTTCACTCTCTCTTCAATATGGCTCACGGATTTACTACAGAAAAAAATCCTGAGATGTCCCACGACTTGCGGAAAGACAGAGGGCTATCTGAACTTGGATCGGAACAATATACTCAGACCGTTACATCATATTCAAAGAGGCTATTACAGTGCCAAAGCGATATTGACAACATTTGTGATTTCGTCGCAAAAAATCCAGTGCATCTTAGAGATGTGAACAGCATCATAAACAAACTGGACAAAAACATTAGTGAGTTTGATAAGCTATATACTAAATACTCAACTTACCTGAGTACCCTGAGAACATCAGACAGTATACAAGAGAATTCTAAGTGGAAAGCAGTCCTGGACTCTACTAAGACCAAAGTGTGTGACGTTATTAAGGGTTTAAAGGTTCCGAACAAGCCTTCATCTGTGACGATGTCCGGGCGACTCAGTCAGCGTTCCAAGTTATCGTCCCTTCTCTCTCAAGGAGGCACAAAACAGCTAGGGGAAGCCGTACTGAAACACTCTGAACGCCTCTCTTCAGCCAAGGCTCGCCTCAAGTTTGCGGCAGAAGAAGCCGCTCTCCTCAAACAGGAAGCAGAACTTAATGCTAACAAGATCATTCTAAGTACGAAACGTGAAGTTGAAGAAGCGAAATGCAACCTCGAGGCATTGTACGACATGTCGGATCTGGGAGAGAGCTATGCTCCACCATCCAGTGTTGAAGACAACCAACTCGAAGCAGAATCAGTACTTCAACGTACAAAATCTTATGTTGACTCTCAAGAAGATACAAATTCCCAAAGCCAAGACCGTCCTCCTACTGAGGATGAAAGTGAGTCTAATTTACCCCAGAGACAGTTGGATAACACAGTAGAACCAACATCTTATTTTGTTCCCTCTGCGAATGGTGTCCAAGCAAATAACATGAACAGTACAGGGTTCAATCCGCAAACACCGCATACTGGACTTACTGACATGAACACATGCTCGGAGTTTGCTAAAGTCTTCGCCAAGAAGGACTTAGTTTCAAAGATACACATCTTTGATGACAATCCAGAGAACTTTTCCTCATGGAAAGCCTCATTCAAAAATGCAGTGAAAGAACTTAGTCTCACACCCATGGAGGAGATGGGCCTGTTGATTCAGTGGCTGGGGAACACCTCATCAGCAACTCAGGCAAAGAGTATCAGAAACGCTAACGCCTCGAATCCAGGTCGCGGGTTACAACGTATATGGGATCGCCTTCAGGATCGCTTCGCTAATCCGGAAGTTGTCGAGTCTGCCATCAAGAGGAAACTTGCTAAGTTCCCTAAGCTAGGAAACAAAGACAATACAAAGCTATATGAACTCTTTGATATTGTGTCAGAAATCGAATCCTTGAAGGAAAACCCTGTCTACTCAACATTGCTCGCTTACTTCGATTCATCGTCAGGTGTGAACCAAATTGTGGCCAAGTTACCTCATTATATCCAAGAAAAATGGGTGACGGAAGCAACAAACTACAAGCAGAGGACTGGACATCCATATCCTACATTTCCTGTGTTTGTGGCATTCTTGGAGAAGATCACAAAGATGAAGAATGACCCTAGTCTACAGTTTGACACCTTACCTGACGCTAACAGAAGCGAACAGCAGAAGGTACACCCAGTAAAGCTGCAAGGTCGTAAGAGTAACACTACCGTGACTGCATTTAAAACACAACTACAAAGCTCTGGAACCCTACTTAAAGACAGTGGTTCTTCTTTGGACAAGTGCCCTATTCATGAAAACTCTAAACACACATTAAATGAGTGTCGTTCATTTCGTGCTCGACCACTAGATGAGCGGAGAACATTCATCAAGGAAAAGGGCTACTGCTTTCGTTGCTGTGGTCCAAAGAAGCACATGAGGTCAAAGTGTAATGAGACTGTCCTATGTTCTGTTTGTAAAGGCTCTGATCATCCATCAGCCTTACACAAAGATCCTGATAACACCTCACTGGCCGTAGAATCCCATGAGGGGGAGAGGCTCCCAGTTGTTAGTTCCAGCTGCACTCAGATCTGTGGGAAGCCATTCAACACCAGCAAGTCATGCGCAAAGATCGTGAAAGCCCTTGTGTATCCAAAGGAGAAACGTGACCCTGCTAGATATATCTACTGCATCATTGATGATCAAAGCAGCAACACTCTCGCCACTTCCAGATTCTTTGATTGTTTCCATGAATACGGTCCAGACCACCTGTACACGTTGAAATCATGTTCCGGTGAATCTGTAAACAGTGGACGTAAAGCATGCGGATATGTGATAGAGTCTTGTGATCAAGCACAAGTGTTCAGATTACCAGATATCATAGAGTGCAACGAGATTCCACAGAATCGCAGTGAGATACCATCTCCAGAAGTTGCGGCTATCTACCCACACCTTAGTGATATTACTCACTATATACCTACCATTGACAATCACATTTCGATTGAACTACTTATTGGTCGTGACCTTATTGACACTCATATAGTGCTTGACCAACGTGTTGGTGTTCCTTTAGGACAGAGATTACCCCTTGGATGGGTTCTGATTGGAAACTCCTGTCTAGGAACAGTTCACAAACAGACAGTTGTCACTGTCAACAAGACTGCCATACTAGCCAATGGTAGACCAACCTACCTGGAGCCCTGTGAAAGTTCCTTTTGTGTGAAAGACGACCCAGTGTTTAAACAAACAGCATACGATGAATTTGAAGGGCTGTCGTTAGAAGACCAGGCCTTCCTGGATATCATGGACTCAGGATTCCAAATGTCTGAGTGTGGTAAATGGACAGCGCCTCTACCATTTCGGACGTGTAGACCCATTCTACACAACAATCGAGAAGCTGCAATGAAACGAGCTATTTCATTCAAGAACAGTCTTATACACAACCCAACCAAGGCAGCGCATGTCCGTGAGTTTATGCAGAAGATACTTGATAGACAGCATGCTGAACCTGTTCCCGTAACAACCAGTAACACAGAGAAATGGTACTTACCACTATTCAGTGTCTATCATCCCAAGAAGCCCAACAGCGTCAGGGTAGTCTTCGATTCTTCTGCGAAGTATTATGGGTATTCCCTCAACGATGTTCTTCTGAAAGGACCTCCTCTCTACAACAGTCTTCTTGGGATCCTGCTCCGATTTCGGAAGGAAGCAGTTGCTGTTACCGCGGACGTTGAACAAATGTTCCATAACTTTCTCGTTACTCCAGGACACAGAGACTATCTTAGATTCCTCTGGCATGAGGACAACGACATCTCTAAACCCTTAATAGACTATCATATGAATGTTCATGTTTTCGGGAACAGCCCGTCGCCAGCTGTAGCCACCTATGGGCTACGCAAGGCAGTGGAGAATGCAGAGACAGATGTTCAGGACTTCATTTACAAGAACTTTTATGTCGACGACGGCTTAGTTTCCTGCCGTACATCTGAAGAAGCCATCAATCTGCTTGCTCGTACACAACGTGTTCTACATGACAACGGGAAACTTAGGTTACACAAGTTCGCTTCCAATAACAGGGAGGTGTTGGACTCATTTCCACAGAGTGAGCTGGCTAAGGATCTCTGTAACCTTGACCTTTGTAATGACGTGTTACCAATGCAGAGAAGTTTAGGACTCTCTTGGGACATTGAAACTGATCAGTTCACATTTCGCACGTGTAAAGACAAGAAACCATTCACCAGACGCGGAATATTGTCTGTGATTAATGGACTTTATGATCCCATAGGCTTTGCTGTCCCTGTCATTTTGAAAGGCAAGCTTTTGATGAAAGAAATTCTGTCTAGTACAACCGCCTTAGATTGGGATGACCCACTTCCTGAGATGTTTAAGAACCCATGGGATGACTGGGTACAATCCTTAATTGAACTGGAACAAGTCTGTGTTCGTAGACAATACTCGGATCACTCATATACAGATTCCAGTGTTCGTCTTGTGCATGTATTCTGCGATGCATCGAAAGATGCGATTGGTGCCGTTGCATACCTACAGCTCTTCGGACCTTTCGGTTCAGAGCCCACACTCAGTTTTCTACTTGGAAAAGGAAAGCTTGCACCTAATGGCGGCAACACCATTCCTCGGATGGAACTGTGCGCTGCAGTTCTTGGAGTTGAAGTAGCAGACATAATCAAGGAACAACTTGGTATTCCATCCCATGGGATGACTGGGTACAATCTTTAATTGAACTAGAACAAGTGTGTATTCGTAGGCAATACTCGCACCACTCATATACAGATTCCAGTGTTCATCGTGTGCATGTATTCTGCGATGCATCGAAAGACGCGATTGGTGCCGTTGCATACCTACAGCTCTTTGGACCTGACAGTTCAGAGCCCACGCTCAGTTTTCTACTTGGAAAGGGAAAGCTTGCACCTAATGGCGGCAACACCATTCCTCGGATGGAACTTTGCGCCGCAGTTCTTGGCGCCGAAGTTGCAGACATAATCAAGGAGCAACTTGGTATTCCATCAGAGTGCTTTCGATACTACACTGACAGCCAGATTGTCTTGGGTTATCTGACGAACACTACTCGCAGATTCTACGTTTATGTGTCGAACAGAGTGAAGCGTGTTCATTCGTCCTCATCTCCGACACAATGGACACATGTTCCCACTGAGCAGAATCCGGCTGATCTGGCTACGAGATCAGTGTGTGCTACTCAACTTTCAAGCAGTATGTGGTTGACTGGACCCCCATTTAGGACACTGACGAAAACATTTGCAGACCCACCCTCATGTTTTCCGTTAGTGGAACCCAACAACGACTGTGAGATTAGACCGGAAGTTACGTGCAGCAAAGTTCAGGTGGATGATGTGAAACTCGTTAACCCCAAGATTGGATCAGAAAGATTCTTAAGATTCTCAACGTGGGAATCTCTTGTTCGAGGAGTCAAGATTTTGAAGCAATTCATATATAAATCAGTGAAACACAGTGACATTGACTCAAATGATGCATATGAACGCGCAGAACTTTTTGTGATACAGACAACTCAGGGAGAAGCGTATGGCGACGCAATAAGATGCATCAAAGATGGACGTCCCTTGCCAAAAGGACACTCACTTATGCCATTGTCGCCTTTTATTGACCAACATGGTATACTCCGTGTGGGAGGTAGACTTGACAAAAATGGACAAGGAGATGGCCACCTCCACCCTGTGATCATGCCAAAGAACCATTCGAGAAGCGTATGGCGACGCAATAAGATGCATCAAAGATGGACGTTCCTTGCCAAAAGGACACTCACTTATGCCATTGTCGCCTTTTATTGTCCAACATGGCATACTCCGTGTGGGAGGTAGACTTGACAAAAATGGACAAGGAGATGGCCACCTCCACCCTGTGATCATGCCAAAGAACCATTATGTCACCAGGCTGCTTGTGCACAAATTCCACCACCAAGTGCTACATCAGGGACGACTGTTGACGGAAGGTGCTCTTCGATCAGGTGGATTCTGGGTAGTCGGTGCCAAAAATCTCATAAGATCAGAGATCAAATCCTGCGTCACATGTCGCAAGTTGAGAGGAAGTTTCGGTTGGCAGAAGATGGCAGATCTACCCGAGGATAGGATACAGCCAACACCACCCTTTTCTTACGTAGGTGTGGATACCTTTGGACCCTGGACAACCACGCAACGGCGGACCAGAGGGGGAACTGTCAATCAGAAGAGATGGGCCTTGATGTTTACATGCCTTGTTTCACGAGCAGTTCATTTGGAAGCTATTGAAGAGTTGACCACAGCTTCATTTATCAACGCGTTACGCAGGTTCATAGCCATAAGAGGCCCTGTTATACAGTTTCGATCAGATCGCGGGACAAACTTCATTGGGGCAGTGCATGAACTGAACATTCCTTCGGAACTGGTGGAAAACCCAGCATCAAAAAGGTATCTTGAGGAGAACAAGATCAAGTGGGTGTTCAATCCTCCCCATGCCTCCCACTTTGGCGGGGCATGGGAAAGAATGATTGGTGCTTCAAGGAAGATACTGGACAGCCTACTCTTGAACCATAAGGGACCTTTAACACATGAAGTTTTGACTACATTCTTGATGGAAGTTAGTGCTATCCTGAATGCTAGACCACTCGTCGCAGTATCAACTGACCCAGATACACCACAGGTACTTTCACCAGATATGTTGATTCATCAGAAAACTGTACATACCTCACAAGTGGACATTCCAGTGTTTGGGACCAAGGATGCCCTCAAGAGTTCCTGGAAGCAGGTGCAGTACTTGGCAGATCAGTTCTGGCAGAGATGGTACACAGAATATATGCAGAGCTTACAGATTCGTCAGAAATGGTTGACAGAAGGTAGACAGTTTCAGAAAGGAGATGTGGTTCTCATGCGTGATGATTCGTTAGCCAGAAACCAGTGGCCCCTTGCTATAGTAACAGAGACCTTCGAGAGTGATGATGGACGCGTACGCAAGGTGAAGATATTTTGTGGCCGTAACAAAACATTTTATGTGAGACCTATTACTCAGTTATGTTGTCTCGTTGAAGTGGCTAAGTAGTTAAGACCCCATTCTAACTTTGGTTTAGTCAATGTATATATATACAGTACTTGATATGTTATGTTATGATCTCAACAAGTTGTATGCATATATCCGAAAACCTTGTTACTTCATTTGTACATAACAGTATTTAGTATTGTGAGGGTATGAGTCATTTTAATTGTAACATCTTTTCTAATTCTTAACTTGATTGGCTTCTTCGAAGCCAGAGGGGGAGTGTAGTGGCGCCGGAATTGATTCCGGATTTGGTTCGAGTATTACTTTGTTTACTGTTTGTTCCGGCATAGGCCATGCTTGTTTTTCTACAAAACTTTGATCTTTATTTTGGTGTTTGTGCCCCTAAAGAGTACGTACACTGTGTATATTTGTCATTTGTCATGTTATTGATTATAATACGTAATGCTTTCACACTGTTAGCGATGCTCATGCTTGTTTTCATGATTTGAAATGTGCACTTGTTATTTTTGTTCGTGTATGGCGTGCCTGAATTGTCATCATTTGATAATTTGATATTAAGCGATAGTATGAATATCTTGTATTGTTTTGTGAGATTATATTATGTAATTAATGTTGTCCTCACATGTATTTTTCAGTTTCCACCCTCGGTGAGAGAGGTTTGTGGGTTAGAGCAATAAACAATTTTCCGTAAATTTTGTTGACTCGTGAACACTTACA
>PRKT01000053.1:549268-596773 GCA_003671525.1 Saccostrea glomerata
AGAGATCAAATCCTGCGTCACATGTCGCAAGTTGAGAGGAAGTTTCGGTTGGCAGAAGATGGCAGATCTACCCGAGGATAGGATACAGCCAACACCACCCTTTTCTTACGTAGGTGTGGATACCTTTGGACCCTGGACAACCACGCAACGGCGGACCAGAGGGGGAACTGTCAATCAGAAGAGATGGGCCTTGATGTTTACATGCCTTGTTTCACGAGCAGTTCATTTGGAAGCTATTGAAGAGTTGTCCACAGCTTCATTTATCAACGCATTACGCAGGTTCATAGCCATAAGAGGCCCTGTTATACAGTTTCGATCAGATCGCGGGACAAACTTCATTGGGGCAGTGCATGAACTGAACATTCCTTCGGAACTGGTGGAAAACTCAGCATCAAAAAGGTATCTTGAGGAGAACAAGATCAAGTGGGTGTTCAATCCTCCCCATGCCTCCCACTTTGGAGGGGCATGGGAAAGAATGATAGGTGCTTCAAGGAAGATACTGGACAGCTTACTCTTGAACCATAAGGGACCTTTAACACATGAAGTTTTGACTACATTCTTGATGGAAGTTAGTGCTATCCTGAATGCTAGACCACTCGTCGCAGTATCAACTGACCCAGATACACCACAGGTACTTTCACCAGATATGTTGATTCATCAAAAAACCGTACATACCTCACAAGTGGACATTCCAGTGTTTGGGACCAAGGATGCCCTCAAGAGTTCCTGGAAGCAGGTGCAGTACTTGGCAGATCAGTTCTGGCAGAAATGGTACACCGAATATATGCAGAGCTTACAGATTCGTCAGAAATGGTTGACAGAAGGTAGACAGTTTCAGAAAGGAGATGTGGTTCTCATGCGTGATGATTCGTTAGCCAGAAACCAGTGGCCCCTTGCTATAATAACAGAGACCTTCGAAAGTGATGATGGACGCGTACGCAAGGTGAAGATATTTTGTGGCCGTAACAAAACATTTTATGTGAGACCTATTACTCAGTTATGTTGTCTCGTTGAAGTGGCTAAGTAGTTAAGACCCCATTCTAACTTTGGTTTAGTCAATGTATATATATACAGTACTTGATATGTTATGTTATGATCTCAACAAGTTGTATGCATATATCCGAAAACCTTGTTACTTCATTTGTACATAACAGTATTTAGTATTGTGAGGGTATGAGTCATTTTAATTGTAACATCTTTTCTAATTCTTAACTTGATTGGCTTCTTCGAAGCCAGAGGGGGAGTGTAGTGGCGCCGGAATTGATTCCGGATTTGGTTCGAGTATTACTTTGTTTACTGTTTGTTCCGGCATAGGCCATGCTTGTTTTTTCTACAAAACTTTGATCTTTATTTTGGTGTTTGTGCCCCTAAAGAGTACGTACACTGTGTATATTTGTCATTTGTCATGTTATTGATTATAATACGTAATGCTTTCACACTGTTAGCGATGCTCATGCTTGTTTTCATGATTTGAAATGTGCACTTGTTATTTTTGTTCGTGTATGGCGTGCCTGAATTGTCATAATTTGATAATTTGATATTAAGCGATAGTATGAATATCTTGTATTGTTTTGTGAGATTATATTATGTAATTAATGTTGTCCTCACATGTATTTTTCAGTTTCCACCCTCGGTGAGAGAGGTTTGTGGGTTAGAGCAATAAACAATTTTCCGTAAATTTTGTTGACTCGTGAACACTTACAGTTATCATCACGTTTATCAAAGAGCTTGGTTGTTAGATTACCATTAACGTCTTTTTCAAGTAAAATATCTAAAAATGAAACAGATGTATCAGACTCTGTTGTTTCGTTCATCTCAAACTCACCGGGAAATATCTTATCGACTCAAGAATGTAACTTACCATTGTAAATTGACAATACGCCGTCGATATATCTAAATGTCGAGTTGAAGGAAAACAAGTAAGTGCTTTCTTCTTTTCACGTATGAGATTCTGGACAAATTCTGCTTCATATGAAGACAAAAATATGGTCTGCTTTTACCGGGACGCAGTCGGTCACCATGGGAATTCCAATAGATTGTTGGAATAAATGGTCTCCAAAAACCATATAGATATTGTCACTCAGAAACTCAATCATCTTTTTCATGTCAACTTCAGAGCACTTGTGTGTACAATCAATGTTTTTTAACAAAGCAATTTTGCAAATGACCAATGACAAGGTAGATAAATTTTCGAGTTCAATTTTATTGAAAAGTAGCTGTCAATGATATCAAAAAGCCTGGACTTTAATTTATCATGTGGAATGGTTGTGAATAAAATTGAAAAGTCGTAAGTATGTAAACTGTTGAATTTGGTAAAATCATGTGATTTCGAATTCTCCAAAGGTTCCTTGGAATTTTCACATCTGATTTACACCAGTTCTTGAATATATTGTTGCACAATACTCTCTCAGTTTCTCCTTCACTATTGTTAATATCTTAGTGGGGAATAAAGAAAGAGGCTTGGCTGAGCATTAACTGGATTCCGATATGTATCTTTGTAAGGATTTTTATGAAGTTTTGGAATGCAATATAGTTATAGTAGTTCAACTTCATGTTGGTTCTTTGGAATCTTAAAAATATTCAAAACTGACAAATGATTTTGAAGAATGTCTTCTTTAGAAAAGAAACTATGAAGATAAGTTGGATTACCACTTGTAGAATTAAATCCAAGTTCTTCTAAAATACAATTCATATGATGAGCCTTACAAACGAAGACAATGTTGTTACCTGTTTTGTCGCCAGGGACCAGTACCTACTGTATCGTGTAAAACAATGACTTTGTTTGAGTGCTTTTGCATGCAGACGTCTGTGTTAAGGAGACTGCTGCGACCATATGATCTTTTTCGAAAAATTTTGTCCTTTGTGTCCATGTTAATATTCTTATCTCTTCTTTCTTCTTGAGCTCTGCAATACAAAAAAAAATCTACAAGTTTTTCATTTTCCTGAATAAAAAACAAAATGTCAAAGTAAAATAAAATAAGTTTTCAATTTCAACTTTACTTACCTTTTCAATCTTGTCAATAGGTTTTAACAATTACTAGAGTTCCTGTTTAAATTTTGACCGATTTAATGATTCAGGAAACCACAGACATAGCTTCGATATATAATTTTAGATTTAATTTTGTTAAAAAAAATAGAAGTATATTTTTAATCCATAAATTTTCTTCTTTTTGATTAGAGGAAATTTTGTTCTACTGACTATAAAAATACAGTCATATCCAAAATTCATACTTAACAAGTAACCGTTTTCTTAAATAGAATTCCCATAAGAATTAATTTGTGGCCAATCATATGAATTCTCCAATGCAATTAAATTATCAAGATTATTTCCAAGAGGAGTTTTAATTTTCAGCTGTAGAAAAATGGTTTGAAAAATAGAAATAGCTCCAATCATTTATGAAAGGAACGATAATGGTTCTGTGTCTACAGAGATGAGGTAGCATGACATTCTTCTAACCATCTGGGAAATCATTTTACCAATTATAAAAATCGGGATCGATAGTAACTTAATTACTGCTACGACATCATGATTAAACTGTGATCATTCGAAGGGTTCATAAGGCGCCACCTGTCGTCATAGGCCTGCATCTCGTGTCCTCTAGGACCCGGATGATTGAAGTGTTGTCCAACAAAGCGCCTGGTTAGTTTATGTGAAGAAAACAAATTACAAGACAGCCATATCCAGACACAAAGTTAGATACTTGTTTAGTAAATGTTTTGTTTCTTGGCATCTTCTGTCAACTCAAAAGATAATTTGAAAAAATTACATTCCACCCCTAAATAAATAAATAACTACAATGGCGATGTTTAAGCTCATTTCGTTAACAACTGAAAAACAAAATCATGATAAATGTATTTTTCATTTTTTACAGCAATTAATTTTTCAGCATTCACTTTTTGCATACTATCAATGTATACTTTTTCTAAACCCTTTTTAAAACAGATCGCGTCTGTTTACCCACACCAAAAACAGATGGTTCGTTGCTCTAAAGCTTAATAGCGGTTGATATACATCCGTTTTATGACAACAACATTTTTGTTTAACCCATAATTTGCCAAAGTCATAAAACGGTAAATATGGGGTTTGATTCGAGCTATGGTTTGCCGTTTGACCCTTTGCGGAGGATCACTGCTTTCCTTTCTCATGATTTTGCGTAATATTTCATCCATATTTGTCAAAATTATCCTAAAGTCGCACAGAAAAGATTATGAGGTGAAATTAAATTGTCAGTGAAATACCTGCCAGTGAATGGCGGTATTGGTGGTGTCTTTGAGGTGAATTTTAAGTAGAATACGATGAGACATATATCCCAATGCTTATCTGATTCAACAGTGCCAACTATAAGTAATAACCACAATTGGACCATTACCCTAGTGTGACTTGAATTTTACAAGTGGTTGGTTCTTAATTGCAATAATACTCTGGGTATAATAAATAGTGAAAGTGATATATATCTCCGATCTTTCGCAGAACATACAACTCTTTAAAAACGCATAATATTCAATGACCTGATAATTTTTTATATTATCTTGGTCAAAATTATTTGCTTTAGATAAACTTGAACATATGGTAAAATGGAATTAGTTTGCATTGTTAAATCAACATTGTTATTTTGCTTTTTTAACCTTTAGATTATTAATAAATGTTTGAAATAAACAATTTTTTCTTACTTTAACATCTTTGGATTGAAATGTGAGAAGGTTAAATCTTCGTTCTGGAGACAAAATAGTAAACTTTTTATCCTTGGTATTCTGAATTTGCTGTCTTTCTTCCATGTAGGTTTATCCTTGAAAGTCTTGACATTATAACATGACCACATCGAGTGGTTGTGTGACCTATAGATTGATTTTATGGTGTTCGAAAAATCTTTATTCTTTTACAATAAGATTTCAACACTGAGTGGGATGTTAGTCAAGATCGGCGGATTATTGACCGAAAATACAGAATCCTCAACGTATGGAGAAAATTGAAAATAAAAAATTGTTTCTTTATTTTAACTACCGGTAGTACATTGTATTTCTGTCAGTTAATTATCATTTCTTGAGTTTTATGTATCAAAACATTTAGATTATCATGTAAGAAATTGACCGAAAAAAAATAGAAAAAATATTTCTGCCCTTTTTTTAAATCTTCATTTGTCATGGTAATAAACTGGAATTTGCATTGTGAACGCTCAGTGTATACATGTATATGAAAAAAGCTACATTCTAGTTCAATCGAGAGAGGGAGATTGGAGTAGCAATTGTTCAATGTTTGTCAATGGTAGTATCCGTAGTGCTAGACAGTTCTTTCTGTCAATGTAGTACAATTCATAACATTTATGATGTTAATATCATTTAAATAAATATCGAATTATTAGATGAAGTGTTGATTTGGAAATAGTTTCATTGCCTCCAAACTTTCATTTTCAATTGTTACTTTCAACATATGTTTGAAGAAAACTTTCTCACAGATACATGAAACTTTCCTTTTATGATGAAATGATAGCACAAGCTTTATATTTTATTGTTAGTTTCTATTCTTTATCTTACATCAAAGTTATGAGAAGGAAAGGAAATTGCTGAAATAAACTCAAAGATAGAAGCAAAATTGTTTATAGTCGCCTTACTGCTATATTACGGCTTCATTGAAGTATGTGACTTATCGTGTAACATCTCAAGCTAAAATGTTGTAAGTTCTTTATAAACCTTTGAGCATTCTTACGAAACCATTTAAATGTTCAATATATGTCCTTTGATATCTCTTAATTAAGATGAGCTTTAATACAAGTCTAAAAAATGCGAACTGGCATTTTTTAAAATATAAAATGGGATAAGAGATACAAGACATTTTAAAAATGAATTCATATTTTTATTGCATTTTATCACATTTAAGAATGTTAAGTTGCTTTAATCTACTATACAAAAAAAAAATACAAGACCTAGGAGACATAATACTTTTTTTAAACTTCAGTTTTGAACATCAAGATGAAATAAAAACAGAAAAGTACTACTATCGATTCATGTTGTCAAGGAATATCATAAGTGGATGTCATTTTCAAAGTATCTTCTTTTCTACTGACAAACACTGAAGTGCTTATCATTATTATGATAGGAAAATTAATGTAGAGTTATTTCCCTTTGAATGATTTTCAAGCACAGACCAATTTTGGTATCTGTAGACAGATTTTTTTTCACAATAATTTATTACTTTTGGTTAGATTTTATAATTATATTGAATAAAGAGTAATGATGGGAATTTCTAAAGATTATAAATTTTTGCGACGTATTTCAGTTTGCTATGTTGGTGATTTATATATGGACATAAATAACATGAAATGATTAGAATTGTTTCTATTTTAAATTTGTTGAAATACGGATGATGGACAACCATTTATTTACAATGAATTAAGTACATATAATCATTGACAAGCAAATAGATATATGTAGAACAATTCTTCCATTCACTGTACAAGGTTGGATTTTGTTCATATATAATACTGTCTTATTGATATTTGTAATCTACTTCACAATCTTGAGTAAATGTATTGCAAAACGTGTAATTTAGTGTGCAATGTCAGAAAAGGAAGAGGAAAAATGCAAATTTAAAAGGAAGACGCAGATAGATTACATGTCCAAGTCAGTAATTCTATTGTTATTTAAAATCTTATGTTATACATTTCATTTTAGTAATTTTTGTAATTCAGCATTAAAAAATTCCTCCAGCAAGAGAAACGCCCTTTTCCAATGATGAGGTATGATGAAATTCGTGCCCATGTGAATTTAGCACACTGGAGTACGGTCCCGGAAGTGATGGAGCGTTGGATAAAGATGGCGTCACTTTTCCACTCGATACAGTAGAATGCCATTTTGATCCCTCTGTCTGAGGTTTAGCTGTTGAAAGAAAGTTGGTAATTTTAAATATTAATGCAATTATATGATATTTCTCTCAGATAATAAAACAAAGTCTGGACATCAATTACCAAAAGGTATGTAAATTCATTAAAAATATATATCTCACTTGACATGAAAAGAACAAACTGGGGCCATAAAACTGAGACGAGCTCACTTTTGATCTAAGTCTCACTTCTTTAAAAAGACATTAATATTGGAAAAGTGAGACTACGATCAAAAGTGAGCTCGTCTAAGGTTTTTGGCCCCCAGGCCAGAATAAATTTGCCCTTCGGAAAAATAAGAAATTCACGTAGTAGTTAAATTTTGTGACAAAATTTGATTTTTAGTCATTCAAACTTGAAGGAAAATAAAGGAAAAAAAATATTAACACAATTTTCGAAAACTCTTTTTTACAGAAGTTTTTTTTAAGAATATATAATAAAAGTCCTAATAAAATGAAATTTCGTCTCACTTTGAGCCTCTTCTGACTTGATGACTTTGTCTTTGCATGTGTTGTTATTGTTGTTGTTGTTGTTCGAGTTGTTTGTATTGTTGTTGTTGCTTGTGTTGCTGCCTCCACTGGTGTTGCTGGGTTCCTGTTTAACTGAGGAACTTGACTGACTTTGTTGCTGTTGCTGCTTGGCTCTCTCCATTTTCCGGAATTTTGCTCGACGATTTTGAAACCAGACCTAAAATAAAACCGGTGGATTGTCCTTTGTATGAATATCTATACATCGACCAAAAAAGAACTAAAATATTCTGTTAGTTACAGTGGTAAGAAATAATAGTACTTCTTTTAAAAAAATGAATGTTCAAGAGTATAGAATATTGATATGAAGCATCGTATTTCTCAATCCGGGAATTGTATAAAAAGCTATTTTGGCCATATGCTGAGCCAGCCCTTACTGTACCCTGGTTTATAATACTGTAAGTGGATTTATTACTGAATATACTTCCTTTAGTTCTCAATCTTTAATATTTGGCCTGAGACAGTTGGTATATGTACCCTTTTGTTTTTACAGGTAACTTTCTATGTCTGTAACCATATTTTTTAATTTTCCTCGAGACACTGAGTCTTTACCCGTACCCTTGAAACATCTTGACATCTGGTATATCTTTGTTGAGGAAAAAACTAGATATAGCTTGTTATTGTCTATGAAATATGGAGACAAGGAACGATATTCAATCTCAAAAGTCCATTCAAACAATACAACCTAAGGACAGAGCAAACATCTAAAACATCTAATGTTGTATCAGGTGCCATGGAGGAGTGAACATCTCCTACCGACCAATCACACCTGATGTGTGCTCCTTGTTATGATCGGAAAATAACTGTAAAACCCGACAATTCAGTGTGTGAATAACGACTTACCAATTAGGATAAAAGATCCATCATAATTTGACAAATTGATAGATTGTATTTGCAAACAAGGTTATTGTATCGAACATATAACTTACAAATGATGACATTAAACGAACCTGTTGATTTTCTTGTTTCTTCAACTTGTTTGTAAAAAAAATTGCCTTGTTTTAGAAATTGATTGTACATAGAACATGCCTATCGAATTAATTGCGAGGTATTAACCCGATATCCAGGCGATAAAGGAAAGTTGACGATTAAAAAGTTGAAATCCTCACGTTTTGTTGTTAGGTTGTCATAAACATATTTTCTAGAAAAAATATCCTAATATAAAACAGATATGTTAGACTCAGTGGTATCGTTTACTTCAAGCTCACAGGGACATATCTTGTCGACGTGTGACTAGAAGTAACTATTGTCAATTGTTTATACGCCGTCGATACACATGAATGTCGAGTAGAAGTTTAGGCCACAGCAAATGTTTTACTACTCATGTACATAATACATTAAACATATGATTAATTCATGTTAGGACATTACAACTCAATACAATCATCTGCTGAGTCATGAAAAAAGTTGATACTTAATTGCAGTGTGGGTCGGAATCCTGTGCAGGATATGGAAACCGGTCCTATGGATGAGACCGTACAAACGAGGTTCCGTTTCGCAATAGACACTGGTACGAAAAATATACTTCACTGTTCATTGTCAGTAAGTGTCGCTTTTTACCAGTAATTGATGGTATCCCAATATAAGTGAAAGTCACCAAAAGGACATAGAGCCAACTCACAGAAAATAAAATTAACATGGGAGAAGGTTTATCTGGGTTAATAATTGTGGTGATAATAAGAAACGAAACAATATAGAAACAACAATGATTTTTTAAAAAGCATGTGAAATTTATTAATACATATTTGTATGCAAATGTGGAGATAAAAACTCCTTGACATAAATTTCGAAGAACTTAGCGGGTGTGATCAGTCCTCCATGGCACCTGATTCCATTTCCGATGTTTTAGAGGGTTCATGTTTGGTCCTGGATTGTATAATTTGAATGAACTTCTGAGCTTGAATACTGTTTGTCATATTCATTTTTCACCTAAGTTTAAACATTAATTGATTTTTACCCCTCTTAGAAACGTATTCTTCCATTGCATTACAAACAAAAAATGAGTAAACATAAAAATAAGCTATACCTTGTAATGCAAGATTGTTTTTTTCGTAGGTAAATAAATGGTCAACATACCTAATTTTATAATTGCTGTAAAACGTCCTTGGTGGAAAGTTTAATACAGAAAAAACAATCCATCTATTGTTAAGATAATTTCATAGATAGTATTAAAAAAAATTTATCAAATGAACTAACAACATCTACTTTTTAAAAAAGATGTATCAAAAGTACAGAATGAAGTTATGAAATGTTTAGATAATTGTAAATACTTAATTTTTTAAATGTTCCATGATACAATTCTTAATCTTGGTTCCAAATCAATGCACTTTTTATCAAATTGTAGTATGAAAGACGTATAAAAGTAATTGGAGATTATGAAAATGAGGATGACAATTTTTAAAATATTATTCCCTCCGACAAAAATTTTTTAGCTTTCACATAAAGACATGCATGTGCAGATTACGCGATGTTATAGTCTTCTTACCGTAGTATCAAACTATTTGAATCTTTGTCCACTGACAGAGCTTTAGTAAACAGGGGATGCTCACTCCTCCATGGCACCTGATCCTACCTCTGATGTTTGGAGGTCCGTATTCGCTCTGCTACTATTAAATATTGTTTATGGACTTTTGAGCTTGAATACTGTTCGTTATCTCCATATATTTCATCAAAATACTTTTTGATAGTATTATGCCATTTTACTTTGAATTGTTGCTTTAACCAGAGAAATGCACTGTGACATTGTACTTTATTTTAAACATTCTTTGGTTAAATCTACATCTCAGTTAAACTGTAAAATCACATATTTTCGTGGGGTCAAATTTTCGAGGTTTGAGGAAAAAAATATTTGTTTGTGGGGATTTGATTTCGTGATTGGAGAATGTTTCCCTATAAGTCACTTTTTCCATTAATTACATTTATATAAATTTACACATGCAGACGATTCTTTCTACGGTTAAATGCTGTATGTACATATTTGACTAATTTTATACAAAATTTGTTTTTAATCATATTTGATGAACTAGTCGTAACCTATTTGATTATTCATGTACGATTTAAGACTTTTTAAAAAGAAAACATATAGCAGGTTCCAGGGCCAATATATTGCTTTTTTAAATTAATTTTTCTTTTGCCTTACGTCTTAATATGGTAACTGCATTGTTTGTTTGGAATGCCAATTTTCCCTAATCTGATATTAATCTTCAGTGTAAACTCTATATTCTTTTTATTTGAAAATATGTATTTTTAGAGGATGGGAAATGTTTTTCTAAATTTCAAAGGGTTACATAAGACAAGTACAAGTATTAACCTTACAAACAATAACAAATTTTTTGACAGAAGAGAATTATCGAGTAATGATTTAACATATCTATACAAGAAGCTTTCAAACACTTAAAAAATAAAGTATTAAATCAAATAATATTTATTTTACATGACAATGATGAATACTTATTTTATCATTTTCCTTAAAGAAAATCTTTTCCTGGTATACTAAAAATACAAAATTTTATTGCCGATAAGATGTCTTGTACAAATTTCTCGATGCAGTATATTCTACACAGGCATTGTCCGTTTTATAAACGGTGCTTCAATTGGCCGCTGCCTGAAGGAATCCAGATGTAGCGGCGCTGTCGGGTCGCCAGAAATCAGCCGTCCGATTGGAAACATTAGTTTTCTCTACTCCCTGACAATGTCAAGAAATATTGCATTTTGGCCGAATATAATTGTATTGTCTCGGAAGATAATTCGCCCTGATTTTACAAATGATCTCATACAAAGCGATTATAGATCTAGAGTTAGACTAATCATATGTTATATGCGAAAATTGAGATAAATAACTTCATAGTTTTATTGGTGGGACACTGCTTGCAACGAACGTAAATTGCTAGGTATAAGCGTAAGAGACATGGACTTAAAGTTTTATGTTTTTCATATCTAACAATAAACTAAGGGTACACTGAATTCATTGACTATGTAAGGATTTAACGCAGCCATTCAATGTCATATTTAGATTTGAAAATACATCATGAAAATCAGAGGTTGTTGCTTTCTAAAAAAGTGTATTTGTTAAAAGAAAATACCACGCCTCATTGTAGGGTCAAATAAAATATTTAGGGACAAACCAAGCTAAACCAAAAATAAGCAAATAGACACCCCGAATAAAACTATCATGACTGATAACTTTTAAAATCTGAATGTCGAGTAGAAGTTTAGGCCACAGCAAATGTTTTACTACTCATGTACATAATACATTAAATTTACTTTCAGTAGAATATTGGATACCCATTGATCTCTTTTAACCTTGAGCATGCATTTGAATTTCTTTATCTTCTGATAAAAATATCTTTGTTTCTAAAATCTCTATTCATTTTACTTTGATTGTCTCTTGTACAGATAACCTCGATTTTTAAAAATAATTTCAAGTGCTTTTATGTATACTGTTTTTTATTTATTTTGTATGAGCGAGAGAGTAATTTTTTACTTGTACTCTAGCTTCTGTGAGGTCTGTATTCATGTCAATGTTTTATCTTGTACTTATGTCATACTAGCTTCCTGATTTTTACTTATATAACCAGAGACTTTTTTACCTGCACGCTGGCTTCTATGGGGTCTGTTTTTATATCAATGGTTTACCTTGTACTAATGTCATACTAGTTTTTTTTACTTATTAACCAAATACTTTGTTTTTACCTGTACTCTGGCTCCTGTGGGGTCTGATTTTATATCAATGTTTTACCTTGTACTTATGTCATGATAGTTTCCTGATTTTTTTTTACTTATATTACCAGAGACTTTGCTTTTACCTGTACTCTGGCTTCTGTGAGGTCTGTTTTCATGGCAATCTCCTCCCTCGTGTATATGTCAGGATAATGAGTCTCGGCGAAAGCCTTTTCCAATTCCTTTAGCTGTGCGCTGGTAAACGTGGTTCTGATTCGGCGCTGTTTACGTTTCTCAGGACTTATTCCAGTGTCATGTTGGTACATCTTATAAGACAATCCTAAAGTAAAAAGTTTTGGCTTAGATACTGGAACTTCATTCCACGAATACTTATATTTTAGGGATAAAAATCATTTAAATTATGTACTAGTTATTTAAAAGAATAGAATAACATTATTATTATTGAAATTAATTATATAAAATATACTTCTTATTTTTTTACCACCGGTATGTGGTGACGTCTCTATATGAGTGAAAAATTCTCAAATGGGACGATAAACAAAAAACAAACGTTCAGTTTATATTGTCATATACTCCTTTGTATATATTTTTGTACTGTAATAAGAACGATAACTACAAAGAGAAAATTTACACCAACTGAAAAATGAATCTTCTAAATTATTTTTTTTTTTATATTCCAACAGAGAATTTCACCTAAAATTTAAAACAGATACATCTGCCCCTCCATCCGAAGGTGACGTATCTTTTAGATAACTTTGGCAGTGGAGAACCGATCAGTCAGTGTAATGTTTACGTCAAGTGATACACTCTTACTCCAATCAGCTGAGTTTTTACTCTCATTTGACAGAATGGTTGTACATGTAAATAATGTGATACATATACTTAATGAATTTATGATTTTTAGATTGCTAGTGAAAAAAAAATTATGCACAGCATAAATTTTTGTTACAGTGAGATTTTGGGTTAGAACAGATCTTCGAACTTTCTTCGGTTTGAAAGATTTCGATTCATAGTTAACATTTTTTTAATTTTATACATGCGAACTCTAAACAAAACCTATGCGATTTATATACAATTATTAATTATGATATTATGAAAATATGAAAGTAAAAAAAGTTTCTTAAAACGATACAATTTTGGGGCATAGCGAACTCCGCATCGACTCTAAAAACTTCAGAGGTGGAATCAGGTGTCATGGAGATGTAAGCATCCCTGTTGGCGAACGGAACATCTGCCGTGTACTCCTTAGTTTCATGATCAAGAAAATGATTTTTTTTTTAAAAACCTAGACAATTCAGTCTGAAAATAATGGCAAACAAGTTGTATGAAAACGTCGGTCTTTATAAAATTTCTATTAGTTTTGTAGTATGAAATGCCGATTCACTGCGTTTTATGAAGCCAAATGCAATCTGGAAAATGAACAAACCTGAAAACATTTCTGTGATCGCTGTGTTTACTTTATTGAAATCAATAATCATTTGCAACAAGGTATTTATCATAAAATTCGACATGACAACGAAACCCTCAAGAATGCACTTTATTTGCTCTGTTCTTGATTATACACATCGAGTTTTTACTAACCATACAATGCCTATAAAAATAGAATATAATTCATGATAATTCAAATTAATAATATTGTTGGATAAAGGACTTAAAAATATTTATTATTTATAGATAGTACATATTTGTTACTATCAAGTGAAACTTTGAAGGAAAAGTGTAAAGTATTCATATATATTGTTAAATGTTTTTCAAAGCTTGTCATTTTTTAAGATCTTGTTAATATTTCTTCTAAAAAACACAAAAATCCTTGAATGTTATATAAGACGGTATATTGTTTTGATATCCATAGGTACTGGAGATATTTGGTTTGCACAAAATTGTTTGTTTTTTTCGTTAATTAATACAATGTCTCTCGCTGCTTGAAACTACAGCTTTACCAAGTTATTGTAGACAAAATCCTCAAAATAATTGTTTCAAAATAAAATATTTAGTAATCATTGTAATGAAGAGTTTTGCTCGCGAATAACTTTGGATGATTCCATGATGCTCTATTTAGCCCTCTAGAAATTCGACTCAGGAGATTTTCACAAATTCTTTCTCTTTGGTACAACGTAAGAGTTGACAAAAACCACGTGTGTTTGTTGGGAAGTGTAATTTTCCTTAGGTCGACCTCTCTTTCTATTTCGCTAATTTGTTCTCGGCAAATAAAGAGTAACAGACCCCATAATGGAAATTATTAGATGAAACTGCCGATAAATGAGGCATCGTTGATCGTTGCATTCCTTTATATGGGAGAAAAGGGATTTGGGCCCAGAGTTTCATGCAGCTTGATCGAAGGTCGTTTTGATCTGCATGGTCTTTTCTTTGCTGTGTTTTCCGAATTTTTCTCGAACATCAATGTTGTCTTATTTTTGAATTTGCAACTCGACGATTTTAATGGTTGAAATGACGTGCCACTGGCGTCAAGCTACCAGAGAGTCTGCTACGATTTGTGTTTGATAAATGTATAGGGGTCCCTTAAGCGCTGGAAAAGCACAGAACCGTTTTATCATCGAGGGTCTCAGAGCATCGTGCGACTATATTTCAAAGTAAGCACGTTAAAAGTCCACTTCGATGTGAGAAACTTCTACTTTGAAAATATGATATTTTAACAGAGAATTCACTGTGGAATCGGGAGATTAACATATTCGCCGAGAATCAGGAGGCGATGGAAATCCTTTGCATTTCAACCGATGATGATATGCGCAATGAATTCAGAGAGTAAATATACATAAAAAGTATTTCTTATAATCTTTTTTTTTTATAGTTTCCCATTTTCAAATAATATATGAAAACGAAATAAAGTTCAATGAACACACACTCTCATATTTCCTACTTTTTTGTACTTGCCGTCCTAGAACTAATTTAAAAAAGCTTTTGTTCATTCGATGGCATACGACGTTGAAAGTAAAATAACTTTTTTTTTCAAGATTTATTTCCCCAAAAAACAAAAATACATCTAACTAAAATAAAATTAGCTTCGTTGTTATATGATTGTTGTTACCATCCAGTTAAAGCAGCACTTTTCTGCAATATTTCTGCGATGCTTTATCAATTTACCATATTCATTTTCATTCATACGCCCAATCCTTATATCCGACAAAACTCAATATAAAAGTCACCTCAAGATTGACACATATATAAGACTATTGAAGTAGAAAAGGCATTGGTAACAGACTAGCAATTACACTTCATTAAAAAACAATGAAAAAAAAAGAAAAGATAAACAGTTGTTAAAAAACGTGCGAGCAATACAATACTGTGAGCCTGGCATAAAACACAGATGCATTGGAAAGTGGAATCTGGTCTCCAAGAGAGTAAGCATCCCATGTTGACCGATCACACAACTTCAACTTTTTCACATGTAAAAGCATAATCATAAATTCATAAACTGAAAAAAAAAACTGCTATTAACAGAATGAAGGATAACAGTATTCAATATTAAAGTCTATAAAACAAAAATAAATAGGAGCAGAGCAAACACGGACCCCCGAAACATCAGAGGTGGGATAAGAAATAAAGTTATTATGAAAAACGCGAATAAATTCGTTTGAAGGCAACAACTTGGAAACATTTTGTACATGTAGGTGTTTTAATCTAAGGTTAAGAAGAATACTCTGTGACTGAATATAAAGAATTCCTTAGTTCCATTCATTTATATTAGGAAAGCATCTATAAATGAACTTTTTATAAGTAAATGTTTATTTTTGAATGCATTACTGTAAACCAACTTTTATTTGCGACGACTTTATTTCGCGATTTACTGGTGTAAAACTAGTTCGCTACGATTAATTTTCACGATCAAACCTTTTTTAAATCTGTTTTTAATAGACACAGAGACTTTAAGAACTGGTTCGCGGCAAGAAATATTCGCGATGATGAGGCTCTCGCGAACTTCGCGAAAATTTCTAGCACGCGAATAAAAGTTGGTTTACAGTATCTGTGAATCACAATTTTCCGTGGGGATTAATTTTCGTTGTTTTCGAGGTATGAAGAGACCCACAATTCATGTCCATCCATAAAGTGGTCCAGGCAAACAAAAATGCTCAAAAGCTGAGAATTGAAATAACTTCAGCCATTTCCTCCACTGTTGAAAAAAATCGCAATTTTCCTGAGAACTTTCCTGACTCAGAAGAAGGGCAAACAGTATACATACTTGGCACTATGTGATAAAAGCCAGAAATAACAGGGATCCATCATTTTGACAAAGAAGATGGCGCTTAAAATTGAATATTCATCGATTTCTGATCTGCCCACCATACCCACTATCATCACTTCTGTATAAATACCAAAATTAAGGTCTTTGAAGACCATTGTGACAAACAGGAGGCAAGTCGTGGACAGTTTCATTAGAACCTTTTCGCACAAACAACAAGATTTCATTAGTGTAGCCATCATTGATTTGGTTTCTGTGAATGACATGTCTTTTCACAACCCTTCCAATCATTTTCCCTTTATTCAATAAATAATTTGAAAAAATGTATCAGTCTGAAAATTTTACAGACTCATTCTCTGCCTTGGAACCTCTTTTGCGAGTTGTGCGTGCGAAGATTCTATGATTGTAAAATAACATGCCTAAGTTAGGCTCGATTTCGCCCCAAATTAAATTAAATGAATATAAAACTGATATCAAAATACGAATTTCTCCGTCTTTTATCGTGGTGCTTCGAAACGAACAGCCATTGTGCCGCGGAAAAAACCGGGGGATATCTTAATTCTCACTAATAAAAGGGGACATTGTAATTAAAGCTGTGAGTTTAATATATATAGCTCTGGAATGATTTCCGATCTGAGGCACAGCTGTAATACAGTTATAGCGCCCAAAGGAACCCAACGAAAAGGACAAAAATTTACCAGACAGGGTGAATTTACGTAATTCTTCGGGAACGTTAGTCGCACACCAGTTCATTGGTCCTTTAATGACTATATCAATAGGAATAATTAATCCACAGTTCTCTAAAGAATTCTATGTCTCCTCTCAATACATCTACCAAGATACCACAAGGCAGACTTTTCCTTGACTATCCCTGTAAATTTAACATTTTAACACGAAAACCTTTTACAATTATCTGCATTATTACTCATTGTTTTCATGTCATGAACTTTGTTCGATGTTCTGTTTTTTCTTAAAAATAAAATATTTAAGTATCTCATAAATAATACAAAGGACAGATTACTAGTACATATCTAAAATAAATAAAAAATCAATAACAGTTTACGCATTACCCTTCTCTATTCTCCTTACCAAATAAATTCCGATTTAAATTTAATTAGATGAATTTCAAGGACGCTATATTCTCCTGAGTGAACAAAGACAAACAAGAGTGCCTGATTTTTTTTAATCGGCATATTTATCTCTTTTGGTTCTTGAGTTAACTTTTCCCCCTAGAAAATCTTGATTAATCACAGTCCATTCGTTATAGAGTAAGTTACAAAACTCAGATTCCTGGGAATCGTCATCATCAAATTAAAGCTTTTCTTGTGTTTCTTTGACGTCCTATTGTTCTTTCTGACAAGAATTCTTTGGTGTATTTCTTCATAGTGTGTTGAAATGGAGTCCTTTATATTTAGGTTTTGTTGGAATTTAGTGTCTTTGATTTGGAGGGAAACAAGATGACAGAGTGAAGGAAAACGTCCCCAGTGGAAGGAAAATTAATGTTGCCTATTTAGCCCTCTAGAAATTCGACTCAGGAGATTTTCACAAATTCTTTCTCTTTGGTACAACGTAAGAGTTGACAAAAACCACGTGTGTTTGTTGGGACAAAGTTGGTTATTTTTTCTGTAATGGTTGCGAAAACCGTTAATTCTTAATTAACGTAAATGAAATTAACGTTATCAAATTTTGTATTTGTCCTGCGCTGGAAGAAATAAACAGTCACCTGTTTTTTTTTATTTGCTAAATGTAATTGATGATAACATGTAATTTTTCGTATGTCAATTGAAATAACTTGTCAATTAATTAAAATAATGGTCTAAGTCTTTAAGTTTCCCAGTTTTTAAATAGGATTCTTCTAGCAAATTGTGCTGTATTTTGATTGAAAAAAAATTCTCTGTATATTCCTGATGTCTTATTAAATTCCATGAATAATAAATAAATTCTGAAAAAAATACTTCACTTTTCACTCGCCCTTCATATGGCATTTATTTCATTTGAAAAATTTGGAGAGAAGAAAAAATGTTTTCTAAGGAAACATAAACATCAATGATTTATGGTAACTTTTTTTGTTGCGTTAATTAAAACAGAGCATGCAGTCCCAAGTTTAAAATTTTAAATAAAAAAGATTCGTTAGCACGAGGAAAGGAAATATATTTCAGCAAGTCAATAAAGCATTTTGCCATCATCCTTGAAAAATATTACAATTGGATTTTATCAAAAACCATAAAATGAGGAACACATTAGACCAAATAAACGGATAAATCACTGACTAAAAAACTCGGAATTGAAAGATGAAGCAGAGTGTTTAATAAATGAACAATTAATTTCAGTAAATTAACTGTTCTTTTCAATTCTCCCACCATAAAAATTTAATTAATCAAATCAGATTTAAGTGTTATAATTAACATTCCCAAGGCAACTTTGTTCATCAGAAGAAGCAAACTTCATATGGGATAAAATTCATAAATCTTTATGGGTAAAATATGATGAGAGACACCTCGACAATTAAGGTATCATGTTACGAAATTTAATCAGGGCCAATTTTCTGGCTTTAAGGACATCGGGATCGAGTGTCACTGCTACAAAGAAGCCATGTTTCTCTGGCCCTTGATTAACTTGTTGTACCGTTTAGTTGTTCGTATTTATAATGATAATATTGACAAATGGCGAGTAATACCAGTCTGGCCTTTGCTTTTCCCAGTCTGGTGTCTTTTTGCCACTATATTGTAACTTTTCTTTGTTTCACTTCCTCATATCCTAAACATTTACTAAATCTATAAATATTACATTATTGCTTGCTTTTTATTGGTTATATCTGAGAAAAAAAAGGGAAGAAAATTTTTTAAAAGTCTTTATGAATTTGCTAAGACATTGAATTTAAAATAATTTCTTTGAACAGTGTTTAAATAGTTTAAACATGCATGTTTTACAACGCTGAACACAAATATAAAAAAAACTTTATTTGATTAAATGAAAACAAAAAAATTTTATCAAATAATTAAATATTTTCTGAGAACTGTAATTAATTTTCTCGGAATCACAGTTACTTTTTTCCATACAGTTCAATCAGTTAAGAGGGTATCTTATTCTGAATCTAGCTATTATAATCTCATTTTATGATCTCATTAACTAACTAGTATTAAATGTAGCAGTAATTTCATATTCCCGACAATCTTGCACGAAACTAGAGTTATCCACGCGTGAAAGTTTTTCAAAAGACTAGCAGAAGCGATATTAATAAGCAGAAAAAATGGCCGATATCCTTTGGTAATGGATATTTCAATATCCCTGTCTGCAGAGACAATATGGTCACACGTACAAAGTGTCTCTATTCACCATTGGCGGAAGGCATTGGCTTGATTAAACTGTGTTAACTCCAAGCTGAAGTAAAGGGCGACTATCAGGATTTATTAATTAAGAATTCAAATCTCAGCGGTACATTAGAAGAATTACTCTCCATTTTTTTCAGTGATTGATGTTCAATAAAAGTCGAAACCATTTTCTGTTTAGGTTTCGTGTTTCCGAATAATAATTGGTATCTGATCGACTGAAAACGAACCAGCATTTCCTATAATTACTCTGTTTGATTGATATTAAATTGATAATTCAAGTACGCGTGTAATTTAACTAACCGATTACAATTTAACCAATCACAGAAGGAAATCACTAGGGCTTTGTTTAATCAAATCATATCCAAACATTAATATGAAAAAGCCCGTTCTGAATGAGCAATCCAGAGCTTTGTTTTGATTGTAGAATGAACATCCACCACTCCGTTATCATTTTAATGCATAAATTCCGGAACACTACCGTTTTCAGGGCTTATCTGATTATACTTCCGCATGTGACATTAACAAATATTAACTTCTATCTTCCTTTCATCACAGTTACGAGTGTAGTGTTAATGAATGTGCAATTATCAATAAATTAAGTGACCTTTTAATTCTATTGTACTTCATAGCGCACATTGAAAGTGATTAAAAATTGTTCATCAAGAAACATAATCTAATTACAGTATCAAAAAAGAAAACCAAAATCAAACCGAATTGTAACAATCAAGATAAAAAAAACAAACAACAAATAATCAAATGAATATTAAAATCATGTTCAAATCAAGATAAATAAGTGAAAGAAAAGCCTTTTTTTATTAAAAAAAATAAACCCAAAAGATGTGAACAAACTAAGAAAAACAGTAAAACAAACAAAAAAATAACCTTGACGAACAAACAAAGCACGCACTGGACGCATGTAAAGCAAAACTCTTTTCATTTTATGTTGTTCTTTCAAATTACATAAGTATTAAATTCAGTTTAGAAAAAGAACTGTGATTTTGTAGCAAACACTTTGCAAAATAAGGGATTATTTCAACAACTGTTTCCTTTAGGAAAGTACTTTAATTTTTGTTTAGTCGGTGGAGTGCTCACTCCTAGTTCGGTCTTGAGTTAGAATCTCTACCGCGACTGACCTAAGTCGATATAAAATTGGTAGCAACTGTTCCTTCGCTATGCGCTCAGCACTTTGAAGTGAAAGTTGCATGTCCTTCGGATGAGACCTTTAAAACCGAGGCCCCATGTTGCTATGGATGTTGGCACAAAAAGATCCCTCACTGCTCAGAGGCCTTAAGTGCCGAGTAAAGGTGAAAATTTAAAGCCCTTCACTGGTATTTGGTGACGTCTCAATATTAGTGAAGAAATATTCTCGAATGAAGCGTAAAACAACACACAATCAATTTATTTATTGATAAATATTTCTTAAATAATTGAATGAATGTAGTTTAAAAGTAGTCATTATTAGTCATTAAAAGATGTTATGTATTTGTAATTTCTTATTAACCAATTTAGATAAATTCGTTTTATCATTTCTTTTTCGATTTACTAGTGCCAGTTCAACTATTTTGGGGATTTATATTGTTGTATTTCCTTTTTTTGACATAAAACGCTGAATTTGAACATTTCATACATGTTTTATTTTTGACCGGTATATAATGATAACTGTCAAAAATATATACCTCTTTAAAATTTTATAATTAATCTTGAATTTCTCTGAGATTTTTCGACAGCCGACTTTTCAAGTGTTTATACTTTTACTTCTAATGGATTAAGGAAAGATAAATTCAAGTATATAAACTTAATTGAGTACTAGTATGTCAAATTAAGAATGGATGATTTGGTCGTCTCCAGAATCCATTTTCGTTAGTTTTACTTGTAGTTAACGTTGAAATACTGAAACTTTATTATTACATTCCAAAGTAATTTTTTCATGCATTTGTTCAATAAGGTAGACTCAGATAAATTTTATTATTATTTGCTTCTTTTGCATTTAGCTAAGTTATGATTATATTTTTTGTGCTCCATCGTTCCTTGGATTACTCGTACAGAAGGACATGCAAATTGCAAATGTGATTCAGGTTAAATTGTATACACACCTCTTCAACAAAATTCACACATATATATAGCGATTTTATATATAATGTAAACAATAAGTAAGCTAAAAAAAAAATAAAAGACGGCAATGTTTAAATTCAAATCAATGTTCTTCATGAACACGTTTTAATACTACATCAAAAGGATTGGAAACAATCTTTATAACTAACTAGTTCTTCCCCTATTTTATTACGAAATGTTATATTAATAAAAAAAATTTAAACAAGTGTTACATATAAGTATGGACAACAATGTTCAAGTAAAATTAATAAAAAGAAAAAGTTTTAATATCCCGGTTAAATCATGAAATTGCTCGCAAGAGTACCTTACTTTTTCTCTCTAAATGCAGTTATATATTTTTTGTTTAATGTAGTATCATATTGTAAGTAAAATTTCAGGAGTCAAATTCTGCCTGCTTTTTATATTTTTAAAAATTTGATATTTGATTATAATGACAATTGTCAATTGTCAAGTAGCATAACTGGAGATTTTAAAAGGGCAAAAAAATCACATTGATTTGATTTTGTTGTTTTTCAGAGGAGGCATTCCTTATTATTTAAACATACATCTTATCAAGAGTAAATGTTCAACGTAAGCAAAAATGTTTCAGATAGTAAAAAATACAAATAAATCATTATGAAAATTATACTGAATTATCGTTTTAAAATCCTAAACCAAAACAAAAATAAACCCAGTAAGGGTTCTTCATATTCCTAAAAAAAGCCTACGTGTAAATGGAAGGAAGTCGGTGGAGGTGATAGCACACACAAACTGATCGTCAGACAAGAAAGGATGGAGTACGATGGCAATATCACAGCGACACCTCGCGGCTGGCAGGATCTCGGTTTCCCGCTATATAATTACCGTCATATTATGAATAATTAAACATTCCTAAAATGAAGTTACACATGGGGCTACTCAGGAGAGTTACAAGTCGACTTTAATGCCTTGTTCATCTTTCGTTTCATAAAACATAATAGCGAACTCTATAAAATACAGGTTTGAAATTGCAGACTCCATTAAACTGCCTTTATTTCCTGCCATAATATTCATAATGGATGAATGGGGAGGCTATCTACAGGAAAACGTCTATGATGAAAACGACCCATTTTTTAAACGTGTCAATGAAGTAATTCAATTTAAATTTCCAATAGAAAAGTGCATACTTACCCTTGGTAAAACTTTCAGATTGCCCAAGCCATGGACTTGTGCCTAAAATGTAAATAAAAAATACCATAATTCAAGTGATTTTCTAAAAAAAAAAATTCACCCATAATGCTGAAATTGCATTCAGAAAGTACTCTAGTAATCGAATAATTTTAACTTATATTTAGACAAATTAACTTAAGTTAGGTGCGAAGTGTTAATTATTTTATTATTAATGAGTGTTTTTTTTCACGAATCAAATAAATAAGATCAAGTATAACATTTATAAAGATTGCATTACATCAAAAATAAGAAATTTAGAAATTTACAAAATATTTCAAACTTAAATAGTTTATGCAGAATACAACTTTCGGCAGAACAGCACATCAATATATCGTACTAATAACAAAAATAAATCACTACTTATATACAAAACAAATATGTTCCACTTAGATAAACTTAGAAAAAAACCCAAATGGACTATTTACATAATATTTAACTATCCCTAGAATGATTTAATTCAGGTAAAAAAGCATAAACAGAGAAATCCTAGTACTGTAAGAATGGCACAACATTGTATCAAGATCGCACACCCATGATAAAAGCCAAAATTTCTATCAAAGTTACTTGTATGGTGTACACTGTAGTTATTTCTAATCTGAATTAAAAAGTGAAGTATTTTAAAAGTATTTTATTTTCAGAAATTTAACTGAAGTAAAAATTTCCGAGTTCATGTAATCTCTCAAAGACATATAAATTGCATTTGAGTAAAAATTCATATTTAAAAGTAGAAAAAGCAGTGCTTTTGCCTATTTCTTCTATAATTTTGCATCTTTTTCTGTAACAGTGTTCATTTCTTTACTTTTTTTATTTTCTTCTTCTCCTGATTTAATTATAAATTTATTATGTATATACTTAGACCTTGATGTTGTGAGAGGGCTAAAATAGACTGAGCCTGCTTCCCAATCCTATTCACTTATAGATCTGTGTGAATAAAATATTGTTCGAGTTCGAGAAAATAGTGTCCGCAGTACAAGTACATGTATAATGTCATTGATAAAATTTTATCTGGTACAATTCCTTACTCCACACATATAGCTGTAAATTGCGATGACATGTATATTATTTTGAATTCATAATGTCCGATATTTGATTTCTAGTTAAATATTGAATATCAGTTATACAAATGTCAAGTCAATGTTACTTTAAAGGTGCATAGACACAGATTTGAAGTTAATATTTTCTCAAAATTTCTGTATAATATCACGACTTATATATTGCAATAGCATTTCATACGAAAATATATTATAAATCTTATTTCATCTAAAAGTTATTAAAACTTCAAATTTTTGGATGGGTTTGATTGACACATTTTTGCACTTTCACAAATTTTAATTTTATTCTTAATACTTAAGATCTTATTATATATATATATTACTTGGCAATCTTTTTGTGTATAAATGAAAAATGTTAAAAATTTAATCCAGAAAATTCAGATTAGAAATGTTCGATTTTTAGAGTATCTTAGTGTGAAATGCTATTAAAATATATAAGTCGTTATATTATACAAAAAACATTAACTTCAAATCTGTGTCTTTGCACCTTAAACTTAAAAAAAGTTAATTCTAACTGATTGAATGAATGTCTTACTTTATTTACAACAAATAACATTTGAAGTTAAACGAAGTAAATAATATGATTCATTCGTCGATAATGTTACTTTGAAAATGCATATTGATTTTGAATTTCTTTTGTTTTATTTATGATAAGTTCTTGTTTAATTCATTCAACACATTGAATTAATTCAATAAAAGATTTAGAGAAGCTACATTATGCTTATGATCTCACAGATATCATATTAATATATTCTGAAAAGACGTTAAATACACATACATGTATTTTCTGATAATCATAACAATTGCGTTCTAATTTCAAAAAAGCCTAGCATAAAGTAAAAGTTCACTAATTATAATACACAAATTACATCAAATATAACACGAAGTGTGTTTTCAATTTTTAAAAAAATGTGCAAGAAAAATGTCTTCAAATAAAAGAAAAAAAATTAACTTACAATTGAAATTTTTCTAGATCTCTTTTTTTATTTATTTTTATTATTATTTATATATTTATTTAAAATGAATGTTTTTATTTTATAGCATAAAATGGCTACTATTTTAAAATCATGTATAGATATTATTATATTTAAAAAGTGCTTGTTATTCGTAAATATATTTGTATGATTCTGAAGAATCCTAAAATACGTATACAAGAAAAATCAAACGTCATAATCTAGATAACACAATCACCTTTATTTATTTACGAAAGTGATTTTTATCCAGAAATAATACATCATTGTTATGAAGGTAATTCTGATGTGTTTTTTTAGGAACATACACACATACTATTCGCAATTTAGACGCGAATATAATTTACATAATATGCCAGAAATTGTCTTATATGGTATCATGTGTATTACTTCTTTACTTCCCTACAAAATGTATATTATTCTTTTTTAAGATTACTTTAATGTCTTAGTTCTTATTACTTTTCTTTTTTAGAATACTTTCAGGGTCGATGTTTCCGAGTAATACATATCTAAATTGAAATTTATCTTTGATCAAACTTTTAAACTGTCCGGGACATTATTTTCCTAATTTAATTAATTTCACATCTCTGAGAATGTTATGGTTATAGTATGGTTTCGTGATTGTTCGTGTGTTTCTTCAGTTTGGGACTATATATTTATTGTTTAACCAGATTGTCTCGAAAGAAGCTTTTCGAAACCAAAAATAAACCAAACAAAAAAAAATCTTCCAGAATAAAAACCAGTTTCATTGAATTATAAAGAGATTTTGGATTTTTCTCTTTTTTGAGGTCTCAGAATTTTAAATATGTAAATCTAAAATATTACGGTTTTATATAAAATTTCAAAAAAAATATTATCAGCACATTTTTCTAATTCAATATATCATATTAAATAACAGTTATCTTATTTTTTATTTCATTAAAAAAAATTGATAAACATCTTTGAACAAATTTGTCTAAAAAAGAATTCACTGATATTTATTCCTATAAAATACAATTTTAACATAAGATTTTAAAAGGGAAAAATAAAAATAATTTTTTTAAAAAGCAAGCAAATTAACAAGAATAATATACAAAAGCTAAACCAACATTAAAAAATAAAAAATGATATATTCGAACCAAGAAAAATTGATGTAAAAAAATCGATAAAATATATTTTGATCAAACTAAGATCAAATTTTAAAAATAAGTAATGATTTCACTTCTACGTAAATTAAACTAACTTTGTGAAAACAATAAAAAAAAACCTTTAGCCTCTGTAATCTTGAATCTAATCTTAGTTAGTTTATAGTTTAATTTTAATGCCAATGTCATGTTTGAACTGTCAAAGAGATTTCTTTTCAAGTTTTAAACAATGTACTAGAATATTGAAGCATTTTCCATTAAATAAAATATGTGTCATAACCCTGTTATAACAAAAACAGTTTTTTTAGTTAAATCTAATCATCAGATAATGAAATGATAGAAATTAGATGAATTGATGACGATGATGTAAGATTTGTATCACTTCACTTGATTATGATAACCAAATAAAATGATCTTTCAGCTTAGACTTGTTCTTACAACCTTCAAATCACCGCTCTGTCAACGATAAAGATCGGTGTTGTATATTTCTCCATCATGTACCCTGTATATTATATCAACGTTAGGGGGGCATGACAACTTAACTCAATGAAGAGGTTCAGTTTACTTGTAATTTTGTTAGTTCGGTGTGTGCCTTAAGTTGTTCTACAATTCTATATCAGTTTTCCAATAAATCAAAGGTTTTCTGTCTCTTGTATATTGGAATCGATAGATTATTTAATTTACCAATAAAATGAAATAAAGGAATCAAAATTGGAAATGCAATTCTTTCGAGGACCCAAATCTTATTTGCCAATTTCACGAACAACTCGGCTCAAATTATCCGTCTCGCCGCGACTAAATTTAACTAAGTCAAATTTTCTAAATCGCTTTTGAAAAGGGAGGCCTTTCTTATTAAATTTTCTGACAATTTCCCTGTTTATATCAATTTTGCCTCGTAAATAAACAGAATTTTTTCAGCTTAAGCGAAAATTATGTAAAATGTGTATCTGTACATTAAGTAATCCAATTGTGCGACAATCAGAAGCGCTAAGTATGCGCCACTAACGCAGTTAGACGCACGTAAAACAATTTTCTTTCCCCCAAATCTTATTTTGTCGGAGAGCGGCTGAGCAATATAAGCGTAAATTTTGTTTTACTTACCAGTTGGGAAAACAGGAGGTTGTGGGTGATCACGCGGGCGAGGCATCATGCTACAGCTTGCAGAACTTATACTAGGGTTTGGTGGGAAACTCCGCACCCCATTGTAGCGGTATCCCTGGGCAGCCATCTGGCCGAAGGGGTTACTGTCCCCGTAGGTGCAGGGAATATTACATCCTGCTAGAGGATTCTCCATTCCAGGGAGGGTACAGTTACCGGCATCGAAAGAATTTTGTCCTAAATACGAGTACTCCATAATCAAGAGTTGATGATGTTCAAGAAAGAGTAGGTATAAATGGTGGTCAGTCGACTGCAAAACTTGGAGCGACAGATGCCCGCCACAGTTCGGGGACTTATGTTTTAACGAATTACTGGTGTCCCGAAAGCTATATTTTGATTAGGATAAATGGGTATTGATGAAGTTTACAAAGTGAGAAATTTGCAAACTCCTGGGACATTTATTTATGGAGAAAATGATTAAATTATAATGTTCCTTAGAAGAGAAATAATGAGCACAGCGCTCTGCGTTTATTGGAGAATAGAAACACCGAGGCGGGCTCATCGATTTTATTCGATTCCGCTTTCTCTACTTCGTACGGTACCAAAAGACAGAAGGCAGTTTTACTTTTACAAATATTCATAGATGTCTCTGATGTGAAAGAGGATACTGTTGACTATTTACCGATATGATCCACTTCTTGACTTCACATGATATTGTGACAGTGTACAAAGTAAACCATGTCAAAACTATAGAGACTCCTACAATATTACTAAATGATATAAAATCTAAGAATTAACTTGAAGAATATCGTTTTAAAAATCTTATTTTAAAATGTTTTCTTTACAGTAGTCATTGAACTTTTTTCAATTCTTTTTATTCACTGATTTAATAAATATTTCTTTGTCACTTAAATCTTTCGTTTTATTATTTTTATTCGTTATTTTAAAAATAAAAAGAAAATTCAAAATGAAAATCTAATTTAAAGCAGAACATATTTTCAAATTATGTCAAAAAGTAATCAAAATGATAGATGGTGAAAGTAAGAATTTTTCTCATATTTAATTCACAAGGTAGTTGAAAATGCAAGGGATATTTGGGAAAAAATGTAATTAAATTTTGAACGATACTTCTGTTTGACTTCTTTTAAAATGAATGTGTCCTTGTAATAAGTCAAGCATGCCGTCATATGGTCCAGTTATGTTAAAAGAAAAAGATGTCTAATTTAGTGCAGAAAACATTTTCTCCCAATTACAAAATGTAAAAAGCCATTCACTTCCTCATCCGGTCAGTTCAACACTTGAGTGCCCTCCAAAAGGAGAGGTCAATCTAGGCTGATCATAGAATAATAAACCAAATGTTTAAAAGCCCTCCAAAATTGAGGAGCATCCACTCGATGAAATTATTCTGAATATGAAATCAATATCAAAAGAACTTCAAAGATCTCCCCGTCTGTCTCCAGACGAATCTTACCAAAATGAACTCCCTCCGTTGTTTGGTAATCAATTAAACAACTGAAATAATATTCTGTTGATGATTGTACATATATTCAATAAACATATTCCGAGAAAATTAATTACAGTTCTCAGAAAATATTTAATTATTTGATAAAATTTTTTTGTTTTCATTTAATCAAATAAAGTTTTTTTTATATTTGTGTTCAGCGTTGTAAAACATGCATGTTTAAACTATTTAAACACTGTTCAAAGAAATTATTTTAAATTCAATGTCTTAGCAAATTCATAAAGACTTTTAAAAAATTTTCTTCCCTTTTTTTTCTCAGATATAACCAATAAAAAGCAAGCAATAATGTAATATTTATAGATTTAGTAAATGTTTAGGATATGAGGAAGTGAACTTAATTAAGAATTAACGGTTTTCGCAACCATTACAGAAAAAATAACCAACTTTCGCGGGTTATTAATTTTTTTAGCGTTGGTTGCAACCGTTAATTCCCTTGTTGTTTGTTTATATGTTTAATTCCTTTTCAGAATTTTACCCTCTTTTCGAGACGCAACTACTTGCCGCTAGACCTCTACTCGACACTTAGGGACTTTGAGCATTGAGGAGTCATACCAGTACCGACTGCGACACGGGACCTCGATTCAAACGGTCTCCGGTCTTCATGCTCCGCAGTAGAAATCTTCTTATTTACAAACAAGAAACGCTTTATTTGCTTTCAAAATTTGAATCTTAAAATTAAGTATTTCAAGTTATCATTGCGTGACTTTGTAGTTGTGGCTATTTAAATTTTATTACTTTATTTGTTTGATAAGAGGAAGGAGGCTATGTTTGGATGGGAACTGTGGCAATAATAAAATGAAGAGTTTTAATTGGTATTAATTTTTCTTAATATGGGTTGTTTCCAATATTTGAAGAATTTGATTTTTACAGCTTCCCTTCTTTTTACATGTACATGACAGCATAAAGTACAGTTACGTAAGCTCAGTACGCGATAAAAAAAAGTAGCAATTCTTCCTCCACCAGCGCTCGGCACTTCAAAGTGATTTTTTTTTCGGTCTTTCGGACGAGACCTAAAAAAACTGAGACCCCCAGACAGGCTAGGCGTTAGCATGATAACGATTCCTTAATTCTAAACTGCCTAAGTGCGAGTAAAGACTGAACTTTGAAACCCGTCTCTGCTATATGATAGTGGTCCTTTTTAAGAGTAAAAAAATGGGTGTGCCCGATCAGCAGGGGATGCTCACTCCTGCATGGCACCTTATCCAATTTCAAATGTTTTAGAGGTCGGTATTTGCTCCTTATTTGTATTGTTTAATGGACTACTATTCGTTATCTCAATATATATCATGTACGAAACATATTTCTTAGTAACTTCAAATTAAAATCATTTTTTAAAACAGTTTTAATTCTTTAAGCGAAATTAAAAAAAAGATGAAGAAACGAAAAGTGATCAACCTCATGATAAGGAATATGAATTATAGAAAGAGCAAAAACACAGACCCTTAAAAACCACAGAAGTATAATGAGTTAACATACCCTTATGACAGAACATAGCGTAAAGAGCCCCAGAGTCAACCATATTCAACCCGTATTATGGCTTATCATATTTAGACTTCTGCTTTTTTACGAATTGTATAAAAAATCAACTTATGTATTTTTAAAAAAGGGAGCAGCGGGTATATATGAGTAGAATAATATCTCCTACAATCTAATTAAAAACTGATAACCTGTTATTTCATGAACGGTAAAAAAGTTATACTTTTTAAAAGCCATCTTTTGGAAAGATTTCTTACAATGAATATACAATAAATGTCTACCTTATTAGTTGGTGTGGGGATACAGCGGAGAAATTGTTTACATGACCCGCTTTCTCGGGTAACGTATTTTTTATGCAATATTGCAATCGTAATCCCCATTTCAACAAACAAAAAAACGTATTTTGTTGTTTGAATTAGTGCAAGAATGATAAAGTATTTTCTAGAAGTATAACTTTTCCAACACCATGGGGTCTCGATATGTATCAGTAAGTAATTAGCATAAAATATTTCATTTCTTGATACCAGCTCAGTGCAGATATATGTACATGCTCTATCCATTTCTACAATTTGTACATGCCATATACATGTATGGCATATTTATAATTACTTAAAATAAGCAAAATTAAAAAAAAAAGATCTTTCTATTTGCTTTATAACTTCATTTAAAGAGAAGACTTTTTGGAAATTGCATACATTTGTGGTTGCAAAGTTTGGATTAAGTGAAATTAATTGAATACAGTTAATGGTTAATATCTTAAATTGATGACAAATTTAAAACCTATACTTTAAAAAAAAATTGATTAATTGAAAGAATGTATGTACAGCTGATGTAGTATTCATGTCATGCATTTCCAAGATTACATAAATATTCACGATAGAAAGACTTTGCATAACGAATATTAAGATTAGTTATAGAAACGTTTATTATATTGTCTCGTTAAACTGTAAAAAATAGAATTTAGATTTTAATGCGATGTTCAATTCATTTTAGACTTTATGCAATTTCACGTTTAGAATTTATTTTCTGTTAGGTTATAGTTGCGTCTATTTATTTTTCATTTTAGATTGTAAACCCTGAAAGATCATTAAAAAAATGATAGAAGTTTATCCTTCATGTAATATATAATAGTTACCAAGATAGGACTTTGAAGTAAATGTTTGTAAAAAAGTATCTATTAATATTATTTATCTCTTTTTTAATTCTTTTATTCCATTTTTATTTTTTATTATTTTCTTCTTTTTGTATTTTCAAAAAAAATTATTTTTTAATAAAATTAATATTTGAAAATCCAGTTAATTATTTTGTATCGAAGTCGTGTTATACATTATCACTTTACATTATTAATAAGTAATCAAATCAACACTTTGAATTTTGAAATTGTATGAAACATATAGAGATAACGAAAAGTATTCAAGATCAAAAGTCACTAAAAACAATGCAAAATAGGAGCAGAGCAAACAAGGACCTGAAAAACATCAAAGGTGGGATCAGGTGCCATGGAGGAGTGAGTATCCCCTGCCGTCCGGTCACACCCGTCGTATGCTCCGTGTCATGATCGGGAAATAACGGGAAAATCTTTCGTCAATCCAGTGTTTAAATAATGGACTAACAATTAGTCTGAAAAAACGTCAGTCAGCATTTGACTCAATGAGAAATTGTATTTGCTGACGAGGTCATTGTATCGATCATAGAACCTAATATAGTTGTACACATGTATCATCATTCATTATTTATTAGCAAGAGAACGCTCTACGTATGAACAATTTTTAAAACGAGGTAAATTATTGACTAATAAGTTGATGAAACAAGAATATCAGCAGTCTCGTTTTAAGTTATTTCGTAGGTTCTGTGGTCGATACAATGACTATAATTTTCTATACTTTTTAGCTCATGTTTATATTTTTATGAAGAACTTCTGGAGTGACAGGGGAGAAAAGTTTGTAGAAGAGAAGATACTTATATTTAACCATAGATGGTTCTGGTTAATTCTAAAGAATTTAAATCGCATGTATACGCTTTAAACTTTAGAACCGACAGTAACAGATATATACTTTATTTATTGTGCCCTTTAAAAGCAAATTAAGTCTTTATAACTACATTTCTTGTATGTCATATATAAAAAAGCATTACAGAAATTCAAATATATACCGTAAACCGACTATTGTAAATGTATTATACTTAGCATGTACGATATTTGACGGAAATTGATTTTTGAACAAGTAAGCGTAGATTTGATATAGCGCATATCTAAATGTTCTTATCATTAAATGTATAAATGTGCAAGACATTTAGCGTTGTACTTAAACTACCGACAGTTTCTTTCCGCCAAAACGACAAAAATATGCTGTCAAATGTAATACGTTTACAGCAATATTCTCGTCGTCTTTTATTGGCGATTCCTCGGTTTGAAATCTATTAGCAGCGATTTATTTTGGAACTGAAGAAACATTCTGAACAAACGAAATAAAATTTATTTCAAGTCAAGATTGCATTTTTAAATGAATTTCAATCAATTAGCTTTTAAAATACCACTCGAAAATAACGACGTTAATTACTAGTGTGAAGCAATAATTAAAGAATTATATCGTAATAGCCAGAAAAAACCCACAGACATTTTGGTGTATATTTTCAATTAGATTTCATGAAATATTTACATCCTACTGGGCACATCTTATGAGGTATATTGTACTTATTCCTTGTATAATCATAATGTTGTGCGGGTACTTAAACGTGCGAATTGTAACACTCATATACTTGCATTCTGTGATGTTCAAGGCGATTGTCAATTATGATTCGTATAATTATCGACTCTCATGTTTACTTCAAAGATCGTGTGATAACTCTTGGAGATGTACAATATTTAATTCTGTAGTTAACAATAGGAAAACAAGATGGACGAAAAAGCATTTGTTAGCGGGCAATAGTGATAGTCTTAGCACATCGTCAACGTACTTGATGGGTATTGCAGTGACTGACGTTCGATACATGGAGATTTTATGTGAGCAAAGTGCGAGGTTTGTGAAATCCGCCGCTGCCGCATCTGCTGAGTCCATTTGTATGATAGGTTCTGTCGCTGCGAACTGTCAAAGCCCCGGATTCCTCAAACCTCCAGACTCGCCAGTGTTAAACGTAACATCTTACTGGTGTGCAATTTCCAAATGTCTTTTACTATGAAGTGATATAAATTCTTCAGCGTCTTCAGATTGTTCTTTTGAGGGAGTTGACTTACTTTATATGACTATTAGACTGAATGACGCCGTATCTATGGCATCGATATATTCTTATATACTTCACACTCCACGAGGATAAGATGACTTTTTTATCATGTCTTTGTTGGTTGCAGTAAATTTATTGAAACTTTATCTAAACCACAATATTGTGTCCATGAGCACACACTGATTTTAAAACGGCGATGATATCGACCTGTTCGTTGCACACTTTGCATTGACGACATGTGATTGAACCTGCAATGTGCATATGTTTGCACCGGAGAGTCGTCAAAATATCAGGTTAACTAAAGACCAAATAGAAAAGGAATGCTGAGAGTTAGTAGCAATGCTTTTAACGAGAACTAAATGTGTGATCAAGAAAAAGATAATCGAAAATCTTTCGAAGACTGTTCATTAATACCATTTTCAAAAAAGCTAGGACAAAAACAGTTGTAACAGATTTGCCATATGTTCAAAACGTTTTTCTGACGGTTTTCAATGCTCAGTCACGTGTCAGGGTGTTCAAGCGTGACCAGTTTGTAACTCATCGATATATAATAATCGTCTGTATGATATTAATTTCTAACATCTGGCAGGGTGGCCATTACAAAATAACTAAACGGAGATCAAACGCCAATAAATAAAAGAGCAACGGATGTCGTCATTTACCAAGCGTTAGTCAATCGTTAGGTGGAACGGACAAGATCGCAATCTCGGTTAACATCTCGCTTTTGCGAAAACAAAACGCGATCGACGCTCTTTCCTTTAATTCCGAAAAAGGGACTTCATTGATAAACATTTATCATCAAACGCCGAAAAGAGGCATCGCAGAAGTTGTAATGGGTGGCTTTAGGGGAGGAAAATTAATAACAATTATTTCTATCGTTTGATTGATTCCAGCCTGAGCAGTATGTCCGATAAGCGGCGGTTGAGTCCCAAGAGTCAGTGAAGGCCAGCAAAATGGACAACAAAGGGAATTCCGGACGACAATTCTATTACGTCACTGTATCACCCAGCAAGAAATGGATGACACTCATAAAAGCCACTATACTCATAACTTTCTGAACTGCAATGTTTTATTTGAATCACTGAAATTTTCATTAGAAGTCGAATACAATTAATTAAGTATGAGTTCTTAGTCCCGTTTAAAGTATCTTATTGACAATTTTTGAGACAAATTCCAGTTCTGACATGATGTCTTCTTACACATAAAAATCCAAATGACTTCACCCTTATATGAAGTTCGAATATGCCTTGACACTTTTACAACTCATAGAGCCTCTAGTAATGTATGACATATCTCCTCCATTATGCGTATATTTTTTTGTTTTGACCCTGGTAGTTTTTAGAGGTTAAGAATTTAAAATGAACAGTCATGATGTGTGTTCTTGATAGTTGAACATATTTTAAACCCAGTGATATTAGCAATGTTGAATATATTTTGAAAAATAAGTATCATTGTTTGCTAGCTTTAATTAGCTTTAATTTGTAAGTTCAACAGTGTTGGGTATTACACAGTAATAAATGTCAAAAAAGTTTGCAGACATATCCAATCAAATTCTAATTATACAGGAATAAGGAAGAACGTTAGAAATTTACATGTAGTTCCTTGAAAAAAATCTTGTATCTTTGCTTTGAAAGGTCAAAATTTTGATTGTTAAAAATAACAATAAAAATGCAAAGAATACAAAATGACCAAATTTTGTCAATGATATCAAAATTTTATTTTAAAAAAATGTTCTAAAGAACATATATACCTTGTTCCTTTTTGGTGTATTTTCCTAATGATCCCTCTATGTGGTTGGATGGTCTAACGAATGGAAAATTCTAGTGTCGTACACGGGAATAATTCTGACAATTTTCATATTTACTTCTGTAAATTCTTGTTAAAAATAAATTGCTCCTTCATGGCACCTGATCCCACCTCTGATGTTTTGAATATCCGTGTTTACTCTGCTCCAATTTTTTATTGAGCTTGAACACCGTTTGTAATCTCCATATATTTCATGTTAGTAAGTTTTACAACATAATATGAAAGTGGTATAAAAATGATGTTTGTATTCTTCATAAAATGTGTCTTTTAAGTCTTTTGTGAACAAATACTTCAACTGATCCTTTATAATCAAGCCCCTTTAGTTCAATTGTTATGATGCAAATCGCTAGTTCGCTTGAGATAAAAACAACTCACAGGTTTGACATACTTATTTCTTTGTTTTAGCTTTATCCCAAGTTCGGCACTCAAGAAAATAACTCAAGATACGCTAATGCGAAATGTGTTGATGTTACAGGGCTTTTAATAAGTCAACAATTTGCAGATTTAAAGGTCGGTATAAAGGCTTAATCAGCAAATACAGCCTGTCGATGGATCCTATATTGACCGACATTTTTCGTACCAAATGATAGACCATTGCTTTGACTACATTAACTCTGTTTACTTATTACATACAGGGACTCAAGGCCGGTGTAACCAGGTAAACAGGTAAGGCCTACTCCTCCTAGGTCCTCTCTGAGGTACGTGTTTTAAACCAAGATTCGTAATATCAACATAATTTATTATATGGGTCATTGTTTTCTATTTTCACCATTTTAATTTCGAAATGATATGATATGTGTGGAGATAATGAACAGTATTCAAGCTGAAAAGTCCATTAACATTACAAATTAGGAGCAGAGGAAACACGGACCTCTAAAACATCAGAACTGGGATCAGGTGTCATGGAGGAATGAGCATCCCCTGCCGACCCGTCACACCCGCCGTGTGCTTTTTGTCATAATCGTGAAATATCGTATTAGTCTGCCTAACAATTGGTTTGAAAAACATCAGTCAGTATTTGATTTAATAATAGATTATATGTGCTGATAAGATCACAGTATCGATCAAAGAACTAATAAAATTATGACTTAAAAGAAAGAAAAGACTTCATTTAATTTAATAGAAATTTACTTTTTTATGTAAAACAGAGACACGTAATTTTCTATTCGTAAGTTATTGAAATGAACTGAAAGTATGCTGTTTTTAGTCCCATTCTGAGGGTTTTTCATCGTGCTAACGCCTACCGTGCCTTGAATTTGTAAGGTCTCATCCGAAAGACGCGCAACTTTCAATTCAAATTTCCGAGCACTTGGTGAAAGAACAGCTGCTATCTAATTTTTATCGACTAGGTCTTCGCGGTCGTGATTCCAACACACAACCTTCCAATCACAGAGCGAACGACCAACTGATCTACCGTTACGGTCGGATGTATAAAATCAGAGCCGGGATCATGTAACATGGAGAAGTAAGCATTCCCTGCCAACCAGTCCTTTCTCCAGTCATAACTGGAAAAACAGAGAAGTCCGCAGAAAATTCAGTGTAAAATAATGACCTTACAATCTGAAATATGGCAATAAACATTCAATCCGACGACAGATTGTATTTGCAAACAAGGTCACTATATCGGTCAAAGAATTTTTGTCATACGTTGATTGACATACGCAAAGTACTTTTGAACACAAGTTTCTTAATAATCATAACTAAAAGACCTGTGCAATGCTGGTCATGAATGGTAATGTACTCCGAACCACATAAAAATATTACAGATTGAAGTCTTCATGTAAAGATTCTTTGTATTCGGTGTGCTTTAAAATAAGATAGTTATCTACAAAATGGTTTTGGTGAAAACTAGTGTAATTTTCTTTACATTTTACCGAGAGTTTAAAGTCATTCCATAAGTTCTATGGTCGATACAATGACCTTGTCAGCAAATACAGTCATTAAATCAAATGCTGACTGACGTTTTTCAAACAAATTGCTAATGCTAAGCCATTATTTACACACTGAATTGTCGACAGAATTGCCGTTATTTCCAAATCAGGACAAGGAGCACACGGCGGGTGTGACGGGTCGACAGGAGATGCTCACTCCTTCTTGACATCTGATCCCACCTCTGATGTTTAGGAGGTCCATGTTTCCTCTGCTCAAAAATTTGTATTGAATAAAAGTCTTTTGAGCTTATATAATGTTCGTTATCTCCATATATTTCATGGTACTGTTTACCATTTATTCTTCTTTTTAAAATATGCGTCTATGAAACAAAAAACATGTTTTTTGAAATTTTACATTTTGGTTTCAGTCAAGAAACAACTCAAAACCAGTATTTCCTTTTTAAAAATGACAGAATACTATGCTCCTTTGATTCGGTAACTTTTTTGATCATTTTTACCGTCTTCAAGGTGAATGGTGTAGCTGCAATATATCTTAGAGTGCTCTCTCTTTGACTATATTGAGTAAACAGTGATAAGGGAGAAAACTCGATGTACTAACATGTCAGCTTTGAATTAACGCTATTTTAACATGTTGTCTTGTTAACTGAACATTTTTATTTATCATTGCTATATCAAAGATTCAATTTTAGAGGTGATTTGTGTAAATATTGATGCTTTAAAATACAATAATTGATATCAAAAATATTGTTGGAAGACTTGAACATCTCTAAAATTTCAACTTCAGAGTACGTACATTTGTAGATTCAGAATAATTTTGTAGAGGACGTACCACAAAGATGTGAAAAGTTCAGCGATACAAATCCATCCTAATACTACACACGTGGTCTCTAGAGCTTGCATTTCAAAAGTGCTGGAAATCTTTGAACACAATTTCTGTGCATGGTCTTTGGCGACCAGTCATCTGCAAAATGAATATACAAAATAAACTTGAATGTACAAAAATATCAACTCATTGCTACTTTAACAACATGCACATTTATAACTACTTTAAATTAAACTCATCGCCATTCAATCAACATGCATATTTACAAGTACACTGTACTTTAAATCTAACTCATTGCTACTTAATCAACATGCATATCTACCTCTGCATATCTACCATTACTTAAAATCTAATTTATTGCGACTTTATTAGCATTCATAGTAACAATTGCTTAAAATCCAAGTCATTGCTACTTAATCAACATGCATATTAACAACTGCTATAAAAAAGATCTACCGGTAATAATCATTAATTGCTACTTAATAAACATGCATATATCTAAAACTACTTAAAAATCTAAATCATTGCTAATGAACATTTCAAGTACTTAAAATCTCACTGCTACTTAAGGTTATACGTAACATAGTTTGAACTTTATTGGGTTCTTCCCTGGAGTTGAATAGTTCCACTTTACGAAGGATCTGTGTGCAATATTTTTATTGTCTATATATGGATTAGAACACCTCTTTTAAAACAATTTTTGATGAAAAAATCTGGAATTTATGTTTTGTAATATTTGTACATTTTTCTTTGAATAATGTCAAAATTAACGAAGTTCGATCCTGATATTTAAAGTCTTAAACTTTTTTTGCCAAGTATATTTTTAGTTTCTACATACATAGCTTAATTAGAATTCAAATTAAAAAAACAGGGGTCAATATGCTTCTTTTGGCGCTACAGTACATTTAATATGACCTTTTTGCACTGATATCTGTGTCTAATTAAAAATTACATCTTCGACGTTTTCCCTCCAATATTTTTATCCAATTAATGCATAAAACTCTTAGTCTGTTTTAAAAAAGACACTTTAAAATTGTGGTTAAGAAAATGATTCAAATTGCTTCGCATAATTTATTATTTGACCTGTTTGCACTAATAAATGTGATTTTTCTAGCGTTGAAAATTTAATAAGCAAGAAAATTATTTTAAAGTCTTAAACTTTTTCTGATTTTAGGCAAATAGGTCAAAGTTATCTTGAATATTTAGAAAAGAACATCAATAGTGGGGGTATAAGATGTAAATTTTCAGACATAACTAAAAAGGTCTCAATTTTACGTTAAAATCGACTCAATTTTTCCCCGGATTTTCAGAATATATTTACTATATTTGTCACACTTTGTTGAAAGAATTCATAAAAAATAATTAAATAGATATTTCAGAACCAGCATAACACATTTCACTGCAAAAAACAACTCTGTGTCCAACCAGCAGGGAAAAATATGAATCTAAAATCAAGGTAGGATTCTTCTCACATTTCTTGTATTTAGAAATTAATGAAATTTTAACAGAATCAAGAGGACAATATCACTAAGTGATGGTATCAGTGAGATTAAATTTGACCGTTTAATATTAGAGGCAAGGTCAGGTAAAGGTCATTACATTTTTCCTGGACATTAAGAATAAAAAATTACTGTTTCCAATCATGCGATCCCTACTTGTAATTTAAAAGATTGATTGTTTTTCTTTATGCATAAAAAGGTACTACCATTTAGGGCCTATAAGATGATATTATACCAAATTGACATGGATAATTTGAATAAAATGGATATTTGTTAATCCGAATTTCCTCTACTTTTCTTAAATTTTTAGGATTTATTAGTTTTTTTATGTGCTTCCTATATTTATCTTTTTCTAATTTTCACATATAGTAAAGTCGTCACATAAACGTACAAAATGATACAAAAACTAGAAGTTTTCATCGTTTACTAAGAGAGAAATAACACTTTTTATGGATTTTTGGCTCAAATCTGTACTTAGATTTGAAGCATTTAAAAGCCAACATAGTTTTAGTATGTGTGAAAAATCTTATTTATTTGATATATTTTGAAACTTTAGTCTCTTATTATTTATTTAACTTACATTTGAAAATTTCGTCTAGTCTTTGATTGCGTAAAAATTATTACTAAATTCAATGTTCTATAATAATTTTGACAAGCAGAAAAGAAGATATTGTCATACGCCACCATTCCGCCAAAAATATTGCCCCTGCTAGTTTTCAAACGCAGTTTACCATTTCTGTTTAAAGTTGTATAATTGTGATGAGGAAAGAAAAATATGGTCTTTAAAATCTCTTACATCTAAATATAGAAGACATATCAACAAATGTACTTTGAATATTCCATCTAGTCAGAAACCAGAGAAGAATCCTACCTTAAAAGTACTGTTATAGTTCAAAAGGGGAAAAACTAATCATTTTCGACTAAAAAACCTTCCGCCACAAAATATAGTCCGTAGCTTAAGTCTACTTGAATGGAATTTAATTGCGGTTTTTTCATTGAATATAGTTAAATTTGCATTGTAAAATTCAGATTTAATGTTAGAACTTAAAAATGAATCAGAAATTTATAAATAAAGGACATGACCAAAATCCTCTCAAAATCTCAGGATCGAACGTCCTTAATCAATTTGCACATCTACAAGTACTTAAAATCTAACTCATTGCCATTTAATCAACATGCACATTTAAAGTAATTTTAATTAAACTCTTTGCTACTCAACGAAAATGCATATAAACAATTACATGAAATCGAATTCATTGCTACTTAATCAACATGCATATTTACAATTGCTTAAAAATCTATATCATTGCTAATGAACATTACAAGTACTTCAAATCTTACTCACTGCTACTTAATCAACATGCATATTTACAAGTACTATAAATCTTTATCACTGTTACTTAACCAATATTCACACTTAAAGTACTTTATATCTAATTCATTACTACTTAATTAACGTACACATTCACAAGTATTTTAAAAATCATCAACTATTTGCTACTTAATCAACATGCACATTTACGAGCACTGTAAATCTAACTCATTGCTACTTATAAATGTACTACTTTAAAATCCACTACATTCTTCCCCAGCATTTTTAATTCTATGAGTATATATGAAAATGCACTGAGCTAAAACTAAATATCAAATGATAATGCTTGAGAATCAAATGTGCTTTGGTTGTTTAGGATTTTAAATTTATAAAATTCTCCGGCTTTTAAAATGAATTTTTAGTTTACAAGACAATATGTTTAGATAGTGTTAATTCAAATCTAAATAAGAAATTCTAATATGTAAGGACATTGAGTTTTCTCCCTTATCGCTGTTTACTCAATGTAGTCAAAGAGAGAGCACTCGAAGATATTGCAGCTACACACCATTAGATTGGTAGATGCTAAGAAAATGGTCCAAAACTGCAAAAGTATGACAGTCTATTGTTATTGAAAAAATGAACTAGTTTTCCAATTAAAAAAAAAAAACTTTACAAACGGTTATATGCCTCAGAATCCCCGGAAAGTAATCAAGACAAAGCCATTCTGAACTAGATTCTCTTAGAACTGTAAATGTGCGTTGAATAAAAAAGTATAAGGGGCTATAAAATGAAATGCCTGTAATTTTCTAAGAGATTTTGACCAAAGCCAAAATTGAAAAATAAGAAAATAAAAATAAATTCATTTTGAAATGAAAGATTTTTTTTAAAATACAAAGCATAAAAATATTCAAAAATAAATAAATAATATTAATATAAAAATATTTTAAGAACGCTGGAGATTTTCCTTAATCTTAGGTAATATATGATAGCAGTTGGGAAAAATACTTGTAGATTAATTACTCTATGTAAAATATTTTGTTTAGGTCTTCATATCTTAATTCATATTTTAATCAGGAATAATGAATTGAAAAATATCATGTCCGGAAATAAGGAAAATTGATTTGACCTTGTTTTTAACATGGATTAAAAGTTGTTCGTGTTTTATAACATTATACTTCCTGTTAAATTTATGAATGTACTGTTTTAAGATGTAGGGTAGATCGGTCCGACCAAGATCCAGGTCGATTTTCCGGCTGAGAACCTCTGAATACCGTTTTCTGTCGCAATTCCGATGATATATACGGTAATTAGACAAAATGTTGCAACACGAGAAGGGCGCCTTCTCTGATCCATGTTCGCAGTCAACTCGATTGTGTCGAGGTTTTGTAAGACTTAGTCATTGATTACATGCTCTACACAGTCAAGATAGAGGCGAGAATGTAACATTTTTCTTTAATAAAGTAGAATGAAACTGAAATAATATCCAAATGAGCCTAGATATCACAGGTATTTTGTATTTTTTTCCCTTTTATATTCATTTTTTAAAAATATTTACTGTACATTACTAAAATTTGGTGATACCTCATTTTCGCGAGGTAGTCATAAATTTACAAACGAGATAAAAAAAATCAACGAATTATGGTTATTGCTATATATAATCTGAAGGAAAACATCGTATAGGCAAGAAAATAATAATTCGCGAACACATTGTCGGCCTATCGCGTAATTAGGCGAAAATAAAGGTCTCACGAATAAAAATTCATTTACAGCATTTATTTATTCTTTTATATATATTAGTTGAATTGAATGGCATCATTAATGACGGCTTGATGTGTGGTAAAAATGATTAAATGTTAAAATACAAATAACGTCTCAGGTGGAAGCTGATAAAGATCTGCCAGTAATGTTATTTTATGTATCAGTATTCCCAAATTGAAGATTGGAGACCTATTGTTTTTATTCTATTTCTTCTCAAAGATTTTAAAGGGGTAAAAAAATTAAAATATCTTCACGTAGTAGAGTTTAACGTTTAAATTTTCACCACAAGAAGGCGCCTCGGTTGACAATGGTTTTCAAGGTGTGAAAATCAATAGAAGACTAATATGAAAATCTTAAACAGATGAACTCAATAAAATATATGGAGATATCGAACAGTACTCAAGCTAAAAAGTTCTATGAGCATTATAAATTTGGAACAGAGCAATCGTGGACCTCCATAACAACAGAGGTTGGATCAGGTGCCACGGAGGAGTGAGCAACCCCTGCCGACCAGTCACAACCGTCGTGTGCTCCGTGTCATGATCGGAAAATAACTGAAAAATGCTCTTGCGTTGCGAATCAACTGAGAGAAATAAACCCCGTATGCAGGTGATTAAAGTATATTGTTGCATTAGTAAGGAAAGTTTAAGTCATCACGTTTATCAAAGCTTGGTTGTTATATTTCCATAAATATCTTTTTCAAGTTAAATATTCAAATGTGAAACAGATTCCTTTGACTATGTTGTATCGTTTATTTCAACCTCACCGGAATATATCGTATCGACATAAGAATGGAAATAACTATGGAAAATACGTCGTCGATATATTTAAATGTCGAGTTGAAGGATACAACAAGTGTTTTTTTCTTTTCACGTATACGATTTTGGAAAAATTCTGCTTCATATCAATACAAAAATGGGTCTGCTTATATAGGGGTGCAATTGGTACCCATGGGAATTCCAATAGATTGTTGGAAGACCTGGTCTCCAAAAACCATGCACATATTGGCAGTCAGAAACTCAAGCATCTCTTTAACATCTTTTAGACATCAACTTCAGAGTATTTGTGTGTACAAAATAATTTTCGATTGACCAATGACAAGATTAACCATTTTTATCGAGCAATAACTTTTTATCATATAAATTTATATTTGGCTTTATCAATTCTCGAAGTTTATGGTGTTAAGATATTAAGAATGACTACCGTTTCCGCGGAAAATATTGGACAATTTCCACTTTAAAACAATTGACTTTAATTGCAGATATTTTGGTATGATTTTAACACTGATAAATTAGGGGAAGCCCTTCTCTGAGAAAAAAGAGCAGTTTTGGTTGATCTGTAAGATTTTCCACTGGAATATAAGATTCCTGGGGGAATTCTTGCTATGGGGAAATCCTTCTCTGCAAAACCGAAACATATATCAAAATATTTATTCCTATTCACGAGAAGCTGATGGTAACAGCATAAACCTCGGCTGTCCTCGGTGCTTCTTATTGAGCAGAATTAAAAAAAAAACTTATGATTATAATACATACTCTTTACATTAATAAAGAAAGAAATCCAGTACTGAAAAAAGGATGTCTAATTTTCATATAAATTTCTAAGATAGAAAAGAAACCCTTAAAGGTACGCATATCTAAACTATAGATACAGTGCAATTATGTTGTAATCGAGTGTAAGTAATTTATTTTGCACTTGTCAATCGCAAAAAATTGCATAAGTTCATTCTTTCAAGGTCATTTGAAATTATGATAAGTGCTTGCCCAAGCATGACAGTTCGGCACGTTCTTAAGTGTGTGTAGAATTTATTGCGTATTTCCAGACCATTTGAATATCTCTCCTATTTAACATAACTGTCCAAATAAATTGTCAAATTATCTGTTATTGCTTATTAAACTACAGTTTGTGCTATCCGGTGCTTCGCATCAATCATATAAATCAAAAATTTGCCTTAAAGTGAACTAGCCATGAAGTCGCTAAGAAGAATCCTTCAAAAATTAAAATATAAAAATAGCAATAAATATAACTTTATTTGGAGATTTGTAGGATAAAATGTAATAGTTTTTCTCTTAAACTGATTTCCTTTTATGCATTAACAAAAATTCAAGAACGAAAAATGAGGGATTAATTCTTGCCTGAGATGCATTCATAAAATTAATTACATCATATTGTCCTTTTTTAAAAGAACTAACAAATACACTTAATGACAAGGTTTTTTCTATCGACAGCTTCATTTTTCTATGTAGCAATAAGCCATTATGACTCACGTATCCCAGTGATTCGATATGCATGGTAAGTTTTTTTTTCTAGAACGAGGCAGACTACAGAGAAATAAGTTGATGATACAAGAGTATCTACAATCTCATATGGCGTAAAAATACCGCAATTTCTTTGGTTGATAGAAGGACCCTGTTATCAAATACAATCTGTCCTTCGGTCGAATATTAACTTAGGTCTTTCAAACAAATCGTTCTAGACCATTATTTTCTTATGTCTACAGATTAATCATAAGAAAGAACACACGGTAGGTGTGGCCTGTCGACAGGAGGATGCTTACTCCTCCTTGGCACCTGATCACACGTCTTAGGTTTTCAGTTGCTTGCAATTTGTATTATTTCACACAGGCACTTGTTATTTCATAGGATAGAATAATAAAAAATATTACAGTACTGCTCACTGTGTCACGTGATTATTTTCTAATTACAATAATACATCCCTTTCTAATTTTTAGAATTATTTTGTTTAATTATCAAATTAAAGTTACAGTATATAAATATTGCATGTAGTTGAGTGTAACATTGATATTTTTCACCCCAAGAACTCAACATTTCCGACTTCTGACATGATATTCTGTTTCAAAATTGACCTTAAAGGGTTTTTTTTCCTCACATCATCAACAGTAATAAAGTTATACAATAGAATTTAACTTCAATCCTTCTTTAAAAGTAAATATATGTTTCTAATTAAGCCAATTTAGGCTTCAAACTCTATGCGACGATCGGGGTGGCGGTTTTTATGCCTTGCGGGGTGGCAGCATGTCCGAGAAATAAGGATTATTTTTTCATGCAGCGTTCTCCTGGCCCCCTTGCGAGACAAAAAAGATTCAGATCTCTTAGAGAAATTTAGATTATGGCATGGCATGATGTTATTTCGCTATAAATGTGGCTATGTCAAAGTTTAGGAAATTTATTTTTATAATTTAAAGTCCGAACTGAACAAGAAATTGACACTTTATCGTGATCAGTGAGTATTGCTTTATACATGCAGTTGCTATATTTAAGTTTTGAACAAAAGTCCAAGTTAAGCAGTGTAAACCACTAAACATTTTAAGAGAGAGGTATTTTTGTGAAGCGATTGTTTTGGGATTTTTACGATTTTTACCTATTCACACATGATGAATAAGTATAAAAAAATTTAGTAATTCATTTATGAAGAAAGATTTAATAAACGGCGGGGGGGGGGGGGGGGGGGGGTCAATATCGAGGGGGTGGGGGGGGGGGGGGGGGGGGGGGGGGGGGTCTGTTCACAAATATCTGTGGTCCATAATTTTGCGACAAAATTTATCAGTTTCATTTCATTAAAAAAAACTCGAATTTATGTACTAGTAATCTTACAGGGATGATGCAGGGATGTCAATTTTGAAACATTACAAGGTCCCTGTCCATTTCAGTTCTGGTTGTCCAGGATAAGATTTGATAGTAATGCATTGATTGGCGCACGATGTTTTTCCAGGAATATTTTCCAGCAAACCTTGCTTCATTAAGAAATATCTGTAGATAATTTAAAAGATTGTATTTTCAAAAAAATATTGCCAAATGTCTTGTACAAAACTAGTGATCTGATTATATTGTTGGAGTGCCCATTATCTGATCTGCGATTGGCAAAAAGATGAAACAAAAATAGTAAACTTCAAAGAATAATAAAACACGAAAAGAAAAATTGGTTAACAAAAACAACTATGGTTTGTTATATTGATGTGTTGTGACACCAAAAGGTTATTGAAATTTAAAAGTTGAATAAAAAATCATGTTATTTCAAATTATATTTATCCCTGAACATTTTTCTTGTTACTGGTCTTGTAGAGTAGGCTTTTCCCCCTAAAATACCCCCCCCCGGAAAACTTGCTCTTGAGTATACTTTCCCGCGGAAAGCTGGATCTAGAGTAGAATTTCCCCTACGGAAATCCCCCACCAGAGTCAATTTTCTGGGTGAGGGGGGGATCCTAATCTGTATAGTAGTTATAGAGTTTGATTTCCTCAGAGTCAACCCCCCCGCATGAAATATTATCACCACTTTTTATTTGCTAGAACTTTATTTCGAGTAATTACGCGAGACAGTGTGCTCACGAAAATTTGATTCTTGCGTTGTATAATAGTATTCTATAGAATTATATAGAGCAAGAACCACAATTAGTGAAAATTTGTGTCGCTAATCAAGAGTCAATGACTATCTCGCGAAAATAAGATGTCGAGAAAATATAGTGATCTACAGTCTTTAACTATATAAAATGAAAGTTTAATTTGTCATTAAAAGTTTCAAAAATGGGATTTAAGGAGATTTAATATGACGAAAAAATTGTATAGATTAATTAGGATGGCTACAGAAAGGTGACATCATAGTAAGTTTACAATTTTTAAATATTTTAGAAATATTATAATTGTAATCATTTACAACCAAAATACATGTAGGTCCAAAAATATAGACCAATCTAGACATCCATTTTTGTTTGTTTCATTATATTTTGAGAATATTTACATTACATTTGAAAGCTAAATATTTGGGTTTGAGATTACATGATTTGCCTTACAATATACATGTATGTTAGTAATTAAACCCACTCATTTACCTTTTAAAAATCAGTTCGCCGTTTATCTTTTTTTTCACAAAGATACTGAGTATTGCGGTTGTGGTTTACATTGACTCTGTAAAAAAGGGGGATACTACTTTGAGAAAGAAAGAGGGGAAATTTTACTGTGATATGAGTTTCCCCTCAGTGGAAAACCCTATACTCTTGAGTACGATTTTCAGGGGGGGGGGGGGG